>CAWUFW010014355.1:0-418324 GCA_963921515.1 Calotriton arnoldi | reverse complement strand
TGCCCATACTTCCTTCCTTTTGAGTGGACTTCACTGTGTGTGAGTGTGACAGCAATGGCAAGATGGCTGACAGTGGTGTCCTGTTGTTTGTTGGTGCTCAGTTCCCAGCAGGGCCTTGTGCTCCCCACAACAGAGCACCATTGTCAGTCATCTTTGAAGTGGCTTTTCACTCCCTGTGAGGTGTGCATGCTTCAGTGTGAGCTTGCTGGGCCATGCGGGTGGGGGATGTTGAGCTGTGACTACCACTCCCCTCATGCTATTGCCTACACCCCCCTTCCCAGCATGCCCATACTTCCTTCCTTTTGAGTGGACTTCACTGTGTGTGAGTGTGACAGCAATGGCAAGATGGCTGACAGTGGTGTCCTGTTGTTTGTTGGTGCCCAGTTCCCAGCAGGGCCTTGTGCTCCCCACAACAGAGCACCAGTGTCAGACATCTTTGAAGTGGCTTTTCACTCCCTGTGAGGTGTGCATGCTTCAGTGTGAGCTTGCTGGGCCATGCGGGTGGGGGATGTTGAGCTGTGACTACCACTCCCATCATGCTATTGCTTACACCCCCCTTCCCAGCATGCCCATACTTCCTTCCTTTTGACTCTGCTTCCCTGTGGGGTAGTGTGCCTGTGCTGACAGGATGGCTGACAGTGTTGTCCTGGCGTTAGTTTGGCTACAAGTCCCAAAAGTGTCCCTGTGCTTCACACAGCATAACCCAGGGTGGTGGTTCTTTGTGAGATATTTAATTAGAGTGTGAGGCAATGCATTCTCCCATGTGAGTTGTGTGGAGTTTGTGTTAAGGGTGTGTGTGAGAACAGCTGCTGGTAACTATGGTCAGTGCTGTCAGTCCTCCTTCCCACCCAGCCAGATATCCCACCATGGAACGTGCTTCCATTGCAGGGAGTGCAAGTTTGCTTTCAGGATGTCAGTCAGTGGTGTCCTGCTGTTGGTTGGTGCACAGTTCCCAGCAGGGCCTTGTGCTCCCCAGAGCAGTACCCAGTGTCAGCCATCTTGTCAGTTCTTTTCCACTCCCTGTGATGTGAGCATGGATCAGAGTGGTGTTGATGGGCCAATTGTGAGGGTGACCAATATCTGTGACTACAACTCCCATCATGCTATTGGCTACACTGACTTCACCACCATACACAGAATTCCTTCCTTTCAGTGAGCTTCCCTGTGAGGTGGTGTTCTAGTGGTGGCAAAATGTCTGACGGTGTTTGTTGGTTAGATTTGTGCCGCTGCCTTGCTCTATTTGTTGTTGGGTTTGTACATGTCATGACACAGTTACATATCACTATGGGATGGCAGGTATTGTGTTTGTCTAACTAACATACACATCTTGGGATGATTATGTTTTGGTTACTGTGGCTTTGCTAACGGTGCATGGTTTCACTATCCCCTTGACAGTGATGTGTGTGTATTGTCACACGATATTGGGTATATTGGTTGTGTACTCACCAGGCTCTGGGATGTTTGATAGTCCATATACTAGTTTGGCAGGAGGGCCACTGCCGGTTCAATGGCTCAAGGTGTAATCCTTCTTGAGTAGGGCCTTGACCCTCCTGCGCACATCATACCACCTGTTCTGGATGTCTTCCTTTGTGCGCAAACATGGTGATTGTGCGTTCACCCTGTTGACGATCCTCTCCCACATCTTGGTTTTCTGCAACATGGGGGTCTGTTGGACCAGTGTACCAAACAAGTGTGGCTCTACCCTGAGGATTTCATCTACCAGCACTTCCAATTCACTGTCTAGGAACTTTGGATTCTTCTTAGGGGGCATGGTGATGGGTGGTGGTGGGGATTGATGTGTGTGTGAGTGTGCAAGTGAGGGTAGGTGAGTGTCAGTTTTGCTGGGTGTATGTGAGGGTGCTATTAGGGAGGTGCTAATGGTGTGTGGCTTGTGTGATGGATGAGTTGTGGGTGTGTCTGTGGTTGCTGTCTGATGGTGTTCTGTGCAGGCAGGTCATGTGAATTTGCAAAGGATCATGGTAGGGATTTGTGGCCTTTATATGGGTGGAGTTGTGGGTGTGTCTTTGTTCCATTTCCCCCCCCCCCCAGTATTTATTGACTTTGTCATTGCTTGTTTGGCCCTTTTTTTTGTATTTTTTCCTTTGTAGTTTTGGGGCATGTAGGAGACGTTCTTCTGACCGAGTAGGACGCTGCAGTTGGCTCGTGCGAGCTTCTCCGAGTCTTTCAAGCTGTGTTTCTGCTGTGTTTCATGTGCGGCGTACGCGTCGGTCGCGGAGTATTGGGTTGCTTCGGCTCCATTTTGTATGCGTGTCGGTCGTACGGCTTGAGCTCCGTGCGACTCGGTCTGGTTTTCCACGCATTGAATCGTACTGCGCGGGTCGGAGTTCGCGGGTACGATTCTGTCGGGTTCATTCCTGGTGCGTGTCGGTCGGTTCGATTCGCGTGGTTTCCCGGCCGGATAGCTGGTTTCCGTGCGGTTTGGTCGTTTGGCTTGTGTTCCGTACGAGTTGGTCGTAATTCACATTCATTGCATCTTACTACGCGGATCGGGCAGCGCCGGTATGTGTCGGTCGGACTAAATTCCCGTACCGAGACGGTCGGTACGTTTTCCCGCCCGAATCGAAATTGGCCCCCAAATGTGAGCAATTCTAAGTCTGCTTCCAGCTGTCAGGAGGGAGCATGCAAAAATCAATGTTAACTGCAGCACCGTGCAGTGAGCTGGCTGTGGCTGTGAAGGCCCTGGGACTTCCCCTGATGCCCCAAACATGTTGGTCAGTGGGTGCCCTGGGTGGGTATCAGCACATCCACCTATAATTGATGTGGGCATGGGGGAATGGGGCCAGTGAAGAGAGGGCTGCGTGTTCCCCCTCCCCTTTCAAAAAAGGCACAGCCCGGGGGGTGTAGTCCCAGCTCCTAATAAGGCTTAGGGAGGGGGAGACGGGGAATGGGCCCTCCTTGCTGAGCCTAGTAGTGCCCCGGGGACCCTGTCCCTCGGGGCCTGATCCAAGCAGTGTTTTGGGAACCCCATACCACACAACACTGCTGTTTTCTGCCAGAGAGAGAGCTACTCTAGTCCCCTCTATGCTACTCCACTCTACTCTATTTAATTGGCTTTGGTCACAGGGATGGGGTTCCCAGGAATCACTGACTAAATATCGAAGGTCACAATATCGACCTACAAAAATATCGCAGCAAAAATATCGAAGACAAGAATATCGACATCCTATCTACATTAAGGTAAGTACAAAAATATCAACAAAAAAATATCGATGTCAAAAATATCGTTGTTAAAAATATCGTTTTTCATTTAAGTTAAAAAAATATTGTAAATAATACATATAATTAAAAGAAACATAGTTAAAAATATTTTAAAATGCTTAAAAATTATAAGTAATATATATAATTTAAAAATACATTAAACATATACATATATTATATAATATATATATACTTACTTATTAATATGTTTTAATATTTATTTTAATAACATAAATTGTTTAATTTATTTTTCATAAATTATAAATACATCTATACACATAAAACAATAATATAAATAAAAATTAAATAAATATATGTAACAAATAAAAAAAAAAAATTTAAATCTTTTTAAAAATAATTATACAGTACATTAGCTAAAAAAATACAAAATATTAGATAGCGGAGGAAATCAAATTACTATTCCCACTCCAGTGAGTGCAACAGTAGGGAAAGTGTTGGATAGCGTAGAGGTAAAAATTACTATTCCCACTCCAGTGAGTGCAACAGTAGGGAAAGTGTTGGATAGCGTAGGGGTTAAAATTACTATTCCCACTCCAGTGAGTGCAACAGTAGGGAAAATGTAGGATCGCGTAGGGGTTAAATTAACATACTTATATTTTTTTTATTTTTTTAAATAAATAACATATTAATAATTATTTAACCAAATAATTATTAATAAATACCTTTTAAATTAAATTAATATTTACTTAAATAACATTAAATTACTTTCCACCCTATTCCCCTATAAACACACAACGCGCTACACATAAAAAAATAACACAAGTAATTTAATTATCAATTAATCAATTAATAAACATTTATTACCAATTAATAATTAATTAACAATAAATTAATAATCAATAACAATAAATATACACATATTAACTAATTAATTATATTTAAATTACTTCCCACCCTATTCCCTATACACCCACAACCTGCTACACATTAAAAATAACATCATTAATTTAATTACCAATTAATTAATGAATTAAAATTAATTACCAATTAATACTTAATTTACAATGAATTAATTAACAATAACAATAAATAAAAATTAATAATAAATTAATTATAATTAATATAATTATAAATTAACCAATTAATATAAATTAATTACCAATTAATAATTAATTAACAATAAATTAACAATGAATAACAATAAATAAAAACATATTAATCAATTACTTATAATGAAATTACTTCCCACCCTATTCCCCTATAAACCCACAACCCGCTCTGATACCAAAACGCAAAATTTCCTTTCTAAACATTTAATACATATATTTAAAAATAATGATTTTTTTTTTTTTTAAATGTTAAACATACATATAAAATACATAACACTAAAAAAAATTGATATTATTAACAACTATATTTTTGCTAACGATATTAATGACTTCGATATTACTTACTTCGATATTAAAAAAATCAATATTACTTACCTTAAAGTCGATATTCTGGTCAACGATATTCTTGACTTCGATATTTTGTCCCTACGATTTTAAAAACTCGATATTAGTGTAGGTCGATATTTAACATTCGATATTTTGACTGCCCACCGTTCCCAGTGCCTGATAAGGGCCTTCTCCAATTTTTTGTTGAATTTTGCCCCAGGGGTTGGAGTCACCGGGGCCTATTAAGGCTTGGGGAGAGACCTGCATGCCCCTTCCCCTTAATATATACAGGGGCTGCACCGGACGCCCTGCACAGTGAATGGTTGGCTGCCTTTGGGTGGGTTGGCCTCAGGGCCAAGAAGCAGGCCAGGTCCTGTGTGCAACCCCGCCACCGGGCATAGCTGGAGGCAGTACGTATAGTAATAAAAATGTACTTTACGTTAAAATAGTCAGTGTGTGGTGGGGGTTGGCCTTACGTATAGTAATAAAATATTAATTTATGTAAAGAAAAACCCTAAGAAATACACTGAAAAAAACCAAGGTTAAAGTAACGTAATAGTTAGGTAAAATGTGCAGTAACAACGCAACATTTTAATCTCTAGAAACCACAGAAATTCACATTTATATTTATGGCTATCTAAAGTAACTATAAATCAAGCCCTAGGGTAACCAAAACACTCGCCCTCTTCATGCACTTGTAATTACACCACATATTACATCACTCATGACATCTTCTATGTCATCATTGATAATATCACTGCAACATTTGCAATTAAATCATTGATGGGAAATTGTGCATGGCGGGGGCTCTAGTTTTAGTTATTTTAGGGCACGAGTTATAATCACTTAGGATAACTATAACTGGAGAGTTTCTGTGAGTTTAAAATGTTACGTTATTGCTGAACATTTCACCTAACTATAAGATAACTCGAACCTTTGAGTTTGTATATCTGTGTGTATATATATATGTATATGTATATATATATGTGTATATATATATATATTCACTGAAAAAACCATAGGTTTTAGGGACAGTTATAGTTAGTTGGACATTTCACTCGTACAAAACCATAGAAATTCCCCCGTTATAGTTAGTTCAGCTAACTATAACTCGCGCCCGCAATGCACTACTGATGACGTCACATATTACATCACTCATGACATGGTCAGTGACATCACTGATGACATCACTGATGACATCTCAAATGACATCACTGATGACATCACTGATGACATCATCCAGTGACTGTGTGTTTCTGTAAAGTTTAAATATGTTTAATATATATAGGGAAAGGCGTATTGAAGAATGAGTGGGTGTATAAGTGTCTGAATGGATGATTTAGTACGTGAGTGACTGACTCTACAAGTGAGTGATTAAATGCATCTTACTGAATGCATGGGTTAGTGACTAAACTGTTTGAATGTCTGTATCCGTCTGTCTGTTGGTTTGTAAGCGGCTGCATGGCTTTCTGAATAGCTACATGAGTGTCTACATGGGTTATTGATTGATTGTCTGAGTATCTGTATGGGTGCCTGAGTGTTTGTGTGGGTGGGGTGTGTGTGACTCTGTGCATAGATGTGTGAGTTGGTGATTCACTGGGTGCATGGTTTCAAGAGTGCATCTGTGATGGACTGTATGGGTGGGTGAGTGTGTGTATGGGTGTGTTAGTGATTGAATGTATATCTCAGTGGTACATGTGTGAGTAACTACATATGTGAAAGGCAGTATATATGTGTGTTGGAGTATATAAATGGCTATAAGTGAGAGTGTGTGATTGTGAGAGTGGCTGTATGGATGAGTGTGTACTTGTATCAGTGATTGTATAAGAGCGTAAGAATGTGCTAGTATTTGTATGAGTAAGTGAGCTGGTGTGTGTATAACTGTATAGGTGAGTAAATGGGTGTGTGATTAAGTTTTTTGCATGACTGACTAGGTGTGTGAGTACCTCTATGGATGAGTGGCGGTGTGTGAGTGTTTATATAGGTGTATGAGTGCATATGATAGTCCTGTACTGAGTGACTAAGTATGAGTGACTGTACGGGTGAGTGAGTGGATGTGTGTGTAGACCTAAGAATCAGTGAGTGGGTATGTAGTTTTTGGTGTTGGAGTGTCTATGGTTTTGAGAATGGCAGTCTGTAATTTAGAGTGGGTGTATCAAAAGTTATATTAGGGTGTGAGAAGATGCATGAAATTATCACATGGATGATGTCATCAGTGATGTCATTTGAGATGTCATCAGTGATGTCATCAGTGATGTCACTGACCATGTCATGAGTGATGTAATATGTGACGTCATCAGCAGTGCATTGCGGGGCGCGAGTTATAGTTAGCTGAACTAACTATAACGGGGAATTTCTATGGTTTTGTACGAGTGAAATGTCCAACTAACTATAACTGTCCCTAAAACCTATGGTTTTTTCAGTGAATTTCAAAGGTTTTTTAAATGCTAATTTCTAACTATAACGTGTCTGAAACCTATGGTTTTTTCAGTGAATTTCAAAGGTTTTTTAAATGCTAATTTCTAACTATAACGTGCCTGAAACCTATGATTTTTAAGTGAATTTCAAAGGTTTTTTTAAATGCTAGTTTCTAACTATGCCTACAGAGGTAGGACATGTGAAGAAAGAAGAAAAAACGCACAGAAAGAAGCAAAAGATGTGCAGAAAGAACCAACAGAGGAGCAGAAAGAGGCCTTGTTGCAAAATCATCCTGTGCCCACAACTTTTTCAGACGGGTACTGGTGGTAACTGACTCTGACTAACCAGAGCCAGTGCTATGCTAAAAGACACTTAGTATATAGTGAAAACACCTACATACACTAGGGAACACTATGCGTTGGGGAACCCCTGTGATTAGCATGACCTCCTCTGCAAGTCCCTAGTACATAATAGGGCAGGGGGATTAAAACTACCTCTTAATACGCGCTACAGGGTGCGTTTGCACAGTGGTGAAGGGGGGGCCTGAGGTGACATGTGTGCAAACGCACCCCGTGGCGCGTTTTAAGTTGCGGGATTAAGTCCCTTGAATTCTGAGGGTCCCTGGGGCCCAACTAGCCCCCAGGTACCTACAGTTAGGACCACAGAGCTGAGTTGCAGAGAGGCGTTCCGAGGCCACGCACCTTTTTCACCTCTCTGCAATTCAACTCTGTTGTGCTTACTGAAGGTACCTGGTGGGCTAGTTGGCCCCCAGGGTCCCTCAGGATTCAAAGGGAATTAATTACCCAACTTAAAACGCACCACAGGGCGTGTTTGCGCACATGTCACCTGAGGCCCCGCCCCCTCCCTTCACCACTGTGCAAATGCGCCCCGTGGTGCGTTTTAAGTTGGGGGATTAGGTCACCTTGAATCCTGAGGGTCCCTGGGGCCCAACTAGCCCACTAGGTACTTCCAGTAAGCACCACAGGCCTGCGTTGCAACGCCTGTAACAAATTGTGCAGTTGTGTTTAGGTAGTGAAGAGGGTTTTGCTTGGGGTAGTGTTTTAGGGTTTAGGGTAGTGCAGTGGTGTTTGTGTAGTGTAGGGGGTCATGCTGGGGGTAGATTTAGGGTTTAGGGTAGTGCAGTGGTGTTTGGGTAGTGTAGGGAGTCGTGCTGGGGGAGTGTTTTAGGGTTTAGGGTAGTGCAGTGGTGTTTGGGTAGTGTAGGGGGTCGTGCTGGGGGTAGTGTTTTAGGGTTTAGGGTAGTGCAGTGGTGTTTGGGTAGTGTAGGGGTCGTGCTGGGGGTAGTGATTTAGGGTAGTGCAGTGGTGTTTGGGTAGTGTAGGGGTACTGCTGGGGGTAGTGTTTTAGAGTTTAGGTTAGTGCAGTGGTGTTTGGGTAGTGTAGGGGTACTGCTGGGGGTAGTGTTTTAGGGTTTAGGGTAGTGCAGTGGTGTTTGTGTAGTGTACGGGGTAGTGTTTTAGGGTTTAGGGTAGTGCAGTGATGTTTGTGTAGTGTAGGAGGTCGTGTTTTAGGGTTTAGGGTAGTGCAGTGGCCTTTGGGTAGTGTAGGGAGTCGTGCGGGGGTAGTGTTTTAGGGTTTAGGGTAGTGTAGGGGGTCATGCGGGGGGTAGTGTTTTAGGGATTAGGGTAGTGCATTGGTGTTTGGGTAGTGTAGGGGGTCATGCGGGGGGTAGTGTTTTAGGGTTTAGGGCAGTGCAGTGGTGTTTGGGTAGTGTAGGGGGTCATGCTGGGGAGTGTTTTAGGGTTTAGGGCAGTGCAGTGGTGTTCGGGTAGTGTAGGGGGTCGTGCTGGGGGAGTGTTTTAGGGTTTAGGGCAGTGCAGTGGTGTTCGGGTAGTGTAGGGGGTCGTGCTGGGGGAGTGTTTGAGGGTTTAGGGTAGTGCAGTCGTGTTCGGGTAGTGTAGGGGGTTGGGCTGGGGGTAGTATTTTAGGGTTTAGGGTAGTGCAGTGGTGTTCGGGTAGTGTAGGGGGTCGTGCTGGGGGTAGTGTTCTAGGGTTTAGGGCAGTGCAGTGGTGTTTGGGCAGTGTAGGGGGTAATGCTGGGGGTGGTGTTTTAGGGTTTAGGGCAGTGCAGTGGTGTTCGGGTAGTGTAGGGGGTCGTGCTGGGGTGGTGTTTCAGGGTTTAGGGCAGTGCAGTGGTGTTCGGGCAGTGTAGGGGGTGTTGTTTCAGGGTTTAGGGCAGTGCAGTGGTGTTCGGGCAGTGTAGGGGGTCGTGCAGGGGTGGTGTTTCAGGGTTTAGGGCAGTGGTGTTCGGGCAGTGTAGGGGGTCGTGCTGGGGGTGGTGTTTCAGGGTTTGGGGCAGTGCAGTGGTGTTCGAGCAGTAAAGGGGGTCGTGCTGGGGGTGGTGTTTCAGGGTTTAGGGCAGTGCAGTGGTGTTCGGGCAGTGAAGGGGGCGGTGCAGGGGTGGTGTTTCAGGGTTTAGGGCAGTGCAGTGGTGTTTGGGCAGTGTAGGGGGTGCTGCAGGGGGTGGTGTTTCAGGGTTTAGGGCAGTGCAGTGGTGTTCGGGCAGTGTAGGGGGTCATGCAGGGGTGGTGTTTCAGGGTTTAGGGCAGTAGTGTTTGGGCAGTGTAGGGGGTCGTGCTGGGGCTGGTGTTTCAGGGTTTAGGGCAGTACAGTGGTGTTCGGGCAGTGTAGGGGTCGTGCTGGGGGTGGTGTTTCAGGGTTTAGGGCAGTGCAGTGGTGTTCGGGCAGTGTAGGGGGTTGTGCTGGGGCTGGTGTTTCAGGGTTTAGGGCAGTGCAGTGGTGTTCGGGCAGTGTATGGGGTCTTGCTGGGGCTGGTGTTTCAGAGTCTAGGGCAGTGCAGTGGTGTTCGGGCAGTGTAGGGGGTCTTGCTGGGGCTGGTGTTTCAGGGTTTAGGGCAGTGCAGTGGTGTTCGGACAGTGTAGGGGGTCGTGCTGGGGGTGGTGTTTCAGGGTTTAGGGCAGTGCAGTGGTGTTTGGGCAGTGTAGGGGGTCATGCTGGGGCTAGTGTTTCAGGATTTAGGGCAGAGCACTGGTGTTCAGGCAGTGTAGGGGGTTTTGCTGGAGGTGGTGTTTCAGGGTTCAGGGCAGTGCAGTGGTGTTCGTGCAGTGTAGGGGGTGGTGTTTCAGGGTTTAGGGCAGTGGTGTTCAGGCAGTGTAGGGGGTCTTGCTGGGGTTGATGTTTCAGGGTTTAGGGCAGTGCAGTGGTGTTCGGGCAGTGTAGGGGGTCGTGCTGGGGGTGGTGTTTCAGGGTTTAGGGCAGTGCAGTGGTGTTCCGGCAGTGTAGGAGGTCATGCAGGGGGTGGTGTTTCAGGGTTTAGGGCAGTGCAGTGGTGTTCGGGCAGTGTAGGGGGTCGTGCTGGGGGTGGTTTTTCAGGGTTTAGGGCAGTGCAGTGGTGTTCGGGCAGTGTAGGGTGTCGTGCTGAGGGGTGGTGTTTCAGGGTTTAGGGCAGTGCAGTGGTGTTCGGGCAGTGTAGGGGGTCGTGCAGGGGGTGGTGTTTCAGGGTTTAGGGCAGTGCAGTGGTGTTTGGGCAGTGTAGGGGGTCATGCAGGGGGTGGTGTTTCAGGGTTTAGGGCAGTGCAGTGGTGTTTGGGCAGTGTAGGGGGTCATGCAGGGGGTGGTGTTTCAGTGTTTAGGGCAGTGCAGTGGTGTTCGGCCAGTGTAGGTGGTCTTGCTGGGGGTGGTGTTTCAGGCTTTAGTGCAGTGGTGTTCGGGCAGTGTAGGGGGTCTTGCTGGGGGTGGTGTTTCAGGGTTTAGAGCAGTGCAGTGGTGTTCGGGCAGTGTAGGGGTCTTGCTGGGGCTGGTGTTTCAGGGTTCAGGGCAGTGCAGTGGTGTTCGTGCAGTGTAGGGGGTGGTGTTTCAGGGTTTAGGGCAGTGGTGTTCAGGCAGTGTAGGGGGTCTTGCTGGGGTTGATGTTTCAGGGTTTAGGGCAGTGCAGTGGTGTTCGGGCAGTGTAGGGGGTCGTGCTGGGGGTGGTGTTTCAGGGTTTAGGGCAGTGCAGTGGTGTTCCGGCAGTGTAGGAGGTCGTGCAGGGGGTGGTGTTTCAGGGTTTAGGGCAGTGCAGTGGTGTTCGGGCAGTGTAGGGGGTCGTGCTGGGGGTGGTTTTTCAGGGTTTAGGGCAGTGCAGTGGTGTTCGGGCAGTGTAGGGTGTCGTGCTGAGGGGTGGTGTTTCAGGGTTTAGGGCAGTGCAGTGGTGTTCGGGCAGTGTAGGGGGTCGTGCAGGGGGTGATGTTTCAGGGTTTAGGGCAGTGCAGTGGTGTTTGGGCAGTGTAGGGGGTCATGCAGGGGGTGGTGTTTCAGGGTTTAGGGCAGTGCAGTGGTGTTTGGGCAGTGTAGGGGGTCATGCAGGGGTGGTGTTTCAGTGTTTAGGGCAGTGCAGTGGTGTTCGGCCAGTGTAGGTGGTCTTGCTGGGGGTGGTGTTTCAGGCTTTAGTGCAGTGGTGTTCGGGCAGTGTAGGGGGTCTTGCTGGGGGTGGTGTTTCAGGGTTTAGAGCAGTGCAGTGGTGTTCGGGCAGTGTAGGGGGTCTTGCTGGGGCTGGTGTTTCAGGGTTTAGGGCAGTGCAGTGGTGTTCGGGCAGTGTAGGGGGTCGTGCTGGGGCTGGTGTTTGAGGGTTTAGGGTAGTGCAGTGGTGTTCGGACAGTGTAGGGGGTCGTGCTGGGGCTGGTGTTTCAGGGTTTAGGGCAGTGCAGTGGTTTTCGGGCAGTGTAGGCGGTCGTGCTGGGGCTGGTGTTTCAGGGTTTAGGGCAGTGCAGTGGTGTTCGGGCAGTGTACGTGGTTGTGCTGGGGCTGGTGTTTCAGGGTTTAGGGCAGTGCAGTGGTGTTCGGGCAGTGTAGGGGGTCGTGCTGGGGGTGGTGTTTCAGGGTTTAGGGTAGTGCAGTGGTGTTCGGGCAGTGTAGGGGGCGTGCTGGGGCAGGTGTTTCATGGTTTAGGGCAGTGCAGTGGTGTTCGGGCAGTGTAGGGGGTCGTGCTGGGGGTGGTGTTTCAGGGTTTAGGGCAGTGCAGTGGTGTTCGGGCAGTGTAGGGGGTCATGCTGGGGGTGGTGTTTCAGGGTTTAGGGCAGTGCAGTGGTGAACGGGCAGTGTAGGGGGTCTTGCTGGGGGTGGTTTTTCAGGGTTTAGGGCAGTGGTGTTCGGGCAGTGTAGGGGGTCTTGCTGGGGGTAGTGTTTCGGGGTTTAGGGCAGTGCAGTGGTGTTCGTGCAGTATAGGGGGTCGTGCTGGGGGTGGTGTTTCAGGGTTTAGGGCAGTGCAGTAGTGTTCGGGCAGTGTAGGGGATCATGCAGGGGGTGGTGTTTAGGGTTTAGGGCAGTGCAGTGGTGGTCGGGCAGTGTAGGGGTCGTGCTGGGGGTGGTGTTTCAGAGTTTAGGGCAGTGCAGTGGTGTTCGGGCAGTGTAGGGGGTCATGCAGGGGGTGGTGTTTCAGGGTTTAGGGCAGTGCAGTGGTGTTTTGGCAGTGTAGGGGGTCATGCTGGGGCTAGTGTTTCAGGATTTAGGGCAGAGCAATGGTGTTCAGGCAGTGTAGGGGTTTTGCTGGAGGTGGTGTTTCAGGGTTTAGGGCAGTGCAGTGGTGTTCGTGCAGTGTAGGGGGTGGTGTTTCAGGGTTTAGGGCAGTGGTGTTCAGGCAGTGTAGGGGGTCTTGCTGGGGTTGATGTTTCAGGGTTTAGGGCAGTGCAGTGGTGTTCGGGCAGTGTAGGGGGTCGTGCTGGGGGTGGTGTTTCAGGGTTTAGGGCAGTGCAGTGGTGTTCCGGCAGTGTAGGAGGTCGTGCAGGGGGTGGTGTTTCAGGGTTTAGGGCAGTGCAGTGGTGTTCGGGCAGTGTAGGGGGTCGTGCTGAGGGGTGGTGTTTCAGGGTTTAGGGCAGTGCAGTGGTGTTCGGGCAGTGTAGGGGGTCGTGCAGGGGGTGGTGTTTCAGGGTTTAGGGCAGTGCAGTGGTGTTTGGGCAGTGTAGGGGGTCATGCAGGGGGTGGTGTTTCAGGGTTTAGGGCAGTGCAGTGGTGTTTGGGCAGTGTAGGGGGTCATGCAGGGGTGGTGTTTCAGTGTTTAGGGCAGTGCAGTGGTGTTCGGCCAGTGTAGGTGGTCTTGCTGGGGGTGGTGTTTCAGGCTTTAGTGCAGTGGTGTTCGGGCAGTGTAGGGGGTCTTGCTGGGGGTGGTGTTTCAGGGTTTAGAGCAGTGCAGTGGTGTTCGGGCAGTGTAGGGGGTCTTGCTGGGGCTGGTGTTTCAGGGTTCAGGGCAGTGCAGTGGTGTTCGTGCAGTGTAGGGGGTGGTGTTTCAGGGTTTAGGGCAGTGGTGTTCAGGCAGTGTAGGGGGTCTTGCTGGGGTTGATGTTTCAGGGTTTAGGGCAGTGCAGTGGTGTTCGGGCAGTGTAGGGGTCGTGCTGGGGGTGGTGTTTCAGGGTTTAGGGCAGTGCAGTGGTGTTCCGGCAGTGTAGGAGGTCGTGCAGGGGGTGGTGTTTCAGGGTTTAGGGCAGTGCAGTGGTGTTCGGGCAGTGTAGGGGGTCGTGCTGGGGGTGGTTTTTCAGGGTTTAGGGCAGTGCAGTGGTGTTCGGGCAGTGTAGGGTGTCGTGCTGAGGGGTGGTGTTTCAGTGTTTAGGGCAGTGCAGTGGTGTTCGGGCAGTGTAGGGGGTCGTGCAGGGGTGGTGTTTCAGGGTTTAGGGCAGTGCAGTGGTGTTTGGGCAGTGTAGGGGGTCATGCAGGGGGTGGTGTTTCAGGGTTTAGGGCAGTGCAGTGGTGTTTGGGCAGTGTAGGGGGTCATGCAGGGGGTGGTGTTTCAGTGTTTAGGGCAGTGCAGTGGTGTTCGGCCAGTGTAGGTGGTCTTGCTGGGGGTGGTGTTTCAGGCTTTAGTGCAGTGGTGTTCGGGCAGTGTAGGGGGTCTTGCTGGGGGTGGTGTTTCAGGGTTTAGAGCAGTGCAGTGGTGTTCGGGCAGTGTAGGGGGTCTTGCTGGGGCTGGTGTTTCAGGGTTTAGGGCAGTGCAGTGGTGTTCGGGCAGTGTAGGGGGTCGTGCTGGGGCTGGTGTTTGAGGGTTTAGGGTAGTGCAGTGGTGTTCGGACAGTGTAGGGGGTCGTGCTGGGGCTGGTGTTTCAGGGTTTAGGGCAGTGCAGTGGTTTTCGGGCAGTGTAGGCGGTCGTGCTGGGGCTGGTGTTTCAGGGTTTAGGGCAGTGCAGTGGTGTTCGGGCAGTGTACGGGGTTGTGCTGGGGCTGGTGTTTCAGGGTTTAGGGCAGTGCAGTGGTGTTCGGGCAGTGTAGGGGGTCGTGCTGGGGGTGGTGTTTCAGGGTTTAGGGTAGTGCAGTGGTGTTCGGGCAGTGTAGGGGGCGTGCTGGGGCAGGTGTTTCATGGTTTGGGCAGTGCAGTGGTGTTCGGGCAGTGTAGGGGGTCGTGCTGGGGGTGGTGTTTCAGGGTTTAGGGCAGTGCAGTGGTGTTCGGGCAGTGTAGGGGGTCATGCTGGGGGTGGTGTTTCAGGGTTTAGGGAAGTGCAGTGGTGAACGGGCAGTGTAGGGGGTCTTGCTGGGGGTGGTTTTTCAGGGTTTAGGGCAGTGGTGTTCGGGCAGTGTAGGGGTCTTGCTGGGGGTAGTGTTTCGGGGTTTAGGGCAGTGCAGTGGTGTTCGTGCAGTATAGGGGGTCGTGCTGGGGGTGGTGTTTCAGGGTTTAGGGCAGTGCAGTAGTGTTCGGGCAGTGTAGGGGATCATGCAGGGGGTGGTGTTTCAGGGTTTAGGGCAGTGCAGTGGTGTTCGGGCAGTGTAGGGGGTCGTGCTGGGGGTGGTGTTTCAGGGTTTAGGGCAGTGCTGTGGTGTTCGGGCAGTGTAGGGGGTCATGCAGGGGGTGGTGTTTCAGGGTTTAGGGCAGTGCAGTGGTGTTTTGGCAGTGTAGGGGTCATGCTGGGGCTAGTGTTTCAGGATTTAGGGCAGAGCAATGGTGTTCAGGCAGTGTAGGGGTTTTGCTGGAGGTGGTGTTTCAGGGTTTAGGGCAGTGCAGTGGTGTTCGTGCAGTGTAGGGGTGGTGTTTCAGGGTTTAGGGCAGTGGTGTTCAGGCAGTGTAGGGGTCTTGCTGGGGTTGATGTTTCAGGGTTTAGGGCAGTGCAGTGGTGTTCGGGCAGTGTAGGGGGTCGTGCTGGGGGTGGTGTTTCAGGGTTTAGGGCAGTGCAGTGGTGTTCCGGCAGTGTAGGAGGTCATGCAGGGGGTGGTGTTTCAGGGTTTAGGGCAGTGCAGTGGTGTTCGGGCAGTGTAGGGGGTCGTGCTGGGGGTGGTGTTTCAGGGTTTAGGGCAGTGCAGTGGTGTTCGGGCAGTGTAGGGTGTCGTCCTGTGGGGTGGTGTTTCAGGGTTTAGGGCAGTGCAGTGGTGTTCGGGCAGTGTAGGGGGTCATGCAGGGGGTGGTGTTTCAGGGTTTAGGGCAGTGCAGTGGTGTTTGGGCAGTGTAGGGGTCATGCAGGGGGTGGTGTTTCAGGGTTTAGGGCAGTGCAGTGGTGTTTGGGCAGTGTAGGGGTCATGCAGGGGTGGTGTTTCAGGGTTTAGGGCAGTGCAGTGGTGTTCGGCCAGTGTAGGTGGTCTTGCTGGGGGTGGTGTTTCAGGCTTTAGTGCAGTGGTGTTCGGGCAGTGTAGGGGGTCTTGCTGGGGGTGGTGTTTCAGGGTTTAGGGCAGTGCAGTAGTGTTCAGGCAGTGTAGGGGGTCTTGCTGGGGCTGGTGTTTCAGGGTTTAGGGCAGTGCAGTGGTGTTCGGGCAGTGTAGGGGTCGTGCTGGGGCTGGTGTTTGAGGGTTTAGGGTAGTGCAGTGGTGTTCGGGCAGTGTAGGGGGTCGTGCTGGGGCTGGTGTTTCAGGGTTTAGGGCAGTGCAGTGGTTTTCGGGCAGTGTAGGCGGTCGTGCTGGGGCTGGTGTTTTAGGGTTTAGGGCAGTGCAGTGGTGTTCGGGCAGTGTACGGGGTTGTGCTGGGGCTGGTGTTTCAGGGTTTAGGGCAGTGCAGTGGTGTTCGGGCAGTGTAGGGGGTCGTGCTGGGGGTGGTGTTTCAGGGTTTAGGGCAGTGCAGTGGTGTTCGGGCAGTGTAGGGGGTCATGCTGGGGGTGGTGTTTCAGGGTTTAGGGCAGTGCAGTGGTGAATGGGCAGTGTAGGGGGTCTTGCTGGGGGTGGTGTTTCAGTGTTTAGGGCAGTGGTGTTCGGGCAGTGTAGGGGGTCTTGCTGGGGGTAGTGTTTCGGGGTTTAGGGCAGTGCAGTGGTGTTCGTGCAGTGTAGGGGGTCGTGCTGGGGGTGGTGTTTCAGGGTTTAGGGCAGTGCAGTAGTGTTCGGGCAGTGTAGGGGATCGTGCAGGGGGTGGTGTTTCAGGGTTTAGGGCAGTGCAGTGGTGTTCGGGCAGTGTAGGGGGTCGTGCTGGGGGTGGTGTTTCAGGGTTTAGGGCAGTGCAGTGGTGTTTGGGCAGTGTAGGGGGTCATGCTGGGGCTAGTGTTTCAGGATTTAGGGCAGAGCAATGGTGTTCAGGCAGTGTAGGGGGTTTTGCTGGAGGTGGTGTTTCAGGGTTTAGGGCAGTGCAGTGGTGTTCGTACAGTGTAGGGGGTGGTGTTTCAGGGTTTAGGGCAGTGGTGTTCAGGCAGTGTAGGGGGTCTTGCTGGGGTTGATGTTTCAGGGTTTAGGGCAGTGCAGTGGTGTTCGGGCAGTGTAGGGGGTCGTGCTGGGGGTGGTGTTTCAGGGTTTAGGGCAGTGCAGTGGTGTTCCGGCAGTGTAGGAGGTCGTGCAGGGGGTGGTGTTTCAGGGTTTAGGGCAGTGCAGTGGTGTTCGGGCAGTGTAGGGGGTCGTGCTGGGGGTGGTGTTTCAGGGTTTAGGGCAGTGCAGTGGTGTTCGGGCAGTGTAGGGTGTCGTGCTGAGGGGTGGTGTTTCAGGGTTTAGGGCAGTGCAGTGGTGTTCGGGCAGTGTAGGGGTCGTGCAGGGGGTGGTGTTTCAGGGTTTAGGGCAGTGCAGTGGTGTTTGGGCAGTGTAGGGGGTCATGCAGGGGGTGGTGTTTCAGGGTTTAGGGCAGTGCAGTGGTGTTCGGCCAGTGTAGGTGGTCTTGCTGGGGGTGGTGTTTCAGGCTTTAGTGCAGTGGTGTTCGGGCAGTGTAGGGGGTCCTGCTGGGGGTGGTGTTTCAGGGTTTAGGGCAGTGCAGTGGTGTTCGGGCAGTGTAGGGGGTCTTGCTGGGGCTGGTGTTTCAGGGTTTAGGGCAGTGCAGTGGTGTTCGGGCAGTGTAGGGGGTCGTGCTGGGGCTGGTGTTTCAGGGTTTAGGCAGTGCAGTGGTTTTCGGGCAGTGTAGGCGGTCGTGCTGGGGCTGGTGTTTCAGGCTTTAGGGCAGTGCAGTGGTGTTCGGGCAGTGTACAGGGTTGTGCTGGGGCTGGTGTTTCAGGGTTTAGGGCAGTGCAGTGGTGTTCGGGCAGTGTAGGGGGTCATGCTGGGGGTGGTGTTTCAGGGTTTAGGGTAGTGCAGTGGTGTTCGGGCAGTGTAGGGGCGTGCTGGGGCTGGTGTTTCATGGTTTAGGGCAGTGCAGTGGTGTTTGGGCAGTGTAGGGGGTCGTGCTGGGGGTGGTGTTTCAGGGTTTAGGGCAGTGCAGTGGTGTTCGGGCAGTGTAGGGGTGCTGCAGGGGGTGGTGTTTCAGGGTTTAGGGCAGTGCAGTGGTGTTCGGGCAGTGTAGGGGGTCAAGCAGGGGGTGGTGTTTCAGGGTTTAGGGCAGTGCAGTGGTGTTTGGGCAGTGTAGGGGGTCGTACTGGGGCTGGTGTTTCAGGGTTTAGGGCAGTACAGTGGTGTTCGGGCAGTGTAGGGGGTCGTGCTGGGGCTGGTGTTTCAGGGTTTAGGGCAGTGCAGTGGTGTTCGGGCAGTGTAGGGGTTGTGCTGGGGCTGGTGTTTCAGGGTTTAGGGCAGTGCAGTGGTGTTCGGGCAGTGTAGGTGGTCGTGCTGGGGCTGGTGTTTCAGGGTTTAGGGCAGTGCAGTGGTGTTCGGGCAGTTTAGGGGGTCATGCTGGGGCTGATGTTTCAGGGTTTAGGGCAGTGCAGTGGTGTTCGGGCAGTGTATGGGGTCTTGCTGGGGCTGGTGTTTCAGGGTTTAGGGCAGTGCAGTGGTGTTTGGGCAGTGTAGGGGGTCGTGCTGGGGCTGGTGTTTCAGGGTTTAGGGCAGTACAGTGGTGTTCGGGCAGTGTAGGGGGTCGTGCTGGGGCTGGTGTTTCAGGGTTTAGGGCAGTGCAGTGGTGTTCGGGCAGTGTAGGGGGTTGTGCTGGGGCTGGTGTTTCAGGGTTTAGGGCAGTGCAGTGGTGTTCGGGCAGTGTAGGTGGTCGTGCTGGGGCTGGTGTTTCAGGGTTTAGGGCAGTGCAGTGGTGTTCGGGCAGTTTAGGGGGTCATGCTGGGGCTGATGTTTCAGGGTTTAGGGCAGTGCAGTGGTGTTCGGGCAGTGTATGGAGTCTTGCTGGGGCTGGTGTTTCAGAGTCTAGGGCAGTGCAGTGGTGTTCGGGCAGTGTAGGGGGTCTTGCTGGGGCTGGTGTTTCAGGGTTTAGGGCAGTGCAGTGGTGTTCGGACAGTGTAGGGGGTCGTGCTGGGGGTGGTGTTTCAGGGTTTAGGGCAGTGCAGTGGTGTTTGGGCAGTGTAGGGGGTCATGCTGGGGCTAGTGTTTCAGGGTTTAGGGCAGTGCAGTGGTGTTCGTGCAGTGTAGGGGGTGGTGTTTCAGGGTTTAGGGCAGTGGTGTTCAGGCAGTGTAGGGGGTCTTGCTGGGGTTGATGTTTCAGGGTTTAGGGCAGTGCAGTGGTGTTCGGGCAGTGTAGGGGGTCGTGCTGGGGGTGGTGTTTCAGGGTTTAGGGCAGTGCAGTGGTGTTCCGGCAGTGTAGGAGGTCGTGCAGGGGGTGGTGTTTCAGGGTTTAGGGCAGTGCAGTGGTGTTCGGGCAGTGTAGGGGGTTGTGCTGGGTGGTGTTTCAGGGTTTAGGGCAGTGCAGTGGTATTCGGGCAGTGTAGGGTGTCGTGCTGAGGGGTGGTGTTTCAGGGTTTAGGGCAGTGCAGTGGTGTTCGGGCAGTGTAGGGGGTCGTGCAGGGGGTGGTGTTTCAGGGTTTAGGGCAGTGCAGTGGTGTTTGGGCAGTGTAGGGGGTCATGCAGGGGGTGGTGTTTCAGGGTTTAGGGCAGTGCAGTGGTGTTAGGGCAGTGTAGGGGGTCATGCAGGGGGTGGTGTTTCAGGGTTTAGGGCAGTGCAGTGGTGTTCGGCCAGTGTAGGTGGTCTTGCTGGGGGTGGTGTTTCAGGCTTTAGTGCAGTGGTGTTCGGGCAGTGTAGGGGGTCTTGCTGGGGGTGGTGTTTCAGGGTTTAGGGCAGTGCAGTGGTGTTCGGGCAGTGTAGGGGGTCTTGCTGGGGCTGGTGTTTCAGGGTTTAGGGCAGTGCAGTGGTGTTCGGGCAGTGTAGGGGGTCGTGCTGGGGCTGGTGTTTGAGGGTTTAGGGTAGTGCAGTGGTGTTCGGGCAGTGTAGGGGGTCGTGCTGGGGCTGGTGTTTCAGGGTTTAGGGCAGTGCAGTGGTTTTCGGGCAGTGTAGGCGGTCGTGCTGGGGCTGGTGTTTTAGGGTTTAGGGCAGTGCAGTGGTGTTCGGGCAGTGTACGGGGTTGTGCTGGGGCTGGTGTTTCAGGGTTTAGGGCAGTGCAGTGGTGTTCGGGCAGTGTAGGGGGTCGTGCTGGGGGTGGTGTTTCAGGGTTTAGGGTAGTGCAGTGGTGTTCGGGCAGTGTAGGGGGCGTGCTGGGGCAGGTGTTTCATGGTTTAGGGCAGTGCAGTGTTGCTCGGGCAGTGTAGGGGGTCGTGCTGGGGGTGGTGTTTCAGGGTTAAGGGCAGTGCAGTGGTGTTCGGGCAGTGTAGGGGGTCATGCTGGGGGTGGTGTTTCAGGGTTTAGGGCAGTGCAGTGGTGAACGGGCAGTGTAGGGGGTCTTGCTGGGGGTGGTGTTTCAGGGTTTAGGGCAGTGGTGTTCGGGCAGTGTAGGGGGTCTTGCTGGGGGTAGTGTTTCGGGGTTTAGGGCAGTGCAGTGGTGTTCGTGCAGTGTAGGGGTCGTGCTGGGGGTGGTGTTTCAGGGTTTAGGGCAGTGCAGTAGTGTTCGGGCAGTGTAGGGGATCATGCAGGGGGTGGTGTTTCAGGGTTTAGGGCAGTGCAGTGGTGTTCGGGCAGTGTAGGGGTCGTGCTGGTGGTGGTGTTTCAGGGTTTAGGGCAGTGCAGTGGTGTTCGGGCAGTGTAGGGGGTCGTGCAGGGGGTGGTGTTTCAGGGTTTAGGGCAGTGCAGTGGTGTTTGGGCAGTGTAGGGGGTCATGCTGGGGCTAGTGTTTCAGGATTTAGGGCAGAGCAATGGTGTTCAGGCAGTGTAGGGGGTTTTGCTGGAGGTGGTGTTTCAGGGTTTAGGGCAGTGCAGTGGTGTTCGTGCAGTGTAGGGGGTGGTGTTTCAGGGTTTAGGGCAATGGTGTTCAGGCAGTGTAGGGGGTCTTGCTGGGGTTGATGTTTCAGGGTTTAGGGCAGTGCAGTGGTGTTCGGGCAGTGTAGGGGTCGTGCTGGGGGTGGTGTTTCAGGGTTTAGGGCAGTGCAGTGGTGTTCCGGCAGTGTAGGAGGTCATGCAGGGGGTGGTGTTTCAGGGTTTAGGGCAGTGCAGTGGTGTTCGGGCAGTGTAGGGGGTCATGCTGAGGGGTGGTGTTTCAGGGTTTAGGGCAGTGCAGTGGTGTTCGTGCAGTGTAGGGGGTCGTGCAGGGGGTGGTGTTTCAGGGTTTAGGGCAGTGCAGTGGTGTTTGGGCAGTGTAGGGGGTCATGCAGGGGGTGGTGTTTCACGGTGTAGGGCAGTGCAGTGGTGTTCGGCCAGTGTAGGTGGTCTTGCTGGGGGTGGTGTTTCAGGCTTTAGTGCAGTGGTGTTCGGGCAGTGTAGGGGGTCCTCCTGGGGGTGGTGTTAGAGGGTTTAGGGTAGTGCAGTGGTGTTCGGGCAGTGTAGGGGGTCTTGCTGGGGCTGGTGTTTCAGGGTTTAGGGCAGTGCAGTGGTGTTCGGGCCGTTTAGGGGGTCGTGCTGGGGCTGGTGTTTGAGGGTTTAGGGTAGTGCAGTGGTGTTCGGGCAGTGTAGGGGGTCGTGCTGGGGCTGGTGTTTCAGGGTTTAGGGCAGTGCAGTGGTTTTCGGGCAGTGTAGGCGGTCGTGCTGGGGCTGGTGTTTCAGGGTTTAGGGCAGTGCAGTGGTGTTCGGGCAGTGTAGGGGGTCATGCTGGGGGTGGTGTTTCAGGGTTTAGGGTAGTGCAGTGGTGTTCGGGCAGTGTAGGGGCATGCTGGGGCTGGTGTTTCATGGTTTAGGGCAGTGCAGTGGTGTTCGGGCAGTGTAGGGGGTCGTGCTGGGGGTGGTGTTTCAGGGTTTAGGGCAGTGCAGTGGTGTTCGGGCAGTGTAGGGGGTCATGCTGGGGGTGGTGTTTCAGGGTTTAGGGCAGTGCAGTGGTGTACGGGCAGTGTAGGGGGTCTTGCTGGGGGTGGTGTTTCAGGGTTTAGGGCAGTGGTGTTCGGGCAGTGTAGGGGGTCTTGCTGGGGGTAGTGTTTCGGGGTTTAGGGCAGTGCAGTGGTGTTCGTGCAGTGTAGGGGGTCGTGCTGGGGGTGGTGTTTCAGGGTTTAGGGCAGTGCAGTAGTGTTCGGGCAGTGTAGGGGATCGTGCAGGGGGTGGTGTTTCAGGGTCTAGGGCAGTGTAGTGGTGTTCGGGCAGTGTAGGGGGTCGGTTCTGGGGGTGGTGTTTCAGGGTTTAGGGCAGTGCAGTGGTGTTCGGGCAGTGTAGGGGGTCGTGCAGGGGTGGTGTTTCAGGGTTTAGGGCAGTGCAGTGGTGTTCGGGCAGTGAAGGGGTCGTGCTGGGGCTGGTGTTTCAGGGTTTAGGGCAGTGCAGTGGTGTTCGGGCAGTGTAGGGGTCTTGCTGGGGGTGGTGTTTCAGGGTTTAGGGCAGTGGTGTTCGGGCAGTGTAGGGGGTCTTGCTGGGGGTGGTGTTTCAGGGTTTAGGGCAGTGCAGTGGTGTTCGGGCAGTGTAGGGGTCGTGCTGGGGGTGGTGTTTCAGGGTTTAGGGCAGTGCAGTGGTATTCGGGCAGTGTAGGGGGTCGTGCTGGGGGTGGTGTTTCAGGGTTTAGGGCAGTGGTGTTCGGGCAGTGTAGGGGGTCTTGCTGGGTGTGATGTTTCAGGGTTTAGGGCAGTGCAGTGGTGTTCGGGCAGTGTAGGAGGTCTTGCTGGGGGTAGTGTTTCAGGGTTTAGGGCAGTGCAGTGGTGTTCGGGCAGTGTAGGGGTCATGCTGGGGGTGGTGTTTCAGGGTTTAGGGCAGTGCAGTGGTGTTCGGGCAGTGTAGGGGGTCGTGAAGGGGGTGGTGTTTCAGGGTTTAGGGCAGTGCAGTGGTGTTCGGGCAGTGTAGGGGTCGTGCAGGGGCTGGTGTTTCAGGGTTTAGGGCAGTACAGTGGTTTTCGGGCAGTGTAGGGGGTCGTGCTGGGGGTAGTGTTTTAGGGTTTAGGGTAGTGCAGTGGTGCTTGTGTAGTGTAGGGGGTCGTGCTGGGGGTAGTGTTTTAGGGTTTAGGGTAGTGCAGTGGTGTTTGTGTAGTGTAGGGGTCATGTTTTAGGGTAGTGCAGTGGTGTTTGGGTAGTGTAGGGGGTCGTGCTGGGGGTAGTGTTTTAGGATTTAGGTTAGTGCAGTGGTGTTTGGGTAGTGTAGGGGGTCGTGCTGGGGGTAGTGTTTTAGGGTTTAAGGTAGTGCAGTGGTGTTTGTGTAGTGTAGGGGGTCGTGCTGGGGGTAGTGTTTTAGGGTTTAGGGTAGTGCAGTGGTGCTTGTGTAGTGTAGGGGGTCGTGCTGGGGGTAGTGTTTTAGGGTTTAGGGTAGTGCAGTGGTGTTTGTGTAGTGTAGGGGTCATGTTTTAAGGTAGTGCAGTGGTGTTTGGGTAGTGTAGGGGGTCGTGCTGGGGGTAGTGTTTTAGGATTTAGGTTAGTGCAGTGGTGTTGGGGTAGTGTTTTAGGGTTTAGGGTAGTGCAGTGGTGTTTGTGTAGTGTAGGGGGTCATGCTGGGGGTAGTGTTTTAGGGTTTAGGATAGTGCAGTGGTGCTTGTGTAGTGTAGGGGGTCGTGCTGGGGTAGTGTTTTAGGCTTTAGGGTAGTGCAGTGGTGTTTTTGTAGTGTAGGGGGTCATGTTTTAAGATGCAACGCTCCAATACCTGACCAGTCTGCACTACATAAAACTGCAAAAAAACTAAAAATAAAAAGTGTTTTGCACACTTTTGTCATTGGGCTATATGTGGGCTACATCTGGGTAATATTTGTGCTACATTTGGGCTCTTTTTTCACTGGTGGCCATCTTGGAAGACTTCTTTGTTATGAAGTTTCCTAATTTCCTCATTTACTGCAGTCTCCTCAGTAGGAAATGCTTTCAGTTTTTTACTTTGATTCAATCAAGAAGGCATTCAGATGTGTCACACATTTGCCATAAATTCAGAATGTTATTACTCTAGTTGTTCATTAGATCACTGTAGTAAAGCTACTGCTCACCAAGGAGTTAACTGGAAGTCTACTGCTGGTATTGAAAGTGATTGTTTCAGTCTGCATGTCAGAATTTTCTAATGAAATAGAAGAGGATTTGAGATCTCACTTAAAACATGCACTAAATTTTCTTTTTGCAGCACTAACCATAATTTCTATGGCAAAATGAACCCCCTCATTTTGTTCCTTTTTAAATTAAATGTTTTAAGTGTTACCAGTTTATTCCAATCAAGATGGCTTCAGGTGTGCCATACGTTTGTCATAAGTAAGACTGTTAGCGCTCTAGTTGTTCTTTAGAACACTCTGGGAAGCTGCAGTAGAACACAAAGGCATCAACTGACAGGCTGCTCCTGTTGAAATATAACAGGAAGATATTTGAGATCACACTTGAAACATGTCCTAATTTTTCTTTCTACAGCACTAACCATAATTTCTATGACAAAATGAACCCCATCATTTTGTTCCTTTTTAAATTAAATGTTTTAAGTGTTACCAGTTTATTCCAATCAAGATGGATTCAGGTGTGCCATACTTTTGTCATAAGTAAGACTGTTAGCGCTCTAGTTGTTCTTTAGAATACTCTGGGAAGCTGCAGTAGAACACAAAGGCATCAACTGACAGGCTGCTCCTGTTGAAATATAACAGGAAGATATTTGAGATCACACTTGAAACATGTCCTAATTTTTCTTTCCAGAGCACTAACCATAATTTCTATGACAAGATGAACCCCATCATTTTGTTCCTTTTTAAATTAAATGTTTTAAGTGTTACCAGTTTATTCCAATCAAGATGGCTTCAGGTGTGCCATACTTTTGTCATAAGTAAGGCTGTTAGCACTCTAGTTGTTCTTTAGAACACTCTGGGAAGCTGCAGTAGAACACAAAGGAATCAACTGACAGTCTCTGCCCTTGTTGGATGTACATGTTTTACTGAGAATGTCAGACTTCATTCTCACATGACTGAGAAAGATAATGTGAATTTACAGAAAATATGCTCTCATTTTAGCTTCTGGGGCACCTTCCAAAACTGTATGGGACAAGCATGTGAAAATAGTTTTCTCTCAAACATGATTCATGATATCCCAGCAGAAGATTTTTCACAGGGTAAAATCACCTTAGAACACACCACAATTCCTGAAATTAGTATGGTACCATCAACAAATGAATTCTAATGTAACTAAAGTCTGTTATCACCCTTTATAGTTCTCCTTTTGGTAACCCTCAAAATCTTCGATTCACTACAATGCATTTCAATGGGGTACTATCATTTATATTGGTCCCAAGATGGCTGCCAGCAATTCCAGGATGAAGTGCTGACAGCCAATCAGATCTCACGATGACATGTGTGGTTAGGCTCCGCCCAGATATAGATGTGTTTTTACTTTTGATTTTCTCAGCAACTACTGAACGGATTTACACCATTTAACAAAAAGGGTTCTTTTGGAACCAAGAACTACCTCTTTGCCAAATTTGGTGTAATTCCGTTCAGCAGTTCAAGCTGTAGCCTTGCATAAAGTTTCCTATGGGAACTGGATTTTTTGACTCTTATTTTTTTAATTTCTCCGCAACTACTGAACGGATTTACACCATTTAACAAAAAGGGTTCTTTCTGAACCAAGAACTACCTCTTTGCCAACTTTGGTGTAATTCCGTTCAGCAGTTCGGGCTGTAGCCGTGTCTAAAGTTTCCTATGGGAAAATGAATGGGGAAAACACGTTTTGGGACCCCCCTTTTTTCTCGGCCCCCGCTTGACGAATCACCCTGAGACTTTCAGGGTAGGAGCGGAAGGAGCGGGCCATAAAGTTTGAAAATTTCGCGAAGATTCGTCAACCGACGCAAGAGTTATTTCAAATAGAATGTCGCGGATTTCCTATGGAAAATAGGTCCTAACTATAACTATCTACTGGCGACCGCCAGTAGATATATATATATATATATATATATATATATATATATATATATATATATATATATATATATATATATATATATATATACAAAAAGAGTTGCCTCTAGGTGGGATGCACTCCCAGGTGGCAATTACGCCAAATCAAGGGCACACGCCATGAACAAAGTCCTTTTCTGGTTTCCTGCCAGATGCGTTTCGGGCCAACGCCCTCTTCAGTGGCAGACCATGTGACGTGCCGGCGTGCGGCAGCCACCAGTAAATGCCGCACGCCGTCATATATAAATATATACATTTTTTCACTAAAAAAACAAAGGTGACAGGGACTTAGGGGCCGATTATGATGGCGGGCGGATCGCCACCGCCGTGCCGGCGGTGGCTTCCGCCAGCCTGGCGGGTGCTGTTTTGCCTAACATGGTCGTGATTCCCCGACCGCCATATTACGATGGGCCGACATAGCCCAAATCCCTACCGCCGCGGTGTTTTTAGTTCCGCCAGTAGTTTGGTTCCGCGACGAGGGCGGATGTAGCCAATAGCGGGAGACCGCCGTGCGGAATGACGTGTAGACCGCCGTCCGAATCACAAGGCCTCAAATAGGCAATCGGACCGCAACGGAGAAACCACCCATTGAAACACGGCGGAAGCAATACTGCGGAGGAAAACGGGAATCACAGACAACTCCACGCGTTCGCTACCGCTATGGATCCTGCTCTACAAGCCCTACCGCTGCTGTTCCTGATCCGCGATCAACAAAGACGACGCCGCCGTCGACAACACCGCAGGTACGTCAATGACACACATCCGCATACAACACCGACACACAACACCTGACCTGTAAATGGCCTCCTGTCCACAATAGACATTCTGTTGGTCACAGGACCATATCGACCAGTGTCTTCATAAGGTGCTGCAAATCGTGAAACCACACCTCCGCATTGGGGTCATCCATCAACAACGTCATCACCGCATTACCCCGGTCACGTCACCGCAGCAGTGAAGACGTGGGAAAAGTTCAGCACAATCTAGTAGGCAGGTCCAGCGGTACGCATGGGCAGTCTCTGGGACGTGTAAGGATTGTGTTCGCCCTGGGCCAAATGTATATTGTGTGCCTCTGTTGGTAGCAGCTGTCATTACCTGATACCATCACAGCTCCTACCATCCCACCCTGTTCAACATCAAAATGTGTGCCCATCTGATATTCAGGGATAGTGATGTATGTGAACAAGTTCATAGGTGTATTGTGGCAAAACAACACCTGCATAGTAATGCCAAATAGGTGCTTGTGGTGTGAAACCCCCTTCCTGCTAGTGCCAAGATGAGTATTAGGGGGCAAAACAACACCTGCATAGTAATGCCAAATAGGTGCTTGTGGTGTTAAACCCCCTTCCTGCCACTGCCAAGATGAGTATTAGGGGGCAAACCCCACCTGCATAGTAATGCCAAAAAGGGGCTTGTGGTGTTAAACCCCCTTCCTGCCACTGCCAAGATAAGTATTAGGGGGCAAACCCCACCTGCATAGTAATGCCAAAAAGGTGCTTGTGGTGTTAAACCCCCTTCCTGCCACTGCCAAGAAGAGTATTAGGGGGGCAAACCCCACCTGCATAGTAATGCCAAAAAGGTGCTTGTGGTGTTAAACCCCCTTCATGCTAGTGCCAAGATGAGTATTAGGGGGCAAACCCCACCTGGAACATACACGTGTGTAGTTGGCATGTTCAGGGCCACATACACCTCAACACCACTGACAAGGACAGGCCAAGCACACTGTGTGACAACTCAACTGCACACATCCAAATATACCTATGTGAGTATGAAGACAGGCCTACACAAGATTACCACACACACACTGCTGTTCACACATCCAACCACATCACACAGACATCACCAACCTTGGACACCCCGCAAGTTAGACTGTGTGTAGAATTCACCTCTGTTGTGGTATAGCCCCCTAACATGACATGTGTACAATTATACTAAAATCAACAGCGAATGATGATTGCAAGAGTACATCAACACCAACAAACATCATTGCACCCCAAACCTCAGAGTCAAGCAGACCAAAAGTGTGTGTTACGTTTGCCAAACAATGACAAAGTGAATGAAGTAAATGACAATGTGGAAGTGCCATGCAGAGCATGTGGCACATTTATCCATACCCACACATTAAAATGTTTAATTAAGCAAGGGCAGTAACAAACTATATGACAGGAGTAACAGTGTTTATTGCAAAATATCCTGATAGGCACAAAAATTCAAACAAATAAAAGGCCATTGGCCAGTCCACAGTTCAAACAATGCACATGTGTGCATGAAAATGTTTACAGTGAATGTGTAACACCGTACACTGCCATGTGAATGACCAAAGCACCGGGGATATCAAAGCTCAGTCCAGGCACCGCTGTGGGAGAGATGGGTATGGGAGGGGGTCTTTGCCTCAGACTTGCCTGTCAGTTGGACTGGGAGGTGGCTGATTGTCGTGGCCAGTGGCTGAACTGGACCTGGGAGAGAGAGGATCATCAGAGTCAGAGGCAGTAGTGGCTGTGGCAGGCGTAGGGCTGATTGGACCGGGTGGCATGGTGGCACATGGAGGCGGAGAGATGCTGCTGTGAGACACAGAGGCAGTAGTGGCTGTGGCAGGTGTAGGCCTGCTCGGACCGGGTGGCATGGTGGCACATGGAGGCGGAGAGATGCTGCCGTGAGACACAGTGGGTGAGGGTGAATGTTGAGGGCTGCCTCTACACTTCTTGGGTATCCGATATTGCAGAACTGTCTTGGGAGTAGTGGGAAGTGTGGCCGGCACAACAGAGTCCCTCTCCACCAAAGGTGTAACAGGTGCAGGTGGCCCTCCTTGTGGGGATTTGCTGGATATGGACTTAGCCTTGGTTTTTGCTTGCCTTTTGCCCTCCATCCCCTGTAGTCC
Source organism: Calotriton arnoldi (assembly GCA_963921515.1). Lineage (NCBI taxonomy): Eukaryota > Metazoa > Chordata > Amphibia > Caudata > Salamandridae > Calotriton > Calotriton arnoldi. Next base: position 390,035 of record CAWUFW010014355.1, on the reverse strand, counting down.
TGGTGAACCCCTCACATTGCTCTCCTGACCACGCTTCACAGGGGTGTGGGTGGGAGTAGAGGTCCTGGGTGAAGCAGTCTTAGGGAGCTTTTTGGGCTTTTCCTTTAGAGGCACCAGCACCACAGCAGGCATGCCAACTGTTTGTCTGTCAGTTGGAGCAGTTGTGTGGATGGGAGGCTCTTGTGATGGGTGTAATCTTGTGGACCGTGAGCTAGAGGCCTGCTTCTTTGCCTGATGCCCCTGAGTGTCATGTGAAGGGCTTTTTTCTTTGCGTCCCTGTGTGCCTGTGTTTATTTCTGGGGATAGTGTCTGTGGTCTGGCACGCTTGGAGCACTGCTGTCGTGTGCTGCATGTCGACGACTTGGGGCCTGAGGGCTCAGTTGTGTGGTCACTCTCCTCAGGGGTTGCCACTGGCAGGGTGGTTGTGGAAGGCATTGGGGCTGGACTTGGATGCTGTGATAGCTGAATGGCTGCCGTCACGGTGGAGGACAAACCCTGGACAGTCCTGTGTAGCCCACCCACGTCCGAATGAATGCCCTCCATAAATGCCAGAACCTGTCCCAACTTCTTGTCCTGATCCTGGAAAGCATTTAGGAGAGCTGTCTGACCCACACACAGCTGGCGCAAGAGTTCTACCGCCTCAACACTGAGGGCAGCAGGGGAGACAGGGGCAGGGGCAGCAGTGCCTGGGGTGAAGGCGACTCTACCCTTAACAGCCCTGCGGGCACGGACAGCACTAGTGGTAGTAGCCGGGATGGTGGGCACTGGCCGATGTGTGGTGGAGGAAGAGGCAGCATTGTCACTCCCTGTGACCACCATTGTCGCTGACTCCCCACTGGAGTTAGATGATGTTGAGGTTGGGCTTTCTGCGCGCGAGTCCTCAAGGACACTCTTGTCCCCCTCCGAGGCGCTGGTCACCTCAGTGTCAGTGATCTCATGGCTATCATGCGTGCCACATGCTTTAGCACTGGTGTCCGTCTCATGGCCTTCCGTGCACTCAGTAGATGCTGCAATGGACAGAGACATAGGTTCAGTACAGTGCCATACACACAAACATCAAATGCAAGCACAGCACTAAACTAGATAATGACAACCCCAAGTTGCACAACACCCTGTGCAGTCTGCATGTGCAACAATCATGCTAAACACAGAAGATGCATGGAAATATGCATTGTTTACATCAATGAGCCATGTGAGGTTCACACAGGCAAATAGCAGGTCCCTGCCTCCTTGTAATCCAACATAAACATCTCTGCAAGCATACCCACGTGCCTGTATGTGAGAGAATGAAATGAAATGAAATGAAATTTGTACTTGTAAAGCGCACCCATACCCCCAAAGGGGTGTCCAGGCGCTGTACGCATACCGCTGTGGAACCCTTCCTGGCTTTTCCCTGTGAAATGTCCACTCCTGGGCACCCCCAGGGTGAAGCCAGGCATCCCAGCGCTGTTGGGGCCGTTGTGAGAGGCATACATCTCAGCATGTTGCCTCTGTCACATATGGAGTCACTGTAAGGGGACAACACAGATACAGATTCAAATTTGTACTTTACAATGTCCATGAGCTACTGATGTCTAACAAGTTGAGCAAAATGATGTGGGGAGCGCGTGTGAACGCTCCACTCCCAGACGCACAGCGTAAGTGGATATTATATCCTACTCTAGATTCAACTTTTTAACTTTATTCATGTTCATCCCATTTAATCCACAATGTTTGCCAGAACTTTCAAGTTATCCTTTTCTTTATCCACATGTATAGCGTCCTGCATTTTGAATGCTTCCCATATTTCAGTGTGCCCATCCGGACCTCTTCCGAAATACGAACAAAATGTAGAGAATCGTTAAGAGCAGCATCTTCTTTATTAGGAACCCAATGCATTTCGGGCTATGTCAAGCCCTTCGTCAGGGGTAACTTCAAGTTAACAGTTTAAAAACAACCATTACTGAATGTCCTCTATGTAACATAATCATCACATCAATTCATGATTCATTATACAAAAAATTGTTTTCCCCTTGTGCTTATTACTCTAACCATAATCAGAAATTGCATTTAAACTCAAACTTTCTGCCTCCCCTTAAACCCACAACCATTTTTGTTCACTCCCCAACCCGTACGATAGAGAGCATGGGTAGAATGGAGAGAATGTGACTTGTTGATGGGGGAATAGGTGGTCATATGAAGCATAGAAAGGGAGGGGTTTGATACCAGAGGGGATCGTGGTTTTACACATGTATAGTTTTGCCCAGCACGGGTTGGGGAGTGAACAAAAATGGTTGTGGGTTTAAGGGGAGGCAGAAAGTTTGAGTTTAAATGCAATTTCTGATTATGGTTAGAGTAATAAGCACAAGGGGACAACAATTTTTTGTATAATGAATCATGAATTGATGTGATGATTATGTTACATAGAGGACATTCAGTAATGGTTGTTTTTAAACTGTTAACTTGCAGTTACCCCTGACGAAGGGCTTGACATAGCCCGAAATGCATTGGGTTCCTAATAAAGAAGATGCTGCTCTTAACGATTCTCTGCATTTTGTTCGTATTTCGGAAGAGGTCCGGATGGGCACACTGAAATATGGGAAGCATTCAAAATGCAGGACGCTATACATGTGGATAAAGAAAAGGATAACTTGAAAGTTCTGGCAAACATTGTGGATTAAATGGGATGAACATGAATAAAGTTAAAAAGTTGAATCTAGAGTAGGATATAATATCCACTTACGCTGTGCGTCTGGGAGTGGAGCGTTCACACGCGCTCCCCACATCATTGTACTCATCATGGTGCATTAGGGCAAGGCACAGCCCAGTTTCGCACACAACTTTTTAAAGTTTGAAAATATGGAATATACGCAGAGAAATGACGGTGTGCATACCACCTCTTATGATGTAACAAGTTGAGCAATTCATGTTGCACGTTGGTGTCAGATGTGTAGTTCACACCATTTACAAGTCCTGCAGTGCACACATCGTTAAATGCACACTGACATGATGCACACGGCTGTACACTGCCTGGTGATGTCCATGACACCCAGAATGCAGAAGATGTCATAAGGCCACATCTCATCATGCAATGTCAAGGGCCATTGTATGAAACACATGATAAAGTCCATCTAGGGAAAACACATGACACCTGCACTCAACACATAGGACACTGAGAAGTATTTCATCAAAATTGACACACCAGCAAGATCAGCAATGGCTCCCGGTCGCCATTCATGCAGTCACTCACACCCAAAGTCAGTCTACGTAGAATACTCACCACTAACTCCCTGCTGATGGTCCCTCAAACGTTCATACAGCTCTGGCTGTGTCACAGACAAGATGCGGGACATTAGTGGAGTCATGGTTCGGCGCGCCAACCTGCCACTTCGAGTGAGCAGCCCCACCGTCATCTCTGCCATGGTCTTGCTCAGACGGGAGATGTCGTCCCACCTCTTGTGGCAGTGTGTGTGCCGTCTGTTGGATACACCCAGAGCCCGCACCTTCCGTGCAATGTTCTTCCATATGGCCTTACGCTGGTGGACCTTCAGCTGCAGGCATGGGAGACAAGAAAAGGAAGTATCAGAGACTCTGTGTCATTCACACTGTGTGTCAGTACAGGAGAACATAAATGCATGGCACACAAATCGCTACATCTTCATCAGAGGCCATACAGCATGACACATAGTACATGTTCATTACAATACTACATAGAAATGAATGCATGAATGACGCGGCACACAGTACATGGCCATCTCATACACATGCACAATGGCAGCACAGACAGCTATGTGCAGAAGGCCCTCATCTGTGATGCAGTATGTGAGTGAGCATGACATGCAATACAGTGCTAATGAAGTGTAGTGGCAGACTCACTGTGTCCACCACTACACACCCCTCAATGCCCTTGGCCTGTGAATGGCTCAATGCATTTTTCAGGAAACATATTGGGACATAATCTGAATTATCATGCCCTTCTCACAATGTTAAGTCCTCTATTGTGCAATTCCCAGGACTATGATGGCTCAGTGAGTATTAGGTATGTGGACTAAACACATGTTTGACTCAGTCCAGTTAGGCATGGCTCAGAGTAACATTGGACAGTGTCTGTGCAGGCCAGAGGAACTCACACTGCGGTTCAACATGGTCCCTCAGATAAATCACATGGATGTACAGCATGAGAGGGTGAAAAGTGCCAACACATGCGAGACTGAACACATGTTCAAATCAATGTAAGGATGACATCTACTACTTACATTGATGTGAAGTGTCATAGTTGCATTAACATCAAGTGGGTTCCACTCATGCATTGGACTATTGTGCATGATGCTCACATCAACATAGTGCATTTAAGAAATATACAACACACGTAAGTCATTGGTCCATTCCAATATACATTTCAACAGTCACATATGAGGTTGTGAAGAGTGAGTGGACAGTTACATCACATGGCACAGTAAAAATGAGTCCCGACTTGTACTGTTTCAAAACACCATCGTATCTGTGTGGCTGTTTAAACAATGCATGTCTCCCCCTACCTTCAATAAACTTATGAATGTGTGGAAATAAGCCTACAGACACCATTGACATGAAGTTAGCATGCATGGCAGTGTAACACACATTTACATAACCTAGTCTCAGACCAACATGTTTATTAAGTTTGTGCAAGAATGGCTGTAGGAGTGTCCATTTTCTACACATAATCAAATGCAATTTCCACAGAACATGTATGGAGCATGCCATGGTAACTATTAGGATGCCTGTACATCGACTTGCACTCACAGGCACATACTACTGCACAGCAACATCATGGTATCATTTTGATCACTCTCACACTTGGAATCAGGAACACTTACCAGTACATCTGGCGCACCAAAAAGCCTCCCATACTGTGCAAGGACCTCGTCCAGCAGAAGCTCCAGCTCCTCTGTAGTGAAGGGACGGGCCCTGACATTCTCTGTTCTCGCCATCACTGGGTCCAGGATATTGAAAAATATGCAGTTGTAGAGGAATGGCAGTCAGCAGTGTCTGAATGCATGTGAAATGTGTGGCTCTCCCACAGAGATTTATAGGCCCCTGGGGTGGTATCAGTGGCAGTCAGCTGCTGCAGTTGGTCCACCTGGCTGGCATCTTTCGAGTGTGGCCAATGAGCGGACCCGCGGTGGCGGTGCACGCCTACCGCAGTTTTCAAAATAGCATTTCACTACCGCGATCGCGGTTCCCATTGTCTGCAATGGCATTGGTGGTGTCACACCGCGGAGGCCAGGCGGTCGCTTCCGCTATGCTGCATCTTTCAAATGTAGCCAATGAGCGGACCCGCGGTGGCGGTGCACGCCTACCGCGGTTTTCAAAGTAGCATTTCACTACCGCGATCGCGGTTCCCATTGTCTACAATGGCATTGGTGGTGTCACACCACGGAGGCCAGGCGGTCGCTTCCGCAATGCTGCATCTTTCAAGTGTAGCCAATGAGCGGACCCGCTGTGGCGGTGCACTCCTATCCGCACATATGGACACATTATGCACTAGCAATGGCAATAGTCAAATTTAACAATTGAACACTATGCCTCCATGGTGTCTTACTGCACTTGTTTTGTACAATGAATGCTAGTGTGACATTCAACTCACTGATGCCTACACATGCCATGTCTGTGGAAAATGTGACATGCATTGCCATGCACTTACTCACGTCACCTATGATATGTGTGTGGATGTATATATATTGGTTGTATGATGTTGTCTCAGGTTTGAAATCAACTCAATGTGTGAGATGGCTAATCAAACAACAGTAATGTTTGCCTGACCACATAATGGTTGTATTTTACTGTGCCCATAGCTGATTTAAGTAGGATATGTGATCAGCTTACACACACTCTGCACATTGTGATGATAACTAGTGGTCTGTGCAACTTAAGCAAGAAGGTGTGGCAGGTAAAGCAGCTACATATGAGTCAGCAGTGTTGCTGTCTCATACCTCTGCTGTGTCACCTACTCCTGGGCCTGGGGACACCAGATGTATTGGTGTACCATTCACAACCTCTGATTATGTTTTTGGGGTAGTCAGTATGTACAACATGACCCCTTGTAAAAACACATGTGGTGAAGGTGTCTCTGCATCTGAGTTGTGGATTAAGCAATTGTTGGAGTACATTCATTGTTTCTGCTGCGTGAGTCAAGATGTGAGAAGTCGGACACATCTCATTGTGTAATTTGAATAACATTAGTCCTCTTCCATTTCATGTAGGCGACGACCAAATGTGCACCGGCCTTTCACAGTCCTGGCAAACATGGAGGATGTGGACATCATCCGGAAATTTCGTCTGGATCGCGTTACACTGCAAGAGCTGTGTGCTCAGTTGGAGCCCCATCTGAGGCCTCAACGAACATATCCAACTGCCCTATCCCCAACAGTGAAGATCATGGCAGCGCGGCATTTTTTTGCTACGGGCTCTTTCCAATACACGGTGGCCAGCGCCGGTGGGTTGTCGCAAGCCACATTCAGCATGGTGCTCTGTGTTGTGGTGTCCACAATGTTGCTATACAAGGACCAATACATACAATTCCAAAATACAGCAGAATTGCCTGCTGTGAAGGCTGGTTTTTATGCCCTTGGCCACATTCCTCATGTAGTTGGTTCCATTGACGGCACACACATTGCCCTTGTCCCACCACAGGCACGTGAGCAGGTGTATAGGAACAGGAAGCACTACCATTTCATAAATGTGCAGGTGGTATGCCAAGCTGATATGATCATCAGCCATGTTTGTGCGTGATTTGCTGGCTCCGCCCATGACTCCTACATCATGCGGAACAGCATTGTACCCCGGCTGATGGAAAATCTACATCCAGAGCGTGCATGGCTTGTAGGTGAGTACACTGAGTCAAGTAGTGTGCTGTGTGTGACATGCTGTTCTCGTCAACTGTTTGTATCACAACATTTCTCTGTGTATGTCACACCTAGGTGACTCAGCGTATCCCAACAGGCCGTGGTTGCTGAGCCCACTGCGGAATCCAAGTACCCCGGGTGAAGTCAGCTACAACGAGGCACATGGTAGGACACGACGTGTGGTGGAGCGCACTTTTGGCCTCCTGAAGTCCCGATTCCGGTGCCTGGACAAGAGCGGAGGTGCACTGTTGTATTCCCCACAAAAGGTGTGCCGGATAGTTGTAGCATGCTGCATGCTACACAACCTTGCCTTGCGCAAAGCCATTCCGCTGATCCTGGATGACGATGAGCAGCAGATGCCCCTCCTGCACACCCACACACTTCCAGTGCGGACGATAGTGGTGAAGAGGAAGGTGTTGACCTGCGTCAACAGCTCATTGCCAACTACTTCCCTTGAATGTAAGTGACTTTGTAGAACAGTGACATTGTGTGTTTGCTTGGATGTTAGTATCAAGGCATAGAGAATTTTAACTGCTGGCTGTCGTTGTGTGTGTGATAAGGGCTGATGTGTGTGGCACAGGGTATTTGTATCCAGGTACATCATGTGTATGTTGAGGTTGTTGATCATTGCTATGTGTGCTTGTTTTTGTACCTTGATGCCTAGTGTTGTGTTTCAGCTGTAATGGCGTCACCTGATAAGTAAATGTCATTCTCTTGTGTCTTTCTAGGTTCATTCACCCTCTCAATGCCTCCTCTCCTTCAGAGCTGTTGGAACATTGAAATCTGATTTGTCATTGTACATACTGGAATAAACATGTAGCTCACACAGACACAGGTATGTGAAGAGTGTTTATTTAAAATTAGTTTTTGTGCAAGTGAAGGGAATATGTACATAAATGTGAACAGTGAATAAATGAGTTGTCAGTCATGGTAGATGAGACAAATAGTGTAGTCACCACAAAGCTGAAGTCACACAGTCCAACAGACTCAGGCCATCAACATGGCAATGTGGGCAAGGATAGTCAACATAGTCAATGCAAAGGGGAACAACAAGATACCATCATGGCTGGCTCTGTGAGTGGCGTTGGTATGGTGGCCTGCCACCAAATCCTCCCCTGTGGATTCTCGGACAGCCCCTGGTGCGTTTGGGAGAGGGGGCATCTGCTGCAGGGTCAGTGGTGTCTGAGGACTCACTCTCCTCCTGCACACCCCTCTCTGTGGCTGCAGCTGGAATGGTGGGCTGCACAACAGGCAATCCACTGGAGGGGGGTTGAACTGCACTTGGGGCTGGGAGTCTGTCCCTCAGAACACCCACTAGCTGGCCAACAAGGTCGACAAGTTGGCCCATCCGTGTGTCCATGGACTGCTGCAGCAGGCGGATCTCATGCATGTTTTCAGCAAGCTGGCCCATTACTCCATGGTTCTCTTGGTAGGCACCAAGGACTCTTGCAATGGTGGCCAGGGATTCAGGGTCATTGTCCTCCTGTGTCTCTGCCCCAGTTGTACTCCCACCTGCCCTCCTGACACGAACCTGTGGCATAGTCCCCTGACGCACTGGCACACTCTCCCTGGCATGCTGTGATTGTGTGGTGGTGTTGGTAACCACCGTGGCAGGGCGTGTGTTGCAGGCAGCAGTGGTGATGGTGGTGGTGGAGGCCACACAGGTCGTAGTGGCAGGGGGCAGCACAGTTGTTCTTGCCGTGGTGGTGGAGGCCACACAGGTCGTAGTGGATGGGGGCAGCACAGTTGTTCTTGCCATGGTGGTGGTGGTGGGGACAATGAGGGCTTGAGACATGTTAGTCCTTGCCACACCAGAGGGGCCAGCTTGAGAATCCTCGTCCAAGAATGTTGGGGAATCTGCATCCGTGAGTTTACGTTCCGGGGGGGGAGACTGGCTCCGCATGTTGGTGTCATCCTCTGCAGTTAGTTGTTGGTCTCCCGTTGAACAGAGGTCATATGGTAATTGAGTTGCACGCAACAAGCTTGATGTTAGACAATTGTTTGAGACATTTGATACAACAAACACTTTACAATGCAATGACTTTGTATGCCTGCTATATACTGTGCACCATGACATGATGTTGAGGTACATACCTTAGTAGTCCATGGTGTCCGTTGTGAATTGAAACTTGGTGCAGTGTACAGATAGTGTAACTACACGGACATGTCCTCATCTACCTAATTGCGTGACATCAACTTTCTGTTGTGCGTCTTTTCATTTAGCTGTTCATTTAATCTATTTCAACAGAGCTAGAAGGAACCATTGTCATGTTATACATAGCTTTGGAATCACATGTACTTTCCTTTTTTTTCATGTAGACCATGCATGTTTGGTGTTGAGATGGGCCTTCATGCTCAGACACCATGGCACTTCCACATTGCATTCTCTGCTGTGCATGATTGTGGGATGCATTTGTTTCACTTGTGACTTGGTGAGTATGAGTTCAAAATATGTGACAGTTACGTGCACTTAGATGTCTGCACACTGGATGTGGCATTTAAAACTATGCCAAGTTGGCTGACATGTTAGTGCTGATGTGGTTATGTGGCTACATGCATTTAGAAAAGGATGGCGGTGTGCATGCAGTCACTACCTACGTGTAAGTTTTGGGAGAGCATTGCGATAGCTGCCCCATGCTTGGGGGTGTGGGGAATGCTCCATCCTGCTCAGCTTAGGGACAAGGGGGCCTGTTGGGAGCTGTAGTGCAGACTTCCCAGCCACAAAGACCCCTCCCTGTTGAGATAGCTACCTACCTGTAAGGTTACACATTGGAGGGAAATGGCTGGCCCATGCTTGGGGGTGTGGGGAATGCTCCATCCCCGCTCAGCTGTGGGACAAGGGGGCCTGTTGGGAGTTGTAGTGCAGACTTCCCAGCCACAAAGACGCCTCCCTGTTGAGATGGCTACCTACCTGTAAGGTTACACATTGGAGGGAAATGGCTGCCCCATGCTTGTGGGTGTGGGGAATGCTCCATCTTGCTGAGCTGTGGGACAAGGGGGCCTGTTGGGAGTTGTAGTGCAGACTTCCCAGCCACAAACACCCCTCCCTGTTGAGATGGCTACCTACCTGTAAGGTTACACATTGGAGGGAAATGGCTGCCCCATGCTTGTGGGTGTGGGGAATGCTCCATCCTGCTGCGCTGTGGGACAAGGGGGCCTGTTGGGAGTTGTAGTGCAGACTTCCCAGCCACAAAGACCCCTCCCTGTTGAGATGGCTACCTACCTGTAGGGTTACACATTGGAGGGAAATGGCTGGCCCATGCTTGTGGGTGTGGGGAATGCTCCATCCTGCTGAGCTGTGGGACAAGGGGGCCTGTTGGGAGTTGTAGTGCTGGCTGCCTGTACATGTGCCCCCATGTAAATATTGTTATGTACCTTTGTGGTGACTGAGAGGGAGTTATTGTGGGATCTGTGAGACATGTTTGGGGGTAGTGTGGTGGACATGAGTATATTTGGGCCTAGGAGGTGTTGCTTTTTAGTTGTGCAAGCTACTACATAGCAGTGTTATGGCAGACTTTTGTTGGTACTTATCAGACCTCCATTCCCCCCTCAATTCCAGTGCAACTCTCTGGGTGCAGTATGCCAAGCACCTTCTCCTCCCATGCGTTGAATGTTCTTGGTGGAACGTGTGCTAAGGAGTGTGTAAATATTGGAATGGGAGGGCCACTGCCAGACCGGTTTGCCAGCTCACGGTTCTTGCTGTTCTTCTCCTTGACCTTGCTCTTGAGGTCAGTCCACCTCTTCCTGATCTCCTTCCTGCTGCGTGAAACTTGCCCTACAGCATTGACTCTGTCAACTATCCTTTGCCACATTTGATTTTGCCTGGCTGCTGGGGTCTGTTGGACCCTGCTTCCTAAAATATATGGCTCAACTCTTATAATATCATCCACCAGGACTGACAACTCACCATCAGTGAATTTGGGCATCTTATGTGCCATGGTGTGTGATGTGCTGAGTGGTTAAGAGTGCAGGTGTGAAGGTGGTGGTGGTGATGTGTGTGGAGTGTGTGTGTTTGTGATGGTGTGATGTGTGCAGGGTTGCCTATCCTTTGTGTGGTATTGTTGGGCCCTTCAATTCTGGAGTTGTGCAAAGAATTGTGGTCATGCAGGGGCTGGTTTTATGCTCTGCTATGTGGGTGGGTCCAAACGGAGTATTCATGTCAGGTGTGTTGTCTGTGTTGAGCTGGGATTTGTAGTTTTTATTTGCCAGGGGCATGTGTCAATGGGGTGTGTTAGCTGTTTTTATTGGCTGAGCCAGATACACAGCCACATTTGGTAGTTTTGTGGTGTAGTTGCTTTCGACCGCCATTACTATTTCTGCCTGACCGCTGCGGTCGGACTGCAATAGTCCTTCCTCCGACTCTCCCATTCATCATTGATGACAATCGCGGTGGTCGGAAACAAGCGGTCGTACCGCAGGCACCGCGCTAACATCATAATTGCACTTGTGGAAATTCCGCTTGTGTATCGGCGGTTTGTGAGCTTTCCGCAGTGAATCCGACTGCCGTGGATGGAATTTCGCCTTTTCCGCACGTGCCCGGCGGTGTTTCTTGGAATCCGACCGCGGCGGTCGGATTTTTCCAGCAGTGCATCGTAATGTGATCGGCGGTGGTGCCGCAGGCCATGCGGGCGGTCTTTTCCCATTGCCACGGCGGTTGGAATGGTTTTCCGACCGCCATCGTAATCGGCCCCTTAAACCCCGCAATGCACAGCTTATGACCTCACTGATTTCATCAGTGATGTCATTTGAGATGTCAACAGTGCTGTTACTGACCATGTCATGAATGATGTAATATTTGAGGTCATAAGCATTGCATTGTGGGGGCATAAGTTATAGTTAGCTCAGGTAACTTTAACTGCTGAATTTCTATGGTTTTGTGTGTGTAAAATCTGAGCCTAACTATAACGTCCCTGCAAACTTTGTTTTTTTTAGTGAATTGCTAAGGTTGTCTATTTCCTAACTATATTGCTCCTGTAACCTTTGTTTTTTTTAGCAAATTTCACTTTTTTAAACATAAATTGTACTACAATTTCACCTATAAGTTCAATTTAGTAATATACATTTTTACAAGTTTATAAATACATGTTATTGACACATTTATTCTTGTTATAAATTTTAAAAGTGACTATTAACAAACCAATAAAAGGCAACTTATGTAAACTTTCTGTAAATGCAATACAGCGAGTCTGTATCTTTTTCGTATTCATTTTATGGATCCGCGGATCTGCTGCGCTGCCACCACCAACCAGATACACTTCCAGTAACACATCCAAACCTCAACTTCTCATTGGATACATTTAGGGCCTGATTACAACTTTGGCGGTGTGGTGCTCGGACTGCCCCACTGTCGCACTGCCAAAGCTGGGGTCAGACTACCGGCCAGATTAGGAGTTTCCTCCTGTCTGGCGGGCTGGTTTTTGGCGATCCCAAGGCGCTGCTGTAGAAAATGGACACTACAATGAGAACGCCAAAAACAGTTCCTGCACAGTTAGGACTGAAAGGTCCATGCAGTGCAGGAAAATTAATATTTTATTACTATACGTAAAGCCAACCCCCACCACACATTGACTTTCTTATCGTAAAGTACATTTTTATTACTATACGTAAAGCTAACCTGCTGCCGTGCACTGCCTCTAGCTATGCCCGGTGGCGGGGTTGCACACAGGGCCTGAGACCAACCCACCCAAAGGCAGCCAACCATACACTGTGCAGGGCCTCCAATCCATCCCCTGTATATATTAAGGGCAGTGGGTATGCAGGTCCCTCCCCAAGCCTTAATAGGCCCCGGTGACCACATCCCCCAGGGCCAAATTCAGCAATAAATTGGGGAGGGCCGTTATCAGGCACTGGGAACCCCATCCCTGTGACCAAAGCCAATTAAATAGAGTAGAGTGGAGTAGCATAGAGGGGACTAGGGTATCCCCCTCTCTGGCAGATAACAGCAGTGTTGTGTGGTATGGGGATCCCAAAACACTGCTTGGATCTGGCCCGAGGGACAGGGTCCCCGGGGCACTACTAGGCCCAGCAAGAGGGGCCCATTCCCCGGCTACCCTCCCTGAGCCTTATTAGGACCTGGGACTTCATACTCCAGGGCTATACCTTTTTTGAAAGGGGAGGGGGAACACACGGCCCTCACTTCACTGGCCCTATTCCCCTGAGGGGTAATGAGACAGAATATTGAGGCCAAAAAATTCGAACTACATGAATATTGAGTTGGAAATATTGTGGAGTGGAAATATCGAGTGCAAGAATATCGTTGTCAAGTATATCGATTTGAAGGTAAGTAATATCAAATTTAAAAATATAGAAGTTGTTTAAAATATCAATTTTTTAAATTAGTGTTATGTATTTTAGTATATATTTTAAATGCATGTAATGTATTTTTTTGTATAAGAATTGTTAATGTTGTTTAATATATGCGTTAAATTTTTAGTAGTTATCAATTTTATTTTAATGAAATTTTGGGTTTTTCAGTTCCATAGCGGGTTGTGGATTTATAGGGAAATAGGGTGGGAAGTAATTTAATTATAATAAATTCATGAATATTTTTTATTTATTAATATTTATTTAATTGAGATTTTATAGTGTTAATTGTGGGAAGTAATATATTAATAATTAATTATTAATTGGTTGTTAAATAATATTAATTAATTAATTGGTAATTAATTATGGTGTGGGAAGTAATTTATTTTTGATTAATTAATAATTATTTGTTAATTGAGATTAATTAATTTATCGAAAATTAAATATGGAAATTGTGTAATTAATTTTAGATGTGGGTTGTGGGGTTTATAGGGGTAAAGGGTTGGAAGTAATTTATGTTTAATTAATTAATAATTAGTTGATCATTAATATTAATTAATTGATATTTAATTAGGGTAATTGTTTATTTTTTTGTGTGTGGGTTTCACTTTTATAGGGGTAAACGGTGGGCAGTAAATTAATTTTGCTTACTTTATAATTAGTTGTTAAATACTATTAGTTTTTTAATTGAAAATAAGTTTTAATTGTGTAATTAATTTTTTTACAGTTTAATTTCAGCTATGGGTTGTGGGGATTATAGGTGTATAGTGTGGGAAGTTAATTAATTGTTATGAGTTTTAATTTGTTTGTTAATTAATAATATTTCTTTAATTGGTAATTAATGATGTTAATTATGGAAGTATTTTTTTAAAAATTTAGATATGGGTTGTGAATTGTGTGGTGTTATAGGGTAGGAAATAAAAAAACGAAATGTATGTAATAATTAATGCTTTTGTTGCTAAATATTTCCAAATTAAACATATTTATTTGTTGGCAAAATATTTTTTATCTTATTTAATATAATATTTGTAGGTATTTGTCCTATGTATTCAACATTATAATATGTTTTTAATTTTTTTAGTATTAAATATATTTGTATTATAATTTTTTACATATTTATATATGTTTTTATTTATTTTGTTTTTTAAATATTTTTTTGTTGTTAATATTTTCTTTGTTTTGAATTTTGAACTGACTAGAGTGGGAATATTAATTGTTACTCCTCCGCAATCCAACATTTTTCCTACTGTTGCACTGACTGGAGTGGGAATAGTAAATTTTATCTCGGCACTATCCAACACTTTGCCTACTGTTGCAATCACTGGAGTGGGAATAGTAATTTTTACCCCTCCGCTACCCAACACTTTTCCTACTGTTGCACTCACTGGAGTGAGAATAGTAATTTTTACCCCCCCCGCTATCCAACACTTTCCCTACTGTTGCACTGACTGGAGTGGGAAAAGTAAATTTTATCCCTCCGCTTTCCAACACATTCCCTACTGTTGCACTCACTGGAGTGGTAATAGTAATTTTCACCCCTCCGCTATCCAACACTTTACCCTACTGTTGCACTCATTGGAGTTGGAATAGTACATTTTACCCCTCCGCTATCCAACACTTTCCCTACTGTTGCACTGACTGGAGTGGGAATAGTAAATTTTATCTCGGCACTATCCAACACTTTACCCTACTGTTGCACTCATTGGAGTTGGAATAGTAATTTTTACCCCTCCGCTATCCAACACTTTCCCTACTGTTGCACTGACTGGAGTGGGAATAGCAAATTTTACCCCTCTGCTATCCAACACTTTCCCTCCTGTTGAACTCACTGGAGTGGGAATAGTAATTTTCACCCCTACGCTATCCAACACTTTCCCTACTGTTGCACTCATTGGAGTGGGAATAGTAATTTTCACCCCTCCGCTATCCAACACTCTCCCTACTGTTGCACTGACTTTAGTGGGAAATGTAAGTTTAAAGATTTTTTAATAGTTTAATATTTTAATTTATTATAGATAATAGAATGTTTTTTTATTAGATTTTATGTTATTGATATATATATATATACATATATATGAATATATATTTATAAATTTTATATAATTTTAAAATTATAAAATAAATTAAAATTAATAGTTTATTAATTGTTTTAAAGTATATATATATATATATATATATATATATATATATATATTTATTATTATGTAGGTGTGTTTAACTTTTTTTAATTAAGTTTATTTGTTATTTTTGTTAAAATGTATAGTAAATCTATTTTTTTAAATTAATCTTATTATTTAATATATTTAATATATATTATTTTATTTTATATATATAAAAATCGGTGAGTAGCTACATAAGTGGTTATGTCAGTGTGTAAGAGGCTGTGTAAGTGTCTGAGAATGAGTGTATAACTGGGTTTCCGAGTGGCTGCACGGGTGGGTGACTGGGTGTGTGAGTAGTTGAGTGGATATGTTATTGAGTGTATCACCGCCTCTGTGGGTGTGTCACTGGATGTGTAAATAGCTGTGTGGGGGTGTGACTGGGTGTGCTAATGACTGCATGGGTGTCTAAATTGGTATGTAAGTAGCTGTATGGATTGGTAACTGACTGTGTTATTGGGTGTTTGGGTGAGTAACTGTGTGTGCATGTGGCTCTATTCGTGGTGGATACATGAGTGCTGGGTGGGTATGTGGATGGATTTGTAACTGCCTCTATTGCTGTAAGACTGGGAGTGTCAGTGGCTGTATAGTTTTGTAAATAGATATGTGAGTGGCTGTATTGGTAGGTGACTTTGTGTATGCACGTGTAAGTACGTGTGTAACTTACTCTCTGAGTGTTGGATACATGAATGGCCGTATAGGTTTATGAGTGGGTGTGACACTGCCTGTATGGGTGTGTGAATGACTATGTAAGTGGATGTATAGGTGAGTAAATGGCTGTGTGAAAGGTTTTATGGGTGTGTGAGTGAGTGTGTCAGTCACTGTCTGGCTATATGAGTGGTGGGTTCATAAGTGCTTTTGTGGGAGTGTAACTGGGTGTATAAGTGCATGCCTGACTGTGTGAGTGGGTACACATTACATACTATTAAATTTCATACTATAAGCAAGCGCCCATATCTAATTTCAAACACATTCATTCATTCTGTCTTAATAAAAAGAACTATATTTTCAGTGCTCACTATATTTTTATTTAATGTTCTCATCTAACCTCCTTTCTACTTTACCCATTACTGTAGTGTCTAGAATTTACACATTTTCTTTCACCATATATACACTTATAGTTTTTAAAGAAAAAATATGCTTTTTTTTATAGTACAACCTATTAACATACCTGTAAAATCTCTTTGCTGTTGTCCAACTTTTATTTTAATATATGTTAACATCTGTTTTCCACTGCAAATCTCAAGTCAGAAATTTGGCAATGCTTCTCCTCTTTCAGTAGAAAAGTACCAATAATGGCTACCCTTCCACTATGTTCTTACTCACATTCCTGTATTTAGCCAATCACAGACTTCCTTTCATCTTTTATTTTTGTTATACCAGTTGTAAGTGGTCACTATTTTTTAACCCTTTCCATGTTTCCTGTAAATAAACCCAATTTGGTAAGTTTTTCGTAGATCCACGGATCCACCGCGGAGCTTAGCCTGGTACCCCTATGTGAATCATCCACAGATCCACACAGAAGCCCTTAAAAACATTCAACAATCTGCTGTTAATGTTTTTCATTTATATTTTAGTTTGCAAAATATTGTCAATTGCAAGACTTACACTCCCTACTGAGCAATTTATGTACACTAGTCTGCTTTTCAGTTTGACACTGCATTCTCTTTTGTTCCCTTCCTCTCACAATCTTTTAGCTCAGTTTCCATAGTAACCATGTTTCCAATAATCTCTGCATACCAGTAGGTCAAAAGCTTATAAGACCTTCTCTCAACAGCATACCATACTAGCATCACATTAACTGTAGCAGGTATTGGTGACTGTTTTCAGTTCCAAGCATATCCTAAACAACACACCTATTGTTTTTTTATTTTTCCAAAGCCAATCACAGTTAGTTACTTTTTTCTTAAAGTCACTACCTAATTTTAGCTTCCTGCACATCTTTACCATCCAATCAATCGTACTTTACTTCCTGTCCTCCATTGTAACTGCCTTTCAGCTTCAAAACTGCTTCATTCTTCTGCAGCCTTTTCCTGTGTGCTATTTCTGCTTTTACCTACTGTATACATTATTTGGATTGGCCAGAGAGGGTTAAAGTGGCATCAATTGCTGACTTTGGATGAAACCATTGCAGATTGCCAACATCCAGACCTCATGATTGTGCATTGTGGTGGCAATGACCTCGACACAATTACTGGGGTAAGACAGAAATCCTAGTGAAGGATACCTTTGGTAAATTAATGTCTCTTTTCCCACATACTGTCTTGGTGTTCTCCAACATTTGCCAACGGCAGAAGTGTCAGTGGTCAACCCAATTTTGTCCACAGATAGGGAAAAACAGGAAACATGTCAATAAAATTGAATCTGCTTTTCTCCAGGACCACAATATGGGCTCTATATACCATAACAACTTACCCTTTGACATGGTTGGAGCATATCGATAAAACAGAGTCTATTTCATAGACACAGGTAAGAGGGTGTTCCTCAACAAATTAAAAGACTGCATCCTGTTCTACATGTAGTTATCATATACACACCATAAACACAAAGGATCTTTTCAGAGCCAACCCATTTCTCAAACACTGGTTCTTTTTGTTTTCAAATCCTTTTTTCTAATCTCTCACTCGGATACACGCATCTGCTCTGGATCCTCGGCCAAATAAGAGGCCTGCCGGCTATGTTGCAGGCAGATCTGCAACATATCCACAGATCCGTTCCCAACCAAAAGCACACATTCAATACAAAACAACAACCCATTTAATAGTAACATATACTGTTACAATTTATACAATTGTATCACTGCCTTTATGTGGGTCTGTGAGTAGCTGTGTAAGTAACTGTGTGGGTGTGTGAAGGGCTATATGGGTGTACAACTGGGTGTGTTAGTGGCTGTGTGGGTATGTAACTGGTTATGAGAGTGATTTTGTGGGTGTGCGAGTAGCTGTCTAGTGCCTGTGTGGGTGTGTGAGTGGCTTTCTAGATTTGTGAATTGGTGTGTGACTGACTGTATGGATGTGTGAGTGGGTATATGAATGGCTGTGTGGTGTGTGAGTAGGCATGTGAGGGTGTGGTGGGTGTATGTGTGGGTGTGTAAGTGGCTGTGTGGGTTTCTGAGTGGTGTGTGAGTGGCTGCATGGGTTTGGGTGTGTTAGTGGCTGTGTGGGTGTGTAACTGGGTGTGAGAGTGACAGTGTGGGTGTTTGAGTGTGTGTGTCAGTGGTCTTGCTGCAAAAGTGTGTGATTTGGTGTGTAAGTGGCTGTGTGGGTCTGTGATTGGGTGTGTTAGTGGCTGTATGGGTGTGTAAGTGGGTGTGTGGGTGGGTGTGTGAGTAGGTGTGTGAGTGCCTGTGTGGGTCTATGAATTGGTGTATGAGTGGCTTTCAGGGTTACAGAGTGAATGTGTAAGTGACTGTATGGGCGTGTGAGTCAATGTGTGAGTAGGTGTATGGATGTGTGAGCGCGTGTGGGAGTAGTTGTGAGGGTGTTTGTGAAAGCATGTGAGTAGGTCTGTGAGTAGGTGTATGCATTTTTTAAATTGGGATTTGGATCACCGGATCCACCATGGATTCACATGGGGGCAGCGTGTGAGTGTCTGAATGGGTGTCTGAGTGGGTGTGTGAGTAGTTTTCTGGGTCTCTGAGTGGGTGTGTAGTGGATGTATAGGTGTGTGAGTTGTTATTTGGGTGTAAAAGTGGCTGTGTGAGTGTGTGATGGGTGGGTGTATGGGTGAGTTCATAAATGGCTGTGTAGGTCTGTGAGTGGGTGTATACATGGCAGTATGGGTGTGTACATGACTGTGAGAGTGGGGGTGTGAGTGACTCTGTGTGTCTGTGAGTGGGTGTATAAGTGGTTATCTAGGTCTCTGAGTGAATGTATCAGTGACTGTGTGGGTGTGTGAGAGGGTAATTGAGTGACTGTATAGTTGTGTGAGTGGGTTCGTAAGTAAGTGTGTGAGTGGCTATGTGGGGGTGCATATAAATGTGTGAGTGGCTCTGTGAATGGGTGTATTTTTTTTATTGGGGTCTGGATCCATGGGTCCATCGCAGTTTCACATGGGGGCCGTGCTGAGTACTGCGATGGATCTGTGGATCTTGCATGCCCACAAAAATGTTTTTGGGAAATTTCACTCCAGAACCCCCTCTCATCAGTGCCATGGGGTCAAGATACCTGCATCTTGGCCTCTTATATCCTTTTTGGATTCTATTTCCCCCCTCGGTACCGTGTCCCAATTGACAAAATGGCAGCTGCAACTTTTCCCTCAGGTTGAGGCCAGCAAAACACAAGCATTGCTGTTGGCGCATGTATCAGTGTCTTTAGATAAACATAAATCTTTTTTCTTTAATAACTCCAAAACTACTGAACAGATTAACACCAAATTACAAAAAGCACTCTTTCTAGATTAAGATCTAGATTTCTGCCAAACTTGGTCTAATTCTGTTCAGCGGTTCGGGCTGTAGTTGTGTCTAAACTTCCTATAGGAAATTGCAATAGGAAAATGCATTTTGGGACCACCCTCTTTTTCTCGGCCTCCGCTTAATAAATCACTACAAAAATTTCCGGACAGCAGCTGTAATGAGTAGCAAACCAGTTTAAAAATTGTTGTGAAGAGTCGTCAAATGTTGCCAAAGTTATTAGCAAAACAAAAAATGCTTTTCCTATGGAAACTATGTCCTAACTATTACTACCTACTGGCAACCACCTGTAGGTACTATATATATATGTTATATATGTATTGTTACTAGGTTCATATAACATGAAATTCATAAAAAATTAGTTTTAATATCTTTATAAACAAAAAAATTACACATTCAAATTAATAGTTTAGCTTATGTAAATTGCATTCTTTTAAAAATATTTTCAAATAGTTTTCATGCATTGATAATGTATCAAATATATAATTGAATTGATTTACAGCCCCACATGTTTTGCATAGATTTTTTCCTTAATATTTATACTCCTTAACTTATGCGCCCATTGCTGAGAAGACAGCAGATTTTTAGTTTCCAGTAGGTTGTAATTATAGATCTGGCTATCAAAATGGTAATAAATCAACAACATTATGCAGTTTGCTATACTTTCTGCAAATGCCTGGAGCCACCCAATAATATTGAGACTGCATCAGGGATTACCTGAATTGCGCGGCAATCAGTAATATCTACCAAACTTTGACCCCAGCGTGATTTAAATAAGTACAAGTCCAGATCATATGAGTCCAAGTCCCTTGTTCATCCCATTTTTTACATTTAGGTGAAATAAATTGGTTAAGTATATGTAAGTAAACTGGAGTATAGTAAACGAGCCAATGTGTATATAATTGCATTCTCTTAGCACCTGATTTCGAGTCTGGCGGTCTTCTGACCACCAGACTCGTGGTGGTTGTCCACCATCTGCCGCATTACGACTTTGAAAGTCGTTGTGGCGGAGGACCACCAGCTGCACCAGGAAACAGTCGTTCCCTGGCAGTGGCGCAGCTGCGCCACAATGTAAGGTGCTCAGTGGGAATGGCGCAGTCCCGCTGAGCATATTACATGTTCCGCCACCATCAGCCATTTCATGGTGGGAGCCCAGCCATGAAAAGGTAGGCAGTGAAGAAACAATGGGGGCCCTACAGGGCCCACATGGCCCCCCCGCCATGGTAATACATCTGTATTCCCCCAAAGATGCAGCACGGCATGGACGTCACCATCCATGCCGTGCTGGAGCTTTTTTTGCCATTTCCATTGGGTCGCCTGTTTTGCAGGCACTGCCATTGGAAAGGCGAAGGACCGTCCGCTTACACGAGTTCAACTCGTGATTAAGGCTGGGTGTAGTGCGCAGAGTCACACTACGCGGAATTCTGCGGAGTTGCTGAAAAACTCAGTGATTCCGCGGAGTGAGCTCCGCATGTGTGCGAAGTGAGCCGACCCCCACCCAGTCATGTCCCGATTGATTTATTGCAGCCATATCTGATTTGCACATCTTACAAGAGAAAGGGAGGGATTTGTTTTATTGCCCCTCCTTCCTCCTTGAGCAACAATGGCCCCATCGCATCCACATTCCCTGGTCGTCCCAGCTCCTCTCTTACCTGCAAGTACCCCTGGTGTCTGTCAAAGTGCTCCCGTGCCAGCACCATCAGTTTCTTCTTTTTATCCCGAAATACAGGTGACCGTCAGAGGCCAAAGGTATGCTTTCGGGGCTGGCTGCGAGCAGGTCTGTGTTTCCTTCATGGTGCACTCCAGGGCCACGGTGCAGGCACAACTGCACAATCCCAGAATCCTACCGCCGAGAATTCTGGGATTACCAAGGCAGCCTCGCTTTTACATTCACGATGATACCACCTCCAGCAGCCTGGGAAATGTAGTCTTCCCACATCCGCTTCCTCATTTAAGCACAGTTAAGGGCTTGGGATGTCGGCAAACTCTGTTACGCTGCAGTTTGCAGAGTTTTGCCAAACTTTGCGTTCCAGCAGAGTACGGAGTAGCAAAAACTCTGCAAACTCCGCCGGCAGAGCGGAGTTTGCCGCCAAGGGGTACTCGGAATCAGTCCCTTAAAATTTGCCTAGCGTACTTCTGTTAAATTATACTGACTTCTTCCCACATTCTAGAATTAATTTCTGTGAGGATTTCCTTCTGGTATTTTTGAAAAATGTAGTTATATAGTAAGGCAGAGATATCATTCTTTGATAAAAGATACAAAACCCCCATAATGAATCGTGAGGGTATTCTTTTTAAAGAGATGGCCTACTGTCTCTTTAGTTCTTCCTAT
Source organism: Calotriton arnoldi (assembly GCA_963921515.1). NCBI lineage: Eukaryota > Metazoa > Chordata > Amphibia > Caudata > Salamandridae > Calotriton > Calotriton arnoldi. The sequence continues at coordinate 367,967 of CAWUFW010014355.1, read as the reverse complement.
ATATTGAAATTTAGTAGATATCAAGCTAGCTATCCAATAGTATGAAAATTTATACCATCCTCTTTTGGAGGTGGTTTTATACTGCACGTCACCCAATGATATTATCACTAACTATCCAATTCCCAATCTTACCTAACCCAATTGTTTCCCATTGTCTTAATTCCGTTGTAGTGAGGTCCAAAAATATTGCCATTAGGGAAGATTAAGCCTGCATATTTGGTATTGCTAGATAGCAAAACAGCTGATGATGTATCACATTATGTATGCTCAATATGCAATAACAAACAAGTTTAGGGTTGTATGTAGTCTGTGGTTGGGTGGTGGATAAGCATATTTTTCACCCTTAATATTGTTAATTAAATATTTATCAAGAATTGTGATTTGTGTCAAATTATGTAAATGGGCTACCAATGTTAAGAAGGTGGCTTAATAATAACTTTGAAAGGCAGAAAGTTACAATTTTCCTTTTCCTTCATGCTTATTCGAAGTGAACCCATATTCCAAATAAAGAAACTCAATAAGAATTCAATTTTGTCAAACCATTTCTTGTATAATACACATGGAAGCGTTGAAATTTGAAAACTACATGAGGGGAGGAGATTCATTTGAACACTGGCTACTCTGAAGATTATTGACTGAGGTAAATTGCTCCATCTCTCTAATAGTTCTTCGATTTTATTTCTTAATGGTTAATAGTATAATTTTTATAAGTCATCAAAATCCTCAGAGATCTTTATCCCGAGATATTTTGGGGGAAAATCAGTTAAGGTTGGAAGTTCAAAAATGGAGACTGAACTGAGTAGTGAGTTAAATAAAAAATGTCTTTTTTAGCCTTATTGACCCTAAGCCCCCATACTTCGAGAACTCTGATATTGCATGAAACTGTTTCTATAGAAAGCTTATCTGGTATTGTGTACACACGTAATTCATCTGGATATAATTTGACCTTGGGAGACCTGGGAACAATAGATTTAATCTGTGGGGAAGCTCTTAGTGCTAATAGTTCTATTTATAAAGCAAATAAAATTGGTGAGAGGGGCAACCCGGTCTAGTGCCACAAGAAATATTAATATTCTGTCTAGTTGCACTGTTCACTATTAATGACAATGATACATCTTCATATAGTACAGATAAAGTCCTGATTTTATGATTAAGGGACCCTGTTTTATTAAACACTGTGAACAGAAATTCTGAACAAACTAAATTGAATGCTTTTTCTGAGGCTAAAATAATAAATGCCTCTCAGGTACTCGAGGAGGTAATATAATCCAGAGCTTCAATTAAAAAGTGGGTATTGGAGTATAGTTGACATCTGGGAGTAAATCCATTTTGATGATTATATATTAATGTAGGGATTACTGCCACTATCTGTGCTGCCATAGATTTAGAAAACACTTTATAATCTGCATTTAAAAGAGTTATTGGTCAAAATGAGTTTACGTTTACTGGGTCTTTTCATTTTAAAAAAAGCAGATCAGATTATCTTTGAAAAAAGAGGTTAGAACCTTGCCTCCTAACAAAATGTGATTAAATAAACATGTTATAGCAGCTTTAAATCCATTAGCAAAAGTTTGATGCCACTCTGAAGGAAAGCAATCTTTTCCTGTTGCTTTCAAATTAGGAAGATTCTCGATAATTAGAACTACTTCTTCCTGCTGAAATGGACAGATTAGTTCTGAGGCCAGATTTGAGGATAATGTAGGAATTTACCATCTATTTAAGAACTCTGAAGTAGTTCCTATTTGGATTAGACGCTGCTCTGAGTGAGTAAATATTTTGAAAATGTTAACTAAAAAATCATCTGTCAGCATTGGATCTGTAATAAGGAAATGTGTCTCAGGGTCTTGAATTTTCATTATAGCATTCAAGTTGGAGCAGGTTTTATTGCATCAGGTTAATAGTTTACCACTGTTCTCCCTTCTTCATATAGCTGTTGTCTTACAGATCTTGAGTTTATAAACTCCATTTTCAATAAATATTGTTAAATGTTGTTTCCGATCATCTGATGTGCTTTCCAACCTATGGTAATTGACTTGATTATTATGACAATTGAGAAGGATTTCTGCTTGTTTGAGGGCATCTTGTTTAGTGAGGAGCTCAAAGTTAAAATTCCTATTCCATTTGGCCATAAAGGCTATCTCTTCCCCTCCAGGGGTTGCTTATATGCTTCCTAGTCAGTTTCTCTTGAGACCAAACACATTTTGCTAAAAGAAGTTTTCAATTCTATTTTTTATTAATTTCATAAAATCATTGTTTAGCAAATGTGATCTGTTTAGCTTCCATCTGGGAATGGAATTCTTTCTAGATGCTAATGATTTATTGCAAGAGCTGTATGATCAGAAAAAGCAGTTAGGGAGAAAGTTAAGGGAAGCATTATTAAACTTTTTGATATACAAAGAAATCTAACTTGATGATGTTTGGAATCTCTTTAAAAAAGTAAAGTGCTGTGCCTCCACATATCAACCAGTCCCAACTCAGATTTAAAAACATGGAGAACTCCTGCGACACAAGATTTTCTGTGTCATACCCAATTTCGAGGACTCCAGCATAACACATTGCAGAACATTAAATTCCCCCTACTATTATTAATTTAGGCAAAACTATTAATGCTACTGTTAATTCGTATAAAGGGTTTAGGTCATCTTCCGAAGAACTATAATAGGACACCACTGTGCAGCTTAATTGGATAATTTAAGTACCATGTACTGGTATTATCCTGGGCAGTTCTTTAGATAGCAACAGAGAACGTATTTGGTATTAAAATTGCCACCTCTCTATGTGCACCAGAGACTAATGAAGTACATGCTGACGTAAAAGGAGACCAACATTTTCTTTGCTGGCAGTGTAGGTTTTCAAGTGTGTCTCCTGAAATGGTACTATGGAAGGATTCTAATCCTAGGCCCACAACAATATAGCTTTCTTTTTTTTAAATTTACTCAATACATTATATAATGACATTATATAATGACAAACTTTTCAAGGGGTCCCAAAAATTTCTCTATGAGATTCCTGGTGTGACAATCATTTTTATTTTCCCCTCCATATTTCTCTCCCAACCCAGACCTTCCTTTCTACACTTTTGGTCGTATCACCTTCCTCCGGTACCAGTGAAATCCCACCAATTCTCCTTGGACATCCCTTCCTGACTACTTATGGTGCTGTCCTAAGCACCTATTCTTTTAGGGCTGTGTACACGGCAGACTGCCCATGCTCCCATAACTAAGTTTATGTAATCAGTTAAGTTCCACCTTACCATGAAGCAAACCAAGATACTGAACCCATTACATAGCCCATGAATATTTGAGAAAAAGTTTGTAAAACATGCATTACCCATGTGAACACTGTTGGAAAATGGGACTCTCTGAAGGGTCACCCCAAACATTTCACCTTCCTTTTTTGCTGAATTCTTTTTGTTGGCTTTAGGACTATGAGCACTTTACCACTGCTAACCAGTGCTAAAATGCATGTGCTCACTTTTATAAACATGGTATAATTGGTTTACACCTGTTTGGCATACTTAATTTACTTGTAAGTCCCTTGTACAGTGGTATACCAGATACCCAGGGCCTGTAAATTAAATACTACTAATGGGCCTGCAGCACTGATTGTGCCACCCACACAAGCAGCCTTTTAAACCTAGCTCATGCCTGCCACTGCAGGGCCTGTGTGTGCAGTTTGCTGACACGTCGACTTGGCATTTAAAACTGCTTGCCAAGCCTTAAACTCCCCTTTTATTACACATATGACACCCCTAAGGTAGGCCCTAGGTGGCCATAGGGCAGGGTGCTCTGTAGCTAAAAGGTAGGACATGTACTTTTAAGTTTTACATGTCCAGGTAGTGACAAACAGCTAAATTAATTTTTCATTACTGTGAGGTCTACTTCTCTCATAGGTTAGCATTGGTAATTTCTTAAAACACTTTTAAGCTGTAATTCCTGATTAGAAAGAAGTTGCTGCATCATGTTTCATATCTTTGGAATGGGAATGATAAATCCTCTTTACTGGTAAAGTTGGATTTAACAGTACTGTTTTATAAATGCCACTTTTAGAAAGTTGACATTTCTCTGCTCTTATTGCTGTGTGCCTTGTGGGTGACAGCTACACTTTGTTCCTTCCCTCTAGACAGTCATAAACACAGGAAGGGTGGGTGTGACAGAGAATGCATCTGCATTCATCTACATTCTGATAGCTCTTCCTGGGCAGAAAGAGGAAAGGGGAGCTGACACACCTGAATAGGCAGTGTCCTGGGTACCACACAAAAGACTGATTACCCCATACAGATTGCCTGGCAGACAGCACTGGGATGAAAGGGGACCTGTGCACTTTAAGGACCTGCTTTGAAGTCACCCTCACTTCAAAGGTATCTTTGGGTATTAGTACTAGGGCTCTGACCCTACCAACGCTGTACACTACTGGACCTGTTAAGAACTCTGCCAGGAGTAAGGACTGCTGTGCTATAAGGATTACCATGCTGTCTGACTGTTTCACTGAAGGATCTGCTTTGCTGAGCTGCCCTGCTGCCTTCGATCTCTGCCCAGCTGAGGACAAGGACTGGACCCAAAGTGATTCCAAGGGTTTGCTGGCTTGCCCCCTGCTCTGAAGTCTCAGGGTCATCAAAGACTTCCTGCAACTCTGCAACAGCAACTGGATCCTGCCATCTGTGAGTCCTACCCTGCCAAGTGGTGCCAATCCAGTCCTTGGCCCTTGAAAGGTGATTTTTGCTGTCTAGAACAATCAAACTTGATGCAGTGACGACTTTGCGGCATCAGAATCAATGGTTTTCTTTCAATGCCGACACAGGAGCTGATCGACGACATTGCCTTGATGGACTGCGTAGCTCAACAATGATGGAGAGCGTGACCCAGCAACAATGCAGCATCTACATCGTAAAGGAGTTCTTCATCTCCTGCAAGGATCGGAACTGACGCATCGAGACTTCGACGTCGACACTATGCTCTATCCAAGGTACTTTCTCAGCTGGACCTGCATAGTCCGGTAGCCCGGCCTGCCCTCCATCGAGGTTGGCCTGAACTTTGGATTTGCCGCTGTCAAGCGCGACCTCAGGTACTCCATTAGCGCTAATGACTTCTAAGCACTACTTTTTGATTTATTCTGTTGAAATTCATAACTCTGGATCTGCTTATTGGATTTTTGTCATTTGGGTCGGGTTTTACTCATTAAATTATTATCTATTTTTCTAAACTTGTGTTGAGTATTTTTGTGGTGCTTTCATTGTGCTACTGGGTGTGTGTGCTGCACAAATGCTTTACACATTGCCTCTTTAGATGAGCCTGGCTTCTCTGTGCCAATTTACCAGAGGCTGAGCACAGGTTATCTTTTAGTTTGTATCTAGCTTACCCTGACTAGGATTAGGGTCCCTACTTGCACAGGGTGCATACCTCTAGCAACAAGAGACCCAATTTCCAACAAACACATTGCACATTTAAAGACTTTTATTTCATGGTTTTGCCTTCTTTTGTACTTCATTCAATCATTTTGTTCAGAAATCAAATCTGAGGTACAAATGATCCATCTACCAAGACCTTAGGCTTGCCTGGTTGAATGAGCATATCTTGGATGACCTTAGTTTTCAAAAGAGGTATAAATTGTTTAAATTCCTTTCTATGTCTAGAAGTTTCAAATGACATATCTAAATAACTTTGGAAATGAAATTCATTACTTTGAATCAAATCGAAATATCGACTCGAAATAAGCTTTATTTGAAAACACATTGTGTATCACAAAAGCTGCATAAACCAACAACTCTAATTAAAAACACCTCATTAAAATAGAAAAACAGGTCACTAAAATAAGAGAGTAAAAGCACAATGAATAAAAACAGGCATAGTCCTCCCCAGCAGACAGTAAAATTCCTACAGCTGCTTCCTACATCTTATCACAGCCGATAGATATTGTGACAACACAACACATATGTACAGACTCAGTTGCATTTGCAGATAGGCAAAAGCTGGGCGACATTGGACAAATCCAAGTTGTTTTAGCAACATCTTAATAAAACATTTTGTCAACTCTGTGTAAAACAAACAAAAAAACAGAATATGGATACTGCTTTGCTTAGAGTCATTGTCACATGGACATAGCGGAAGATCAGAGGCCCAATTGTTAGTGTTTAGGAAAGTCGTTGATGAAAAATATCCAGCCGGAACCTAGTCAGGACAAATCTGTCCCGATGGTTGATTACGTTAGCTAGGTAAGGTTGCAGATCATAACTTGTCAAGATTAGCTGGTTTTTCCGCACAGAGGCTTTCATGATCTCAGTAGATAACCTCAAATCCTCTAGTAAGGAAAAGCATTTCAATTTTAGGGCTTTTCTTTGAATGCTGCTATTAAGCTCCGGATGGTCAAAAAACTCGGAGTGGCCAATGTCGACCAAAAAGTCACGCATGTATCTGAGCCAAGGGATTTTCAGTGCCGACGTAGATCTGAGACAGTCCTCTATTATAGAGCGATTAAGCGTAGTATGTTCCGAGGACCAGATCTTATGCCAGAGCAAAACTGGCTGGTCCTTAATCATATCGGTAAGGTATGAAACTCCCAATTCAGAGAACTACTTTTTGGGAGGGCAAGAAGATTCCTCAAAAATGCATGTTCTACACGCTTTAATAGTTCGACATTAGCGTATCCCCAAATCTCAGACCCATACGTGGCAGTCAGTCTACATAGGGCCTTGTAAACGTGCCACATTTCCCTCGGATGCTTTATGCTCAATTTCCTGGCAAAGTCCAACAGGGCTGTGGTACGTTTAACATATTGGAGCCTCCTTGATTGGATTGCATTAGACCAGCTCCCATCTTTACTGAATAGAATACCTAGATAGGAAAATGTAGGTGTAAATAGTATCTGTGAGCCCTCTATAAAAATGTCTCTACAGTTTGAGGACCTGTCCCCGAGCTTCATAATGAAAGTTTTACTAATATTTATTTTTAAACCAAGACCCTGCATAAACTGGACAAATTCATCTAGTACACACTGTAAACCTAATGGGGTATGGGCCAATAATACCGCCTCATCAGCATATAACAGTGCCGGGATTGGGCGCTATCCTATTTGGGCTAGATCAGTGCACTTAGTTGCAAGGGTGTCACCTAAACTAGTGAGATAAAGATTGAACAAGAATGGGGCTAGTGCGCAACCTTGGCGTACGCCTCTTTCTATCGGAAATGATTGACTACATTCACCTTGCAGGCCACAACACACTCTGCCCCGACCCCGTGGACACAAATCTCTAAGGAAGTATACAATAGAGTGATCTACTCCCATACGAGCCATAACCAACCATAGTTTCTCATGAACCACAAAATCAAATGCCGAGGTTAAGTCTTCAAATGCTAAAAACAAACTCCCTTCTTTAATGAGCAGATATTTCCCAATAAGTAAATTTAGATTGATAGCCTGTTTAGTAGTCCCCAGGCCTGGGCGGAACCCATACTGCAGGTCGGAGATAATACTATTGGACTCTGCCCAGACCTGCAATCTGCCTAGTAGAATGCGTACCACCACTTTGATTAATGAGTCCAGCAGGGAAATCGGTCTGTACTGTGCTGGGCTGTTGCGATTGCCTTTCTTAAATATGGGGACTATCAGAGACTCGGACCAGGTATGTAAAAAACGTTTGCTCCGTCAGGCTCTAAAAAGTAGAGTTAAAAGGGGCCCCAAAGGTCGATATTGGATTTAAATAAATCGATAGGAATCCCATCTGGGCCTGGTGCTTTACCACCTCTACTCGCTTTTAGAGCCATAACTACCCCGTCAAAGGAAAAATCAGGGTAGGTCTGCCCAGATTCAGAGCAGGAATGATAAACAAATACCCGTAGAGATGGAACTAGGGAAGGGAATAGAAGTAACCTCCTGTTATGAATACAGAGTAGTAAAATGAAAAAGCCATTCAGATTCTGTAATGGCAATCTCCATTCGTGGACTATCAACTGAATTAAAAAAGGGAGAATTAATAATACGCCAGAAGGATATGTTGTCATTTAACAAGCTAGCCTCAAGTAGCTGCTTCCAAGTCTTCTCCTTCAAAGTCTTTTTGCGATGTTTAATCACAAGCCTAAAGGTAAGCCTACACTCCTGCACTTCCAGGGTAGACCTTGGTTGTTTGCCAAGCACTAGCTTTAAGCTTCTCAAGGCCTTTAAGCAAGCAGTATCAAACCAACCGCGATTCTCAGATCCGGCTTTATTCCGATTCTCAGTAAGACCTTTTTTTCAGCATCTGCATTCTCGTCTAAACAAATATCGAAAACCGTCTTCTGTATGGAAAGTAGCTGATCTAAAAAGGTACTAGGGTTCACCAAAGACCACCTTAAGGCATATCCATTGTGTCGAGAGATCTCAATGTTCGCCAAAGTAGGCAGACATTGATTATCCCTCCGTTGGGAAAGTAGATTGATATTCAAAGCAACACTCTGTGGGAAGTGATCCCTGATTGCAGAATCATAGATGGAAAAGTCTGAAACCAGCTCGGAATAACGTAAGGGAAACAGCAGAAAATCAATAACGCTGTACAAGCCCCTACCGTTAAAAGTGCACTTTACTTCAGTTGGTGGATTAGTAAACTCATTACAGAAGGACAGGTTATACTTAAAAAGTAGATCATTTAACAAGTCCCCGTATTCAGTATGTAAAAAATGAGTAACGTCACCATTATCAATTCCAGATAGCCCACAGACCTTATGAGATGGCTGGGGACAGATACGTAAATTAAAAGCGCCACCCCACAAGACAATAGGATCCCTACACCCGGTAGGGAAAGCTGATTTCAAGTCAGTATCTAATTCGCGGAGGGCAATAAGAATTTCCCGCGGGGGCATTGTTGTAAAAATTTACTCTGGCCAGGGTAGAATATTGGTTAATTTGAATTGAAATAATATGATAATACACTCTGATCGCAACCACAGCAATATTTTGTAGGGGCATCTTGTTAGACACGTAGATACATAATCCAACTTTAGGTCTCCCGCAGGTCGAGGCAATTGCTGGGTTATGAAATGTTTTAAAACAGTTGAGGTGTATTGGGTCCATGACCCATGTTTCCTGTAAACAAAAAACCTGAAACCTGGACACAAACTCAAACCACTCAAACATAGTACTTTTAGACCGTAACCCAGCCACATTCCAAAACAAAGCAGTAATTGCACAGTCAGAGCCAGCGACCTAGGAAAGTAATGACTGTTCATTACTTATTTTTAACAATTTTGTCCTGATTTTTGTGGCCAGAATTTGTGATTGACAAATCTTCTTTGAAACCTGGAAGAACGTAAGTTCAAATTAGATCCTTGACCAGTTCTATGGTTAAAGAATTCTGGGTCTCAATTAGAATTCAGCGGATGAAGCATGTGCCATTGGCATGGCAGAGTACTTTGCTGAGAGTACTTCACCCGCTGAATTTAGAAATGTCCGTCACAGAAGTTCCAGTCAATGCATTGAAAGTTTGTCAGACAATTCTGTCAACATGATGGGGCCCTACTGCAATCGTTCAATATTTTTTTATTTTCAAAACCAAAAAAGAAGCAATGCCCTCCTCACCATGAGAGATTTATCCCATGATGTAGGGTCATTTACAAGTCTTTACTGACCCTGACCACCAAGAAAACTGGCCATTTGACTGCCCACTCTAAAGTGGGTGGACTGCCAAATGGACAAACCTCTGACGTTCCTTACTCTGTTGGGCCGTTGGGGATATTTCTCAGCAACAGACATTGAGTAGTCTTAACCACTGACAAACTGAAGGTCTGTCCGACCCTAAATGAGGTGGGCAGAACTTCAGTTTGACAGAGAGGGTACTCCATCACAGACTCTAATTCAGGCCCTTTGTTTCTGCTTGGGGATTCCTACAAACCTCAAATTTAACTTTCTTGTTCTGTTTTCCTGATCCTTTATCTAAATTTGTAGAGTGGAAAGGTCTTTACCAAGTGGTAATATTTTTTTTTAATGAGGATTGAGAATCCTCACTATCCGAGACCCTTTGTTGGAACTCTTCTATTTACACAGAAAAACAGTCCAGCTTTTATCTATCTCTTACACCTGAATTTGAAGAGATGATGGCATTGCTTCTTGGCAGTTTTTTCGTGATTTTACTTCTGCTAGGATTAATTGAAGTAAACACTCACTAGTAGAATTTAAGGTGTCTAAAGAAGATATTTGTGCATCTCCATAGCACATTATTTGCAAGTGCAAGTGCACCTCTTCTAGATTCAACAGTGCACCAAATCTGGAGCTAATGTCTTGATCTTCAGAAGATTTTAATTTAGCAGAAGCAGGAAAATAAGCTGGTTCTAGGCAGCTACTGCACATAAACGCATGCTCTCCAGTAGAAGGTCTGAGGTAGTGTCATTGGTCTATTGTTTCGGTTTCTCAGTAGTCTGTTGTAAGTTTTGTTTGGGAAGCTAGGGTTTTTGTCCATGGTAATATCTGCCTGCTCACAAGTATTAACTAGTTCCCCCTTTTAGGAGTTTGGCCTCCTATGCAAATAGAAGGGCTTTTGCTGTAATACGTTGATCACTCAAGGTAGTCTGAGAAGAAATGCTATTTGTTTTGTGCCTGCTTCTGATTGTTTATGATGGAGGAGGAGTCTGAAAGTTCAGAATTCATAGTGGACTGATTGAGAATTGTTTAAATTAACCTTCAATTGGTGCAGGATTAAGGTAGAAACAAAAACAGTTTTTTGACCCTAGTAAACCTACATGGGGACTATCAGCCGAGATTCTAAAGTTTCTTGGAGCTGAGTTTTTCCTCAACTTGAGACCAAGAATTACAGTACTTGTTTTAAAAGAAGGAAGAGGCATCTTTGACTGAGCCTTGTGGGCTACCTCTCTTTTGAAGTTGCTGAGGTTTTGCATTCTCTACTTTTTATGCATTGCACAAATATTTCTTGTTGGGAAGTAGATTGGATTTAGCCTTAGGCATCTAGAATATAGTTCTTAGTCATTCAGTCACTTCTCAAAATGTAGTGCCTTCAACCTAATCGAAATCACAGTCACATAGCTCACTTATGCATAAAGGGCAATGAAAATATTATAAAGTTCTCAAGGTGCAACGTAGAAATAGTTAATTGTTCAAAGAATAGGACGGTTTTAGAGAGAGCTCTACTTCTTATTCCAGCCAGGATTTAAAAACCATTCACTCCTACGACCTTCTCCTAGAACCTGAACCTGTTTCCTGAGAACTTCCAATTCAACTTCCACTTTCCGAGCTACTTACTTTGGTGTCCTGCCAAGGTTAGCAAGTGGGGGAGTGCCACTTATTGTGGATGTTCGCAGGGTTAGAGTCAATCCAACTTGTTGTTATTTCTCCAGGTGACATGGTCCAGCACAGCAGTGCGAGGACCCTTGTTGCTGGTTTGTGGTTTGTCGGAAAAAGCTTCTCCATAATCTACTCCCCGAGCTGAACCAACTTCCAACATGACAACACTAAACAGCTAGCTATCTTCATTGTGTGTACATTCCATGTGGGTTAATTTTGCAAGCCCCAGTCTAGAGGGCTGCAGGCAGCATTGGTGACTGCATTCCTGGGCTAAGTTCTTGTAGTACTGCATCATTGCTTGCTAGATTTCCACCTGCCAGGAAGCCCGCAAGGAGTTTCTTCATAAGGCAGGGCAGTGAAGTGGGGAAGAACCTGGCTCTACTAGAGACTTACCGGTGGACAGCGCGCCTCTCCCGCGATTTTGACATCAGCGCCATGTTGGAGAGGAGAGTGACTCAGTCTGAGAAGCACACTAGGTAGTCGTGAGCATCACGTCTGACTATAGGATTACACGATTCATTGTAACCCTGTGAGTCTGAAACATTAAGGGCCATATTATCAAGAACGGCGAGTGAAGGACATCAAACCTGGGCCTCTATTGGAATTCTATAGGGCATATTATCAAGCCCCTTATTGCCGCTTTAGCTGCAGTTCCCTGCCGCTAAAGCGGCGATAATGTTATCGCCGTTATTGATAATATGGTCATAAATTTCCAGCAAAAATTAGGAATAAACAAGGGAATCAGAATCAGACCTTTGGATTCTCCGGATAATGGTTCATTTTTTTAGGTCCCACGTGCAATAATCAGTAACACTGCTCCCCCCCACCACATGGATTTACTGATGCCCCATTTTACTGCCATGTATTATTCAAATATGTTTTACTACCTTGCGTCCATACGCATGAAAGAACTGTTTTAATACCAATTCAGATTGGCAAAAAGGAAAAAACGCTGACCGAAGCAATGCTATATTTGCCTGCCAAGAAATGCTACAAACCAATTATGCAAATGACCCGCAGAATGTTCAAGCATTACACAGAAGAGCGAAATTACTAGTAGTTTTATGAAGCAATAATGATACTTAGAGGTCAAATGAATTTTATAGTATTGATACATTTACTGACTTTGAAATCAGTATGACCCTTTATGGAACTTTTTACCCTGTAGATAACACCACAGTTAGTAAAAAATTTAATTGACAACAGTTTCAAGTATTTTATGTAAATTTGTAATGCAAGCTTTAACACCCAACTATATTTAGAGAAACTCATGTAGGTATTCGCATACGGCTGTAAATGATTTAATTATATATTGTATAGGAACATTTTCCAATTTCAAGGAAAACTTTGTATGCGTTTTATATTATGTGTAATTGATTACTTCTTAGAATACATACTAACATCAATATACAGGGAATGAAAGGAACGTGACTTAACTTCAGACCTTGAAGGCTGGAGCAATTATGCATTTCGTGACATGAAAGAAATGACTTTACTTTAAAACTTCAAATAAACAATAGAACCAGTTAAGTCGCATGTGTGGTGTTTTTTAGTTTAAAAGAAGTTTCTTCTAAATTTGTCACTGAATCCTTCAGCTTTTTTGATGCCAAAAGCACTAAGCATATTCACTTCCAAAAGGAGCTTTCATCCCTAATGTTAGTCTGACTACTGCTTGCATTCTGGAAATGTGATGTGGCTTTCGCGCTGCAATTGAGGGTAGGCCTTAGGCTTATGGTGCACCAATAGCGATACACACACAACAGTTGGCATGCATGAGCCAAGAGCCCGAGCAGCCTTGCGCTCCTTGTACAATCCCTTCGTGCGCGGCCGCCCTCCGGGTGCATGCAACATTGCAACATTGCAACATTGTAGATTGCGGGCCTTGTGGCGCAGACACTGCAACAGAGACACAAGCATCAGTTGGTTTCCTGTCCAGCCCAGAAATGAACCACGCCCAGAGCCCAGGGATAAATATTCACACCCCTACGCTGGCCTGGCGTACGCCGACCCAGCCCACTCGGCTTAAGTATGAAGGGGGGGACGACGACGCTACGTGTCCCAGTTCTTCCCCACTGCCGGAGGTGACATGGCTGCGTCCGCCTGGCATATTACGAGACTCAATCAGAAAGGGTCCATGACTTGCGTTGCACAGAGTTGGTGGCACCGGATAAACTGCGGCCAGCACGGGCCTACCGCCACTGGACAGTGACTTACGGTGCACTGAGGTAGGGGCACCTTAAGTGCTGAGCGGGTGTGCAGCCTGCGATGATGTGCCGTCCTGGCGGTCCGGACTGGTAAGGATTTGTGTGAGCCCTGCTGGACCGCAGTGTAGGCCTGAGCCAGCGGGCAGCGCGGGCCTACCACCACGTGGCGTTGCCTCGCGGTTCACAGAGTTAGTGGCACCTATAGAGCTGAGCGGGTGGGCAGCCTGTGATGATGCCGTGTGCACTGATATGATCTCTGCCATTGCGAAATCAAGACCCAGAATCATGTGTGTGACCTGGTGGCCCGCGGGGTGGGGCTGCATGATGTGGAGGCTGCCAAGGTCGCAGGCCCCGGGCTTGGAGCTTGCACCGGCACGTGGTGGGCCCTCTTGGAGACACGCTGGTGGTGGAAGGTGAGCAGTGAGGCCTGAGTGCGCAGGGGCGGGCAAACACCGCTGGGCGGCTGGAGGGGCTGGGGTGCAGCAGCCTGTGTGCGCAGGGGCGGCCAAGCGATGATGGCGTGTGCAATGATATGAACTCTGCCATTCATAAATCTGGACTCTGTTTCAGATAAGGAACCTGGTGGACTGCAGTGTATACCGGCACGTTGTTGGAGACACACGGGGGCAGCAGGTGAGCAGTGAGGCCTGGGTTCGCAGTGTCGGCACTCTCTCTCCCTCTCCCTCTCTTCCTTTCACTGTCTCTCTCTCTTCCTCTGTTACTCTCTCTCTCCTTCTCCCTCTCTTCCTTTCACTGTCTCTCTCTCTCTCTTCCTCTGTTTCTCTCTCTCTCACTTTCTTTCTCTCTCTCTTTCTCTCTTTTTCTCTTTCTCTGTCCTTTGATGAGCGCATGACACACCTTCTTATCTTGAATTTTGTCTTGCAGGCTGTGTCTTACAGATTGTCCAGAGAAGACCCGCAATGACTCTTCCGAATAGTTGTTTTGAGTTAAATTTTAATAAAATAATTTGTTTGGAAATTCAAAGATGAATGAATGATTCTCCTTTTTCTGACCACACATGAATGTTAATTGTTGTACTTGTGCGACATCAGGCGAATTGTTTTGTTCATGATTTCGTAAAGTTGATGTAAAATATCTTTGTCCGGGGTAGGGCCCAGGGGGGGGTCCTGGGGGGGTGGCGGTGGGTGTTGTGGCCCTCTTGGGTGTCATGCTGCATGATCAGTAGCTCCATGGCATCTGTTGTTCTTCTGGTGTGGCTGTGGGCTGGGCTCCCATCCCATTTCTGGTGCAGGTTATCGTCCGACTTAATACCAGGAAAGAGTAGGTGTTAATTCCCTGCTGCTAATGTGCCTTATCGCATGTTTTGTGATCTTATCGCTGATCTGGCTGGTCGTTGAGAATGTTGCGAAGTGGTGTTGTCGCGGGTTTTTGCACGGGAACGCCTACTCTGCATCTCATTAGCGTTAGTTGCCGGTGTCATCCATGGCGATGTTTTTTGCGGCTGCTATCGCAGGAAAACTGGCAATATCTGCTGTTAGCACCAGCTTGTGAATAGGGCGATAAATATATTGCCACTTTGGCTGCGATAAAGTGCCGCTAACTCGGCGATAAGTCCTTGAGAATATGCCCCTATGTGTTTCAAATTAAGCAAGTGGAAGTGGAGGAACCTGTACAATATCCCACTTGCGATATAACTCTTGAGGGGGTCAGTATTCAGGTGTTCGCTATCTCGTGCTCACTGTACACACTTATAGAAGAAAAAGTTGTTTGAGAAAATGCTTAGCACACATAATCTTGTAGTGGGGGCTGCAGACATCCATTCTGGTGGGTACAACAGGGAACCTATTCCTTTAGTGGGCATAGTAAGAATGAGAATATGCTTCTAGGGAAGACACACGGTAGGAAAGGTATACATCACAAAGAAAGGTTTTAGTTTATTGGGGTGGAAACACCAAAAGGAACTTGGTATCACTCTCGATCCCAACAACATTGATCAAGTGCTACTAGTTGAACCACCAGAGGTAGGCAGCAACATCACCAAGGAATTCCCGGAGGTGTTTACAGAGCAATTGGGAAGATTAAAAAAATACGTGCACAAGATCACCCTCAAAGAGGAAGCTGTCCCTGCGGTTCACAAAACCAGATTGGTCCCCCTCCTTATGAGAGAACGTTTAAAGGCTGTGTTGTACAAACTGGTACAACAAGGGGTGATAAAAGAAATTGAGAGCACAGAGTGGTTGGCACCCATTGTTCTTACCACCAAGGACAATGGAAAGAACATTCGTCTATGTGTAGACTTAAGGGACCTCAACGCCAACATCTGGGTGGACAGGCATCCCTTACTGAGGATACATGAGATGCTGAGCACCATACAGGGCGCCAAGTACTTCAGTGTCTTGGACTTATCATTGGCGTACCACCAGGTCACTTTGCATCCAGATTCCCAAATGTTGACTGCATTTACCACTCCGTTTGGCAACTTTAAATTTTTGAGAATGCCATTTGGACTTGCATCTGCTGCTGCGGCATTCCAAAGAATACTGCAGCACATATTGAGAGAGTGTGTTAAGACTTTGTGCTTTCAAGATGATATACTGATATATGGGTCCAGTGAAAGTGAACACCATTACAATCTTAGAAATGTTTTGAGCAAATTAAAGGAAGCAGGTTTTACCACCAAGGAAAGCAAGTGTAAGCTGGGGGTAACTTCAGTGGACTACTTAGGTCACACCATTTCAGAGGAGGGAATAAAACCCAAAGCATATTTGGTTGAAGCAGTATGCAGAGCCCCCAAACCCACATCCAAAGATGAGATAAAGTCCTTCTTGGGCCTGGCCGAATATATGGCCAAGTACATAAAGAATGTCTCTGTCCTACCCAACCACTCAGGAACTTACTGAAGAAAGGGTCAGTGTTTGGATGGGAGGGGGAGCACAATTCTGCGTTTGAGGGGATAAAGAGTTCTCTTGCTAATGCGCCACACATTGGTAATTTCAGTGTGGAGAGGGAAACATTTCTTACCACAGATGCCAGCAACAAGGGCATAGGAGCCACCCTGTCGCAAAGAATAGCCAACCAAGAGAGAATTGTAGCGTTTGCCTCCAGGGCACTTACTGGTGCAGACGCCAATTACTCAACAGTAGAGAAGGAGGCACTTGCATGTTACTGGGCCATCACCCACTTCAAATTTTACTTTTGGGGTTTACCGTTTGAGCTAAGGACCGATCATAAACCCTTACTGTCTCTGTTTGGAAAAAAAGAAATGGAGAACACCATGCCCCGCATAGCCCAGTGGGTCCTGGGGCTCCAAACCTTCATTTTCAGAATAACATATGTGCCGGGTTGTAAGAACAGTGCTGCAGATTACTTGTTTAGGGCTCCGTGGCCAAGGAGGAGGGTTGTGAGCTCATGGAGGATGCCATTTTGGAGGTTAGAGTGCCCGCAGTGATACAGAGTCAGTGGGAATCCATTACAGAACAAGATCGTGAGCTCAAGGCCGTTAAGGGGTTTATTGTCAATGGATGGCCCCACAGATGCAGGGATCTACCAGAAGAACTACAGTGCTTCTGGAATGTAAGGGATGAATTATCCCTAGTAATGGATTTTGTATTGAAGTCAGGCAAAATTGTCCCACCTGGAGGCCTGAGGGACCAAATATTGGATTTGGTTCATGAGGGGCTTCTGGGGAGGAGTCTCTGTAAGGCTAAACTCTGATCTGATGACTGGTTCCCCCTCATGGATCACCGCAGGGAAGAGAAGGTCAGAGACTGTCAGGCATGTAGTCTTAGTGACAAAACAAAATGTATCAGGCGTTCCCCCCTCATCCCCGTAGAAGTACCTACTGTTTCGTGGAACAAATTGGGGCTGGACATTGCGGGACCTCTACAGGCCATGGGTCCCCTGGGCAAGTACCTTATTGTACTTATTGACTACTTCTCACACTGGATATCACACAAATTTGTCAGTATTGTCAATACTAAGACCCTCACTGATTTCTTAACTGAGGTATTCTCCAGGGAGGGTATCCCCGATACTCTCATCACAGACAATGGTGTCCAATACGTGTCTGAAGAAATGAAAGACTTTCTTAAAGATCTTTCCATCTCGCATGTGCGTACGCAATTGTATTGCCTCAAGGCCAACGGCAAAGTAGAAAGGGCTAATAGAATGTTGAAAGAGTCCATTCAGTTAGCGGTGGCCTCAGGGAAACCCATAGAGAGCACTGTGAGAGACATGTTATGGTCTTACCACACTACCCCCAATGCCACAACTGGAATGTCTCCTTTTGAAATGTTGAGGGGGAGAAAGGCGGGATCCAAGCGTTCTCCCAGTTGGCTGTTCAAAAACAAGATGATCACCTTTGACCCCAAGGAAGTGGGAGGAAGGGTGGTGAGACAACAAAAGGTGTACAAAGACACTTACAACAGGAAGTGGGGCACCAGAAGCAAGGCCTGGAGAACAGGGCAGTGGGTACTTATAAGGAAGCCCCAGGTGGCAAGCAGCAAAGGTGACAAATTCTATGAACCAGAGAAGATAAAGCATGTCAAAGACAATGTAGTGGTCTGGAAAATGGTAAAATGTGGAGCATGGATAGAATCACTGAATGCCCCCCAAATCTGATTCCCTCTGAGAGAGGGGAGGAGGAACTGGTTGGAACTCAGTGTGGAACAGGTCTAGAGAAAAGGGTCTGTAGAACTGCGTGTCCTCCCAGGTGCCAGAAAGATTTCGTAATGACCTAGTTGCATAGTAGCTGTGTTGCAAGCCTTTGCACATTATTTCTTATGTTCTTTATTGTTCCCCTGTGACTTCATCTCTCTCTCTCTCTCTCTCTCTCTCTCTCTCTCTCTCTCTCTCTCCCTCTCGCTCTCTCTTCACCTTTAGCCCTTTCCTCTCCCCGCCTCTTCCTTCTCTCTGTTCTCCTTTAGGGGAGGGAGATGTGTTGTATTCTTACATGGTCTCTCCCATTTTCTCCCACCCCTCTCCCTTTCCCCCGGTTAGCCTCTCCCATGAAATTCTCAGTGAGGCGATTTAGAATGTTGGTGTCCCCTCAGACCGTGACCTGTGACTGGCAAATTGGAGGTGTTTATCTACTAGTCTCAATAAAGAAGTTCTACTTACCTTCTGGCGTCTTCAATTACTTTGCACACTGAAATGTAAATGACTAAGGGGCACATATACAAAATACTGGTTGTCTTCTTCTTTTAAACTTTTTTTTCGGTCTTAGACCATAAAAGTGCAATACAACACATTTCATACAGAGCAATTTAGGAAGCCAATGAAAATGCATTAATAACCTGTGAGAAATACCTAACAAAGCAAACACAAGGAGATGATGGACGGAGTGCTGAAACTTTTCAAATACTCACCCCCAGTCACAGATCTGGGTTGAATCCATCATCATTCTTTAGCTCACTTTGCCACTCCAGTTCAGACACAGCTATATGCAAATCAGTCTTGACCCTGTGCCTCATGGGAACAGTCCAGACCGAACTGCCCAGCCATGTCTTCCCTGGACCGGAAACAAGCATCCTGGGACCGGTTTCGGGCTAACAGCCCTCATCAGCCAGGCTAGCTTGAATCCAGTGGCAAAGTGAGCAAGGGACCCACGTCTGGGCATACCCTGCCAACTTAGGGCTGGACTGTTCCCATGAGGCACAGGGTCAAGACTGATTTGCATATAGCTGTGTCTGAACTGGGGTGGCAAAGTGAGCTAAAGAATGATGATGGATTCAACCCAGATCTGTGACTGGGGGTGAGTGTTTGAAAAGTTTCAGCACTCCGTCCATCATCTCCTTGTGTTTGCTTTGTTCGCCCAAAGTTGGCAGGGTATGCCCAGACGTGGGTCCCTTGCTCACTTTGCCACTGGATTCAAGCTAGCGTGGCTGATGAGGGCTGTAAGCCCGAAACCAGTCCCAGGATGCTTGATTCTGGTCCAGGGAAGACATGGCTTGGCAGTTCGGTCTGGACTGTTCCCATGAGGCACAGGGTCAAGACTCATTTGCATATAGCTGTGTCTGAACTGGGGTGGCAAAGTGAGCTAAAGAATGATGATGGATTCAACCCAGATCTGTGACTGGGGATGAGTGTTTGAAAAGTTTCAGCACTCCGTCCATCATCTCCTTGTGTTTGCTAGAAATACCTAACAGGCATAATCTAAAATTCTTTAAAACAAATTAAAACAAGCATGAGTGCACATGTGGAACCAAGTCTGCAAAAGCCTATGTCTATTCCAATATGGGCAATGTGGCCCACTATGCTGGCTAAGATCAAAAGTTATTCGCACACTCATGGCCGATTGAATATTGCCAAATAGAAATAAAACATAATGGCTAAGTTATTAAAAAGGAAAAAAAACAAAAGAGAAACATTATAAAAACAATTGGATAAAAAAACAAAGAACCTATAGATTAGACTTACACTTTCAGCAAATACCTTCTAATTGCCCACATGTGACCCAAAAACCTAGCAACAGAGCAAACAATCGTCGGGCTGGGGTCTGATCTTAAGATATGGAGGGCTTCAGTGTGGCAACGTGTGCCCAGTTGCTTGCAAATTGGCCTCAGCCATTTTCCTCTCAGGCAGGAATACTTGTGACAGACAAAAAATACATGGGCAATAGACTCTATTGCAGAGATACAGCTGGGGCAAGACTGTGAGGTAGCAGGTGACTGATGCCATGAACTAGTAAACAAGTTCAAGGGGTGGAAGCCAAATCTGAACTGAATATAGAGTTTCCTATCCTGGGGTATCGTGATAATTTCAAAATATTGTTCGTATGAACCAATCAGTTTGAAATTCATAAACCGGCCCCACGAAGAGTTAGAAAGTGATCCCTGTACTACCCGATCCCAATAATGTTTCTTGATTAATTCTTTGCTAGGAAGCAATAATGGATCCTTGATGTCCCAGTAACCCTCTAGTCCTATCGCGCTTAGCAGGGATTTCACACTACAGATCCAACCTATCTTCTTAGAGTGGTCGAGTGTGATAACTTCCTTAAGGGCAGCAGCGTATGAGGACAATTCAGGGGTGGACCTTAAGCGCTGCCAGAACAGTAAGGGACATAACTTCGCCTTCTCAGAAATAGAGGCTCTGCAAGGTCCAACCTTAGTGGGTGGAGAGGTGTGCTTTGCGGTAGTGAAACCAGGGACATAAGGAACTTGTTCTCAATATTCAATAGGGCATCCATCTTTTCAAAGCCCCACAATTCGGCTCCATAAAGTACTGAGCCTACAGCTTTAGCCTCATAAATCTGAAGAGGGGCTGCCACCGGTTTACAAAAGGAGGTACTGTGTTCATTAATCAAGGCCCCTGCTGTTTGCCTGAGTTTGAGAATTTGCTTGGCTACATGGGGCTTCCATGACATATCTTCTGAGATAGTAAGGCCCAGGTAATCAAAAGTGCTCACCTTCCCCAGGGGTACCCCTCCTAATGTTATATTGCCTCTAAAAGACCTGTGAGGGTTAAGCAGTATGAGCTTTGTCTTAGTGGTGTTGACCTCTAAACCACGGGAGTCGCAGGAAGTTTTAATGCGATTTAAAAGCAATTGGAGCCCATTTGGTGTTTTTGATACTGGCAAAGTGTTGTCTGCAAACAATAAGGTTACCCCTCCCCCTCTCCCCCCCAGGATTGGGGCATCCGCAGGGACCTCTGAGAGACACTGAACAACGCCATTCACAAAATGAGAAAAAAGAGTAGGTGCCAAAAGACAGCCCTGACGTACCTCCATGTTGATTTCTATTGGGTAAGTAAGCTGGCCTTGGCGACCCCAGCGAACCCCAGCAAAATTTGCCTCATAGAGGCGGATGATAAGTGATAAGATATCCAGAGGAAGACCCATGTCATTTAGTATATGCCAAAGCTTGTTTCTGGGGACGAGGTGGTCTTGAGGTCGATGAAGGCTACAAAGAGGGTCCGGCGACCGATGACCACTGTCTTCCAGGTGAGGAGAAGAAAGAGAAACACCTGGTCAATAGTGCTCGTTTTTTGCCTAAACCCAGCTTGGAATGGAGTGAGGATGTTGTGTTCGCTCATCCAACCCTGTACCTTTAGAAGTAGTGCATGTGCAAAGACCTTTTG
Source organism: Calotriton arnoldi (assembly GCA_963921515.1). Taxonomy (NCBI): domain Eukaryota; kingdom Metazoa; phylum Chordata; class Amphibia; order Caudata; family Salamandridae; genus Calotriton; species Calotriton arnoldi. Next base: position 346,461 of record CAWUFW010014355.1, on the reverse strand, counting down.
GATGCAGTCTATAAGACTGATCTGTCTGTAATTGCATGGTAAGGATCTGTCGCCTTTCTTGAAGACAGGGATCACCTCTGCTCCCTTCCAGGAGGCGGGTATTTGGGCCCCCTCGGCTATTGTATTGGCTAGGGCCAAAATATAATTTGACCAGTTCTCGCTGTCGTGTACAAACACTTCTCCCGGGATGCCATCAGGGCCAGCAGCTTTAGCCTTTGCGATGGAATTAATGCAGATCTTAATTTTGCTTTTTGAGAAAAGGTCTGTTGCTGTGACAAGGACAAGTCCATGAGGGGCGTCTTCTGCTTCTGATTCGCAGGGCCCAGAATACAATCGAGAAAAGTGGTCATGCCGTGCATTAATAGAAATGTTGGTGGTAGGAGGTGAAGGCCTGTTTGCATCCCCCTAGTAACTAGGAGCCAGAACTTCTGAGAGTACTTCCTGTCGCATGCCTCCCTGATCAGCGCCCAACTGTCTTCGGACCACTCCCTTTTGGCCTTCTTTTGTGCAAACTTATACGACCTCCTTAATTCCTTCACGTAAGTGGGTTTATTCACTCTACTTGCCTGGGCTAGTAAACCTCTAAGGGTTCTACACTCCTTATTGTACCAGGCCAACTGAGATCTTGACTTCAGGCCGAGTTTGTGAGGGCACACTGATTCCATAAAGAGTGCGGCTAACTGCTCAAAGAGGCTGGAGTGGCAATCCAGAATCTTGCATAGTCCTCCTGGGCGGTGAGTTAAGCTTTGGATCTCTGCTGTGCTTGACAGCAGGTTCAGCTTAATAGATTCAAGCTTGCCTTCATCCAAAGCCAACTGCGGCCATTTGAGCCAGCGGTTATTATTGGATGAAGTAGCTCTTTTGTGCATAGAATTGGTTTTGGAGAGCCAGACAAGCCCACCCAGGGTGACCCCAAAATAAGTCGCAAGGGATTGTGGTCACTGTCTGTGGTGGAACCGACGGCCATGTCTTTCACTCCAGGCCATAACCTAAGGTCCAGCAGGAAGTAATCTATGCAGCTTGTGTTATTGGTCCTTTTGAAGGTGTTGGCACCCAATTTGTTCGATCTAGTGTGGCCATTTGCTGCCCTTAATCCAAACTCCAGGGAAAGGGCTTTCAGTTAGAGTGCCGCTTGGGACCATTTTTTAATGAGGGGTAGACCGAGGTGGGGAACATGCCATATCGCATATTCCTCACTGGTCCCACAGATATCCTCCCTCCCCAGCAGGTCAAAGGTGACATTAAAGTCACCGGCTACAATCAGGGCTTGCAATAAACTGGCTGCAATTTGCGACCAGTTTTTTTGAGAGCAGTATACAATTTTACGAACTAACCTTTTATGTACTACTAGGTCAGCTTGTAACAGCCTCCCAGGATTGTTTTGGTGCAGGAAGGGCAACAATCTTGCATGGAATGCAGGCCCCCAAGTGCAAGGGTGCCTGCATTGGTGCTAGGCTGCCGAAACCGCACCAGTGCAGGGAGAAAGGACAGGAATGCACTGTATTGGATAAATACGATGCATTCCTGACCTTTCTCTGTGATGCAGGGCAGCGCAGCAAGGTAACTTGCTGCTCTGCCCTGCACCACTATTCTGATAAATATGCCCCAGACTGTGTGAATAAAGGAATCATTGGTCAGATTTGAGGTAAAAACATATAACTAACAGTCCACTGTTTTTTCTAGCATGGTAATACCATCTTTGTAGTGCTGGTTGTCAGTTCCAAAAATGTAAGCTTTAAAGTAGATTATTAAGATCAGTCCCAAAAATGTGCCTAGTAAAGTGCAGGGCAGCAGAAAAAGTATTAAAATCAATGTTGCTTCATCACTGGAATTATGAAGAGGACACCTATGTGTATTCAAAGTGCATGGAGTAAGAAAATAAATCTTTCTTTAACAAACACTAGTTTGTTAAAGAAAGATTTATTAGTGGGAAAATACCATTGCAAAAATAATCACAGCCTAAAATATTTGTAGGTAATATATGTTGATTGAAGGGGAAGGGTGAGAGGTGCCAATCTTAGCCTCTTTAGCTGAAGCAATCAGTGTAGGTGTGAAGTGACTCTTGCTGAAAACGGTATTAAAAGATTAACATTAAACATACATGCAACAGTGGTAATCAAGGGCCCAAAGGACCTTCGGTTTGACATATCAACTTAAAAAGCAACTGATGGTCAAAACGAGAAGGGAGTATTTGTCGACAGTTCGGCAGTAGCCAAATGTGTTAGCTAAGGAGAGTGTAATTGCAAGAAGTGATTGAAAGGGTAAAGTAATGGGATGGATGGGACTCAGGTAGACAGTAAGAGCAGAGGATATGAGGGTAACAGTTCACCAGGAAAGTATGTAGCATGGACAGCCTATGACAACATTAGTATAGCTGAAGTTAGAAAAATAAATATTTTCGGTCCTGCCAAGAGCACCGGAGTCAACTTCCAAATCTTTAAAGCAGCTCCTGAGAAGGCTTAAAAGGTGGCTTTCCATGTGTTAAATATTTTTATTTCTAAGCTTAGGTTCTGGAATCTTCAAAGACTCTTGTTGACACTAGATCTGTTGATGATAAAGAGCAGAAAGTCAAGTTTTATGAGAGGCAGGATCTTGTTAGTAACACACGCCATTTTAAACTTGATTCTGGCTTAAAGAGGAAGCCAGTGGAGGATATTGAGCTTCAGGGAGATATGCTCAACTTTCCTGGTGTAGGAGATGAGTATGACTGCAGAGTGAATGGCAGCTCTAACGTGGTCTAGGTGAGAGATGGGGGCCCCAGTGAGTAACGAACTGCCGTAGTCCGTCTTCAAGAGATCCAACTGTACTACCGGTCTAAATTTGTTAGGTTGGTGAAATCTTTTGTAAGGTGCATGTAAAGTGGTTTGAGCTACTCAAGCAGTTTTTTAGATGTGATGTACCGTGGTGAGATTGGAGTCCATCAATATTCCTATTGATTTCACCACCATTGAGAAAATTAGGGAAAACACACCACAGTTGAAATGTGCGTTGCAGGTGTCAGGAATCCTGGTACCATGGGGATGTTGGATTAGATAAACTCAGATTTCTACATCTTTAGTTTCAGGAGGCTCCCATCAATTTATATTGTCATAGAGTCAAATTTGGGGTACACATATCCTGTAGGAAAGTTATTCTATGCAAATCTGGGTATCATCTCCATATGGATCAATAACCACTCATGAATCTTCCAACAAGATTCTCAGTTGCTCCATGTAAAGCTTGAACAGCACCGAAGCAATGATTAGCTCTGGCCCTTGATGGTGCCGACAAATCATAAAAGGAATTTTTAATGTATGAATTCCAATTCAGACTAGCTGTGTTTTAATAGAAAGGAAAGAGTCAAATTAGTTGCAACTTTACCAGCATCCTCCAGTTTAAAAGACAGACCCTTTAGCTTAGTCTCCTGATCCTCCACTTAGGTCCGAGTAGCCTGAGTTGTCTTTGTCCGCTCAGATGAGATGACCTTGGCTCCCCATGAGCCCACCTCATTTTCTAGGTTCACACTGACCCCAATCAAAGAGCCACATCCTGCCAAAGGAGAAGAAATGGGTGCCCATTATACTGAGTGTGTGGAAGGGGCTCGACCTGGCGGACATCCATTACCTCGGGAGGATGGTGAGAACTAGGCCTGGGCATGAAATTCCACTCCGCTCGTGGAGTTTGCGGAGTCTTTCCCATTCCGCGATCCTCATAGCACGCAGAGTTCTGAAAAACTCTACTCTACGTAGCAGAGCAGTGTTTTTTTCTCGCTTGTGCTAGCCAGTGTTACGTTGGTGAGTGCGAGCTAGGAAAATCTTACTCTGTCTAGACCACCTCTCGACGAGATTTCTCAACGTGGGCGGTCGCAGATGGCTGCTACCACTTGCGTTGAGAAACCTTCCATTCGCATTGAGGAAGCTGCCGCTCGAGTAGAACATGTACTCGAGCGGCAGAAAGAAGCAGCGCCCTCTTACACAGCAAATTGTGTCATTCGCGCTGCTTTTCCAGTGTGGGACAAACACCTGGCGCTAAAAGTCAGCGTGAATGGCGTGACCCAATGCACTTCTGCATAGCATTGCACAGAGTTCAGCGGAACTCCGCAAACTCTGTCTAGGCCTAGTCTGTGCCCTCCATTGTTCTTTGCGTAAATGCTATCTCCCCCATTGGGAGCAGTGCCACCACCCATTCTCATTCCGTTTGAGAGGGGAAGTGTCTCCCCAGAGAGATCTTCTGAGATGGTCTCCTAGAAAGTTTCTCAGGTTTCTGCCGAGTTACAGTAGACCGGGTTCGGGATTTTGGAAGTGGTGCCCCGGCTTTGTAGGTCTCCAGCCAAGGCCATACTGCATCCGGTGTGTCACAAAAGTGGGTACTGCCATCTAGTAGGACCTGAAGTTTAGCAAGAAACATCATTGAATATTGAATACCCTCCTCGTGGAGAGCTTTCTTAGCTTCCACCAAGGAGGCACATTGTGCTTGACCTTTGGCAGTAAAATCTGGGAATTCTAGCACCTTGCTGTTAGTTATTGTGAACGGACCATTGGTACGGGCTCTCTGGAGAATAATGTCCCGATCCATATAGTGTAATAAACGGGCCACCACCAGGCAGGGAGTTTGCCCCAGTACCAGCAGGTGTCCTGGCACTCGATTGGCCCTCTCCGGGACAAAAAACTGTGTGAGGCCTTCAGGTATCACCTCCTTGCCAAGCCAAGTCTCTAAAAAAGACACCATATCAGTGCCTTCAATTCCCTCAGGGAGTCTCACCACCCTAATGTTATTGTGATGGTTACGCCACTCCACATCTTCTGCCCGTCGTTCTGGTGTGCACACTCTGACTGTTATGTCCTCCAATTTGTTGGATATTTCTCGGTGTGCAGGCAGGTCTTCACTGACCGACTATTCCATCTTTTTGACTTGGTCCACCAGTTTATGGTGTTCTGCTTGTAAGAGGCTCAAACCCACTGACACTGCTCCAATATCCTGCTGAAGAGTCGATTTTGTATCTGCTATAGCGTCCAATACTTTATGAGTGTGTTGAATCATCAGAGGCATCTCTATTATCCAGGGGTCCCAGGGGGACCCGAGAGGCCTCTCTCATCTCTGGCTCAGCAACCCTTTGTTTATTTCATGGTTTACACATACTGACAGTCTACCCAGTACTATAGTTAGGCCAAAATCTTTTGTAGTGGGACAGTTATGGCTGCAGGCAAAGATGGCATGGAACTAAACCCCCCCTCCAGTGCGCAGGTATCTGAGTCTTGATTCACCATGTACCCGGTGAGGGTGTTTAGGAAAGTCATGTCTGTTGCTCCAGCCAGGGAACAGAGGATGAGCTAGGAGAAGGAGCACTAGCCAACAGGGCGCTGCACCTCCTCAAGCAGGGTCCATAACGAAGGGGTCCCCAACCCTGGCGGGCTAATCATAGGTATGATTGCCTACAGTGCCTATCAGATGTCTTCCCCTCTTTTGTTCTCCAGCTGCACCCGGGGGGAGGGAGTCCCTGACCCACAACAGTATTTCATCACGCGGCCTCTACCAGTGTACAGGCCCTCTCCCCACTCAGCCAGCAACATCTCACTGGGTAGTTTCCAGGGGCATGGAGCTCCAGTCCTGCATTGACCAGGAAATGCAGGGGCCCCCATGCGGCCCCCATGGCACCAAGGCCCAAATCGGGCCCCACGCCCAGCCTTGTGCACTCTGCATACTGGGCCCCGATCTCCCACGTCACAGGGCAGAGTTCAGCCCGAGGTGTCTAGGCCACAACAGCCTCAGTCTTTCCGGCTCTAACACTCTCCACCAGGCCGAGGCCTCAACGCCGGGGCCAGTGGCTCATGGGGGAGATCACCCAGCACAGCGGGCAGCCCCCACCATATCGTCTGTGGAGGTCTCGATCACCAGTACCGCTCTGCAGCACAGCAGGTGAGCCCTGTCAGCTCAGCCACTCCATCCAGGCCCCTTGCAGTCAAGGGGAGGGGGTCCCCTACTCCCTGCTTAATCCTGGAGGGTCTTGCAGGTTGCGCTGCAGCAGTGAGTCACCACCTGTAGTAGTATTTGTGCCCGCTCCTCTTCTCAGTCACTGACTCCGTCCTACGCCATCTTGTGGCCGGGACGCTTCGTGGGCAGCATCCAGGATAAAACGTCCCTGCTCTTCACCCACAAACTATTCTCAGCCCAGCATTTCATTCCAGGGGGCAATACAACAGGGATGCTATCCCCAAGCTCTTCTGTGGCTTCCCTTCATCCCAATGCAACAGGATTTTCACTGGGCTGGCGCGGAGCAATAGGCTCACACAGCCGCCATTTCCGGCATCTTAGCCAAGCCCCTTCTAAAATAGTTTCTAAAGAAATAGGAGTAGAAGTCTTGTCTGGAGACAAGGATCTTGTTTGAGCCTTTTGTGGGTAGCGGAGGATGAGTGCATCTTCAATGGAGAAATAGTTGTAGCCACAGAGCGAGAATTACCAGAATGCGCCATTTCTGAAGAGGAACTCACACCCTCCATTAAAAGTTCTCCAGAGGATAGGCCTGAGTCTAATATTTTAAAAGATTGATTCTTGCTGGAATATGTTAACTTCTTGACTCTGCCCATAAAAGAAAAATTGGCAGCACACAAAGATTGGGATAAAAGGTATAAAAACACTATTATTGTTTCAGTTAGCTATGCCTTCTGAGACTGGGCATGCTGTACAAAATCTCTTGCTGCTCAGGTAACTGAGGTGAGGTTTCCACAGGACTCTGGTGGCTCCTTCTTGTGGAAACATCAGCTTTTTAAGTCACATGCGGGTGATGACGGCAAATAATCCAACGGCAGTCTTGTTGAGGTGTGGAGCCTCACATCTAGGCGGTCATCTTGTTCTGCGTCCTAGTCACACCCCTTCGATTCACTTTTTAATGCAATTAAGATTATTAGTGGTGGAATCAAGCCAGTCAATCCACTTACAGTCATGGCGGTTCTCTTAGGAATAGGAGTGGTTAATGCCCCTGTGATCTATCTGCCAATGTTAATCACCTTGACTGGTGCATAATGTGCTACTAATGAGGCCATAGCGGAATAGGAGCAGAAATGATAGTGATGGTGGTCAATCCCAGTTTTTATTTTCTGTGTTGTGTTCCCCACCGAGTTAGTATTGAAGCACACTAGATAGCATATATTACTCCATTGGTTTTACAGACTGTGCATTATTTTAGTGTGATTGTTAGGTTGTTACATGCAATAATGAATGTCAAATTGCATGAGGTACAATTCACAATGTCATTCTAGTGGTTGGAGCACCAAGCAACTTTAAATGCTGTTTTTGGGTGCAAAAGGGAGACAGGAACACACTAAAAGCTTTCTTGGTTTCTCAAATGTGACTGCACTACTTATTTTTTTCTCAACTAAGCTTATTGAAATTTGATTACTCAGGTTTAAACACATGAGACATTGGTTGTTGTTTGGTTTTGGTTTGGGTGTCAACAAGGATTCTATTGGTGAAAACCGCAAACATTGTATTGCTTTTCACAAATGTCTTGGAGCATCCACTTTCAGTGAAGTTTTTGGCAAGATGTCTGCTTCTTTGAAGTAGTCTTTCAATTTGTGATTTCTTCAAATTCTCAAATATTGGCCATAATGTGGATCCTTCCCTATTGCTTCAGAGTTTTGCAGGGGAGAGTTTTGTTCAGGTATTTTTCTAAAAGGTTCATGAAAAGTCTGCCTTTAACAATTTTAACAGTGAGGTACATCAAGTTGGTAGATTATTTGTTTCATGAGTAAAAGTAAGGTCATTATTCCAAATTTTGAAGCATGTGATAGGATAGACATATCAAAATAAGTGATCACATAGCATGCCATAATTTTGTGTTCTAGAGATAAGTACTTGGGTCAGCATAGATAAACCTCTCAAGTTTAGTCAATTATAGGCTAAACAGTATTGGGGCCAAGCTAGCATCAATCAAACTTTCCTTGATCTGAAAATAATATTTATCTGGAAAGGAGAATTAATTGTGTTGTGTTCCTGATTTGTGACACAAAGAATTCAGTTGATACTTAAAATGTACGGGTCCAAACTAACATGTTTCTGTAACAGATAGTGTGTCTCTTGTAGATTTATTTGTATACATTGACTAGCGCCACCATCAAATACTATTGGAATTTAAGTCAAAGTCTATAAGCTCAAACTGTAATACACATATGACTAGATAGTAAGCACTGTCTTTATAAAAGATGTACTCATATCTGCAAAGGAGTTCTAGAGGTGCACCAAGTCCTGAGGCAACTGGCTACCAAGAGAATCAGTTTGGTTCTAATGTGTCAGGGAGTGTGTACAGTGCAAGTGCTCTAGTGTGCCTGATATTGAGAATACTGTATTTGTTTTTGCTTAGAATGCTTTCAGTGTATGCTTGTGTGGTTGGTTCATGACTCGGTGTCACAAGGGGTAGAGGATCCTCACAAACAGGAATGCTTCAGACTGGAGACCGGGGTCAATTGATGCTAGGCAGTCTTTGTCTTGTAGCGATGTGAGCCCTGCAGCTGAGGTCTCTGTCAGTATAGAAGTCTTGGTACTTGACACTGTTGATGACCCACAGTATTAATCCACCAAATTTTATCCCAAAGAGCCAACCCTGTATCTATTGTTGTTTTCAGGTACTGGTGATAATCACAAATTCCATCTTGGTAGGGCTCTTTTTGAGTAAATCTTGCATGTCTAGGCGTTTATGGTAGCAAAGAAGTTCTTTAAGTGAACAATGCCATAGTCAGATGTTGTTGGTGCTTATGCCCTTGTTAGACAACAGGAATCTCAGGATTCCATTTACATGTTGTGAGAAGCTGGCATCGTATATGATGTCCACTTATGTAGTGGGCACCCTGCATCAGTCCAGACAACCTTTGTGGTGATTTAAGAGGTCCTAGACAACCTTAGAAAGCTCTCTAAGTGGTAGCTGTGGAGAGCAACCTTCAGGCTTAGTCCAGAAGAAGTGTAAAGCTTGTTTTACCAGAATGCAATCTTCTATGTATAGATTAAGTGAAAAGAACCACACAAAGTATTTATAAAAATATGTATTTATTATATAATACCCTCTAACACATACAAACATCTCCTACCCGGAGATATACACAATGCACACAATACTTTGCATAGAAATCAAGTGAATAGCACGAAATACACAGTGGGCCCGGGGGGGGGGGACCAAACCATAAACTAAGAAAGTAGTATAAGAACTACGACTCGGATCAAGACAATGTCGAGAGTACGTAGAAGTGCTGGGGACCCAAGGAACTACCCAAGGTGAGTGACTAGGAACCCCACCGAGAGCGTGTGCAGTTTGGGAACATGACTGCGTGCTCCGTATAAATCAACGTGTAAGTCGTGGTTGGAATTTTAAAGATTAAGGACCCTTCCCAGTGGACCCTGAAGAAACCCAGTGGAAGACAAAAGGTTGGAGAGCCACCCCACCCGTGGATACCCTAGTACCCATATTACCTACACCAGTGAAGCTGGGTGCATAGGTGTGAAGTGGTGTCGGAAACCGCCGTTGAACCCAATGGAGGATTTCAAGAAAGTGCCGCTGCTGAAGAAAGAGAAAGTGTCCGTGGAATCCGAAGGTGGATTCTAGTTGAGAGGTACCTGCACGCAGAGGGGACAGAGTCTATGTCACTCAGGAGTGACCAGGAGATCTGGAAGACGAATGCCCACCAATGTCGGGAGTTGCATTAGAGTTGACGAGCACTTTGACTTTGCAGCTGTGAGGACCAGGCATGCTGAGGAAGACCAGGAGCCATGCACAAGCTGTCCCATGTTGGATGTCAAGTGCTGAGGGCTCGGTGTCCGGCGGGAACACCAACAAGTCTTGGCAAATGCAACCAACGCAGAAGTCGAAGAAGGTGCAATGTCGGGACCAGCAAGATCCAGGGGACTCACCACAAGCAGGGGAGTCAAGGCAGGCCCAAGCAATCAAGGGAGCCCAAAAGAAACAAAGGTGACCCTTAACAGGACCCACAGGACGGAGGCACTGGAGTCGCAAGAGGACCTCAAGCAGCTCACCAAAAAATGCAGGCCATGGTGCAAACGATGCGATGTGGTCAAAGACTTTGGTCACTGGAGGTGCTTGATGTTGGTGCTACTTGGAGCCCAAGGATCTTGGTGGAAGGAAGTCAATAAGCCTTTGCAACTGCAAGTCAACGCGGTGTACAGGGGTTCAGTTCCTGTGGCTCCCACGACGGATACTGGCCTCAAACTTGGTGAGACGGCAGGGCAGGCCTCAGGTGCTGTGGAGAACCATCACCTGTGTTGCAGAACCTTTCGGAGTCCGTAGAAGCTCAGGATCAGCAGACCAGTCAGCTTAGTTGCGGTGCCTGCGAATGCAGGGAAGTGACTCCTTCACTTCAAGGAAGATTCCTTCAGGTGCCTTTGATGCCCACAGGCTTTGGAAGGTTCCTGTATGGTGCACAGACGATGCAGCAGACTGAAAGGGAGATGAAGTCGGGCCCAAACGAAGTCCAGCGAAGTCCAGAGTGCCCAGACGGTAGAAGAAAAAGTGGTGTCTGAATTGAATCTTGTCCCACAGTGAATCTAGGGGCCCATCCACAGGTAGGCCCTTAAGTACCCTAAGGAAAAGGTTGGGCCAATTCAGGGGACCCTCCCAGGGGAGGGTCTGGGCAGGGGGAGGTTACTCCCATGTCCTTTGTCCAGTTTCATGCCAGAGCGGGAGCCAATGGCTCCCAGAGCTGGTTTGAATTGGACTATGCATGGGGACACCAAATGTGCCCCTCATGCAGACTGAGTGGCGCTGGCAAGCGCACCCACCCAGCCCCAATACACTAAATCCTGTCTGGGAGGTGGTCACACCTCCCTGTGACAGGATGCCTATTGTTCTGCCTTCCCCTGCTCTCTCTTGGCTCAGCAGCAGGAGGACAGAATCGTGTCTCTGGTCAGAAGCAACCATTTTGTGCTGTCCGGGTCTAGAAGGCTGGTACCGGGAACACTGAGAGCCTAACTGAGGGCTCTTCCAGTGCTTTGAATCATACCTCCCACACCGTTAATGGTGTGGGGGTATGATTCCAACATGTTTGATACCAAACATGATAGATTCGTTGCAGCAATTTCGAGATGGTCATAGCTTAATTACGCTGTGCCCCTCTATATAGTATATGGCTGCTTCACTTACAACCCGGGAGAATGGACTCCGTAGGCTGTAGGGGTGTCCTGCCTATGCCAAGCACCCTGCCTTCAGGATTGCAAAGGCCTGCTATACGGGTGACTTATAGGTTTTAAGTGCAGTGACCCTAGATATAGGAAACCTATACCTTTAGTAAGTGGTGCTAGCACCATCTTACACAGGCTGCAATGGCAGGCCTGTAGTTCCGTTTTGAATGGTCTCCCATGGGTGGTATAATGCATGCTTCAGCCCATGGGGGACCTCTGGGGTACCTATGCCCTGGGTACCTTAGTACCATATACTAGGGACTGATAAGGGTACCCCAGTATCCAATCTTGGATGTACCCAAGTACTGAACACAACAATTTAAGGGAGAAAGCAGATAGACTGGGGTTCTGATTAGCAGGATCCCAGTCAGACTAGTCAATACAGCTTAGCACCAGGCAAAAAGTAGGGGTAACCATAAAAGCAGATCCTACTTTCCTACACATATTAAACTGAATGACAAGAGAATAAAGCCTTGGAAAATTCCACAGAAGGTAAAAATTGCACAAATCTGGAGGGACTTGTAGTGTAGTTCCTATTTCCCTAATAGGCTCTGCGCATTGGAATAATATAACCTATAGGCTTGACATAGGACTAAGGTCGGTATGTCCCTATCGATTATATTTAACTTAATTACCTGTGCCAGCTAGCTCAGAGGCCACTAGAAACTCCTTGAGAACAAGAAGGGAGTAGTTTCTGGCAACCTAAAAACATGACAACTTTGTTTCCCTTTAGAAGCGGAACATGTCTCAGAATCGTGGAAACAATAGATAACAGTTTCACTCATTCAATCGTGCATGCTTAGTTTCTACAGAGTTACACAGAAAGGAAAGACGGGCGTTTCAATACAAAGGGTTTTATTGAACAGTCTTGTTTCTCGTGTAAGAGATATGTGCTGTTATGATCACAAGACAGTATGCAAGATAAATAATGTACAGCGTAAGCAGTAGAAATAAATAATACTGTGCTAGCATTATCTTTTAGCATATATTCACGTACATAAATAATATGAGCTAAAAATGCGAGTACTCATACGATGCGTCTCTAAGCTAGTTCTACCCCAATGTACCTAACCTTGTCTAGGTGTAGGGAAAGGTAGAAGGAGGTGGAGTATTCTCTAGTATGGTAGACTAAGAGTATGTTAAGTCTAGTATGCCAAGAGTCCCTCTAGGTTCTAGTCAGCTCCATACCTTGAGAATGAGAGAGGTGGGAATCTCTTGGCGGATCTGGAACTCTAACACCCCGCGAAGGGAGTCAGAACACTGGAAGCTGGATTCGTCTGTGTGCAGGAATGACAGCGTCTTCTCAGTGCGTCAGGCCGGGATACGGGCTCCTCTGAAGTCAAGGTCTCCTCTAACTTGCTTGGGCAAGGGAAGGTATATTTATACCTGGTAGGTGTCTTGGAATGTTAGCATTGACGTGAAGTCGGACAGAGGAAGACGTCAGGAATGAACCCTTAAGGTATAACGGTTCATACATAATAGATGAGTTCTTGGAGAAATCAATAGTCCTGTGCTAGGGAACTCCCGAAGCTTAAGGGTCTGGTTTCTAAGAACTCGTTGTGACGTTAGGGTTCATGGATGTCGGTGACCATGCCTGTATTTGGAGTGCACGGTTTAATGCCTAAATAAGGACAGGGATTCTATGCCTATATAAGGGCAATGCGAATTGTGCTTATATAAGGACATGATTCAGGAAAACCTATATACAGACCCCTAAAGCGGAATACAACACCACTCCATCTTCGAGTGAACGATAATACTAAATGCTAAACATTTAAAATGCTAAACATAAAATTGAGTACCACATATTGCTAAAAACATTTCTAAAAGCATTTTAAAAGAAGCTCAAAACTGTTGAAATGCAATAGGTACTGTAGATTTAAAGCATTGATTTCATTCTAAGCATGTAACGGAAGTAAAATGCAACGAGAATGAAACAGTAATATATACATATGACGAAATGGTCGATAAGTTCTTAAAATGAAAGCCATCGCATATCATGGAAGTAAATGAAATGTTAGACAAATAAGGTGACAATGTGTCCCTGGAAGTATTCAAAGAAGTCCGTTTTATAAGACTAGTTCTACTGTAAGCAGATTGTTCATTTTGCCATGTCATTTCAAAAATTTAAAAAAGAAAAAAGTTCAATTCTGGGAAAAGTTCCAAGTTTGAAAAATATGAAGGCCAAATTTCATTGTTGCCCTGGTACACTGTGAGCCGAATCAAAGTCAGTGTATGGGTCTGGCGTAAACATTAGATCATCTATGTCTGTAGCCAAAATATCATCCACCGAAGTCGGTGATATTTGGAACACCTCGTTCAGAAGGTTAAGTGCACAGAGATGAGAAACATCGCCCTCAGCAGAAGATGCAATGTTCACGTCCGTTGTTACCTGTGTGCCCGTTGATCCATCTCGTACCTCAGCAGCAGCCGGAAGCGTCTGTGAGATCTCAATGAATGCCGCCATCAGGATTGGAAGCCTCTGGGGACAACACACAGCATGGGCCGTTATCGGGTCCAGCAGAGTATCGATATCCGTTGGCATGACTGATGGGAGTGTTAGACAGATGTCTAGCACGCATTCTTCACTGAAAAACAGGCAGCTTAGAACAGGTAAGATGCAATCTTGCCAGATTGGTCTGAATGACAGGAACCACATTGTATTAAGTTCCCGTAGACGAGGCATGCCCAAAAGCTGTACTATTCGCTCACGGCATTTCCGTTCAAGGAGGGCTCTCTCCACATCGCTTGGAGTGATGTTGGCGAAGAGGCTTGCCATAGCGTAGTAGGAGGAATAGAACAGAATTCCTGCAACAAGTGCTAGAATTAACGGCACACCACCAAACACCGAATGTGCGAAGTTTGGGATGATTCCGAGGACAGCCTGGAAAGGTGCTAATAGTCCGGAACAGATGGTCTTAAATACATGTACAATTCCGCTTGTATCTGACATGTTAAAGATACGTCCTATCATTTCTACGAAATGTATAGGGCAGTTTGTACGAATTAAATTCTGTATTTCAGCCGAAGTCCTTGCAACTTGTAGATCATAGGTTTCTTTGGCCGAGGTCAAAGGCACTGATTGTTGTATAAGCATGGCTTTCATTCTGCTTAAAGTATCAAATCGAATAAAAGAGACATTCAACGAAGGCCACAAAGGTGACTCCCTGACTGTGTCTATTGGGGCAAACAATACTTGCATACAGCAAGTGACCCTGGAGTTGACCGTTACTAGATATGGGATGCCTGGCAACATGCCACAGCAACTCTGATCATTCAACATGAGGTAACTCCCATTAGAAAGTTGTCCAAACGTTGGATTAATCACAGCAGCTAGTGTACCCTGCTGGTGGCAGGACAAGTTTGCCACAGAACCATTACAAGCCCCATGTAAAGAAATGTCCTGACAAATCAGTGAACCGCTTAGTGCACTTTCACAGTGTGTACAGCTTAGAAACACTTCACGATCCCCACTCCAACATCTATATGTATATGGTAAATTCCAGGATGTCTTAATGCATTCTTTACCCAACCTTTCATATTTGCCTGCTTGCATCTGTTTAAGGCAATACTGAAACTGGAAAGTAGTCACAGGTAGACTAATTTTGCCATGAATAAGCCATTCTGTAGCTGGTTTTTCTGCCACTGTGAATGGTAATTTTTCACGTTTTTCAATGCTCAGTACTGTATACTTTGCTCCCCTTTGTGCCAGTTCGATCTGTTTATCAGTTAGATTGTATTCTGCAAACAGAGCCGTCGTGTTGATAAAACGCCAAGGCACATAGCCCGCACGCAAAGATTGCAGCGTCCAGCTTAATAACATAATAGAACGTAACGCTGACTGGCCTTGCTGTAACATGGCTAAATCTTGTTCCAGTATGTCGATAGCAGAGGATACAATACTGTCCAATGAATAAATTCTGGAGGACAAAGTTGTTAACCCATTGTCGACCACAGAGAGAGTTTTCTCTAAGTTAATACGATCAAGTTCACGTATTCGTTCTGCAGTCTCTATCTGTGACACCTTCCATGCTTCATTATAAGCAGCATAAATGCCGGCATATATGAAACGTTTTTGACGCGGTTTTCTTGGTCCAAGCAAGAATTCCCTAAGGTCTGCGTCTTCTTTAAGTAAAGATAAGTGTTGTTTCACATCCTTAAGTGTAGATTTGTGCAGCCAATCGAGGCATAATTTTCCTACACTGTATGTTGTTACTACCCCCGGATGCTGTCTTTGGACGTATCGTGGGTCTGGCCTATGAATAGTAAACCCCTGGGTTTTATTCAGGAATCTCTCTTGACAGTTGTTTGTGTCTGTGGGCCAGATCAACCATTTTCTCCAATCAGGATTTGTTCTGCTGAGTTGTAGTATGGTGTCAACTGTAACCGCTGCCTGTGTATTGTTATCACTAGCAGGTGTTGGTACAGAAGGATTTTTCATGTCTTTAATCTTGGCTAACCCAAGGCAAGACGTTTGTTGCACAGTATCATTCAAAAACATTATTTGTTGAGGGACGATACAGGCTCTAAATAAAGCTTCTTTCCCCTGCACTTGCCGATCTTTAGTACCCCAGACAGTTTTTGTGTCTATTGTCTCTTTCCAAAAGTCGAAACCATGTCTAGACAGTTGGGCAATACATTTGCAGAGTAAATCTGTTTTGTATTAGTTAACATAATTTTCAGTCCTGTTTTGTTCACATTTTTATAGTAAAATGTTTCTGGATCAGATGTATTGTATCCTGAAAAATATGGAAACTTTTTAGCAAATGTTTTTGAACTACCTTTTGGTGGTGTAGGACAATGTTCCCATTGGTTAAACATAAACACATTTCTAGGTGTTGCAGATTTATGCAAAAAATGATGACCATAGTGGTTATAGCAATACAGCTGTTCATAGTCTGATGAACCCTCTAAATATTCATTATTAGACAATGCAGCAGATTTTTCGAGGTCAAACATCATCTTGTTTACAGTTTCAAAGTCCCAATCATCAGAGTAGGTACTAGATGAAACAAAATCACTTAGTGAAATCTTAAATAAATGTGGAATGTTCAAATGTTCCGTCAGGCCAAAAATATCAAAATCTGTTTTGTCCCACACTATACCATCCTGTATAGGAACAGCTGTGATGTTCACTGCAGACAAGTCTCTTGTTTCACGATGGGATGATTTGTGAGGTTTCAAAAGTAAGTTCACTTCTTTTCTTTCAATGTCCAAATGGATGTATCTCCCATTTATAAGCACACTCATAGTCATAACCAAAGCTAGCCAAAGCAGGAAGAAAAATATTCCAGAAATAACCCAAAGTTCAATCCATGGTGAAACTAGATAAGTCTTTTTAAAAAAATGTAAAAAGTCTTGTACTTGTTGTTTAAAAGTTTTTGATGCTGGCAACGTCTCGGGCTCACTCGGATCCTCGGAAAACGTATCAAAGTTAATGAAGTAGCCAGAAGCAGTTCTGTCAATTGTTGGAATTGCATCAGGATTTGTAGAAATCGCTGGTACCAGTTGATCACTTGTTACATTGGTGTAGACAGGTGTATTTGGACGAACTGTTACTTGTGTTTCAAGAGGGATGAGTTCCATAGCATTGTTGCTCAGTCCTTCATCTGTTACTGCTGAATTCTCGATGGTTATCAGTCTTTCAGTCTGAACCTCTTGGATAGTAGCGAGAGGAGTGTGTCTGCTACTAGGTCGGAGTCCACGAGGCCTACTATTTAGTATTGACCACATACTGTGGTTTGATGAGGTCGATGGACACAAATCTTTTCTCCTTTTTTCCAGCAAGGGGCGGCAGAAGTACTGTTCTTGTTCCGTGTATGGCTAGGACAGGTACTGGTTGTCTAAGAAGGTCCAAATTCCTTCTTGTCCGCAATTTTTTCTCTGACTAGATCCCCAACTTTTGGAATCCAGACAGGCCTTGCTGGGACCGCCGGTGTTTCCCCAGTGGTGGTTGGCTGCAGGAATACGTTGCTCTGTTTCGATCTTAGTTCATTTAGTTCCTTTAAAACAGCCAAACGATCTTTCATATCAAAGGGTTTATTTTCCACCACTGTGCCACTACATTCTAGATCTGGCACCCACATTCTTGTCCCAAATAGGACCTCATATGGAGTGACCCCCCCTAGAGAACTTCTTGGCAAGTTGTTTAATGAGCGTTGGACCCCATATAGATGTTTGACCCACCCATCACCTGAACCTAATACCCTAGCTGTTATAGACTGCTTTATGTCCTGGTTTTTCCTTTCCACAACAGAATTTCCCTCAGGATGAAACAGAGAGGAGTACCGCAATGCAACGCCCAGACTGGCCATGGCTTCTTTGTAAGCCCGAGAGCTAAACGCAGGGCCCTGGTCAGAATGTAGCGTGCCTATTGCGTATGTGCCGATAAAGACTCGCAAATCTTTTATAACAGTTCGAGCGTCAGCCGAGTGCTGAGGCCATATCCATAGGAACCTAGAGCAAGAATCCACTGCGACCATGATATATTTATAGTTACCGTCCCTTTGCAAGGGACCGCAGTGGTCCAGGTAAACACAAGCTAATGGTTTGTCTGAAATTAACAGGGGTGTCTGCGCAGGACGTTTCACTGTGGAGACTCATCTGTTGGCAAATTTCACATTCCAGAACATAGTTCTTGGTCTGCTTCCTAATGCCAGGCCACCAATATCTTTGTGTTAATAAAGATACCGTTGCAGAAATGCCTGCATGGGCAGAAGCTATCCCTTCGTGTGCTGCTAGGATTAGTCCTAATCTGCGTTCCTTGTTTGGAATTACCCTAACCCCCACTCCAGGGATTCGAGCAAAAGGAACGTTGTTCGCATCAATTACATAGGAGTACTTGAGTGGAAACTTTTTTGGTAACGCTGCACCACTGCCTTTGCTCGTAGCATTGACAGCCAACATTATCTCACTGTCTATTTTCGTTTTTGAACGAGTGATCGCAGCTACGGAAGCCATCTGAACAGCCCCCTTTGTGGCTGCATCAGCCAATGAATTCCCTGCAAAGTGAACGCCATCACGTTGTTGACTCAGTGTATGGATCACGTGAGCCTTTGGTAGTTCGCTTTTTAACTGAACTACTTGTTCCCAATGCGTTTTATGCTTTATTGTGCCACCTTTTGCATCTTTGAACCCGTTTTCAATTCAAGTTTGTATATATTCATTATACGACTGCACACAGTAGAAAGAATCGCACACTATTAGTGTGGGGAATTCTCGATCTGTACTTTCAAGTGCCAGTTTGAATGCGTGTAGTTCAGCTCGCTGAGCTGTGGAATCTCCTAGAGATTGGGTTTTTGTGACCATAGGTCTGAAGTTGCCATCGCGCATGCGACCTTTAACGATTGCGCACGCTGCACTGTAAGCTTGCTTACTCCCTGTTGCGGGTTGTGCGGATCCGTCAGTGTAAATTATGAATTCATACTGATCGAGAGGCAGAATCTCAGTGGGCAGAGGACATTCATGTTCATATTGCAGGAACGCTTGTGTTTTTAGATCAGGATCAAAAACATATTCAACATCTGTTGCAGCAAGAGAATTATCCATCTCGAATGTAATGCTTTAGCATTTGGAATGCTCGCTTTTGTTACCGCCTCTAAGGCCGGAACTGGGGTTACGACAATAATGCGTTTCCCTTGGGCTAGAGCTCTTTCTTTTGCTACTGCAGTTTGAACTGCTGTCAGTATTTTTTCAGTTGAAGTGAAGCGCATTTCTGCTTGTGTATACAAATGTGATTTGTATGCAGTTGGTACTTTTTCACCCTCATTAAATGTTAAGTAGGTGAATCCGCATTGACCCGAAATTATTCGGATCACTAAATTGCGTTGACTTACGCGTGTTTGTAAGTGATTTGTTGCTAACATGTTAGCTTGGAGTGAACGCAAGATTTCTGTGTGTTCTTGTCTCCAATTTTTGATTGAAAAATCAGGTTTGATTAGTGCGTAGAGAGGTTTAACCCTTTCTGCGTAATTTAGAATGTAAGTTCTTCCAAAATTTAGGAAACCCAGGATGGATTGTAAATTTTTCAGCGTTTTTGGAGGTTGGAGCAGTGCACACCTTTCTAAAAAGTTGGCTGCCAAGCTCTTGCCTTCACTTGAAAGCTCATATCCTAGAAACAGGACATTGAGATGGGCAATTCTGGACTTTTTGAAGTTGAATTTGTAGCCCTCAGAGGCGAAGCCCAGTATAATGGTGCTCACCCTGTTCAAGTGTTTGTCCAGGTCATCGTTTGTCCGATAGATGTCATCGACATAGTACAATGCCTCATTGTCATAAATTTGTAGTAACTCTGTTACTCTCGCTGAGAATAACCCCGGGCTGTTCTTGAACCCTTGTGGGAGTCGACAAAATTGACTCTGGGTCCCCGTTATTGAGAAAGCTGTTAAGTACCTGCTTTCAGGTGCTATGTTTTGACAAAAGAAACCATTTGAGATATCCAATGTGGTTTTATATTTTTTACGCACAATGTTATTCATTAATGCTGTACTGTGTGCATTTTGCACTGCAAATGTTTTAGAACAAGTGTTTAAGTGTCTGTAATCCAAAACTAGACGATAGGTGTTGTCTGGTTTGGAGACAGGAAACAAAGGATTGTTCATTGAAGAGGTGCATGTTTCAATCACCCCTTGGTATTCAAGTTGATCTAAGATCTCCCTGACCTGTTTTTTAGCTTCTTGCTTTATTGGGTACTGCCTTTGTGCAGTAGGTTCATTTTTTAGATGTATTTTATGGTGAGGTGAATCCTCGTCCCATCCTACATGATTTTTGTATAATGGTGGGGCCTGGGCAACTGCCCATTTCCTGGCATAAGTATATTTTAGGTGAATTGGAATATGGTTGGAGAAGGCAGGCATAATAATGTCTTCGCCATGTGGGCACTCCCTGACAAATTGTGGTGGCCAGTCTTTTTCTGCTAGAAGTATGTCATAGCCCCTTGAAAGTTTTTCCCAAAAAGTGCTTTCACCTGTCTAGGTATGTCTCCCTCCATCCGGAGTGTTATTTCATATAACTTTTGTGGAGTACTAACCCTGGTGTCTACAGTCTCAACTGTAATGTACTCATTCAAGTCCACTATCTCCAGAAGTTCCTTCAGGTTCTGGCGAGCTATTGTGACTTCTGCTGCACTGTGCAGCATTGTCTGAGCCCATTCTCCGTTCTTGAGTTGTGTTCTCAGTATCCTCGGCATGTCTGACCTTCAGACCTGCTACCTTCTTCTTTGAGAATTGAGGTTTTGATTTGTTTTTCGGAACGTGTTTGTCGTCTTTCGATTTCACGCGTTCTTCTCTATGTTCTGACCGTCCTCTTCTTTCCGATGTCTGTGACGAGATCTGAAAGGTACGAGAGGAGCGTGTATCAGTATCTTGATACCTGTCAGGCTTTTTCAAATTATCCCTATTCCTGAGGTTATACCTCCTTTCAGAGGGCTCCATTTGAGGAGACCTACCTCGGGATTGAGAACGTATCTCGTTTGAATTTTGTTTATTAGTTTCCCACTTCTTTTTAGAAGATGTAGGAGTTTGTTTAATAGAGTCCTTCTCAGGACTTTCAGATAGTTTTGGCTTCACTGGTCTTCCACCCAAACTATCTCTGCCTAATTCTGCATATGATTGTTCTATTATTCTGGGTAGCTCAGTTTGATGTTCTGTAACATCGAATTCCCTTAATCGTTGGCGGATCGCCACTGCTGCTGCCTCCCCTTTAATATTAGATAATATTATTGTTGAGACCTGGTCGAAATTTTTCAGTAATTTCATACCTAAATTTAGAGCAGGCTCTGCCCCGTATTCGTTTTGAATTTGTTTCAGGACATCTGGTATTACTACAATTGATGGAATACCATGTGTTTTAGTATAGATGGCAGCAAAGACTGAGCCCCAAGTGGTGCAGTCTTCCAGTTGTGGTGTGATCCCCATTGGTAAACAGATAGTTAGGATTCTGTGTATCTCATATGGGCTAGTATTTGGAAATACTGCTTCGATTTGAGTAATTTTTTGAGCTATCCAGAATGGAATTTGCTCACGTTTTGTGGGCATTTTACCCATGACTGCGTATAGAGTCTGTGGTGTAATTCTTAGTGTATTCCCCTGTTGAGGAGTTTGATTTGGAAGTGTCTATGGTGGTTGGACTGTGAAAGTTCGCATGACAAATTGGACTAATTCTCTGTAGATTTTGATTAACTCTGTATGTTGAGTAAGTAATTCCTCGTCTGACATTTCTGCAATGTCAGGATGAGGTGTGTAGCCGGCTAGAATCGGCCATGTTGCTCCTGGTCTACCTAGTGGACCGAGCCTGGTAATGTTTCTGTGATGTTTTAGGGCGCCTTTAAACCAGAGCTGATGCTCCTGGTATGTTAGTGGAATTTCAATATCCTCGAAAGGAATATATTCCTCTGGTGGATCATCTTCTTTGTAGAAGTGAAACAGTTTTGTTACTGAATTTGATTCAGGAAATATGACCCATGAGTAGAATACCTCTGTCTGAAAGGATTCGTGTGCCTCTATCACGAAAACTGCTCTACCGCCTCTTGGTGGTAGGCCATGTTTTATATGTTTTAGAGTGATGGCTCTTCTTAAGTTTGGATGGATGTCTATAACACCCTCCTCAGGTTCATTTAAACCTGTAAAGTTAAAAACTGTTGCTAGGGCTGGATCAGCCGCAGCTCCACCGGTGTCTGTGGCATTTTCCCTGTTGGACATTTGTTTTTTGAAAAATGCAGAACAAGTTTCAAGGAAACAAAAGATAAGGTGCACAATATTTTGGAACACTGTATCCTTCAACGTTGAACAAACCAAACAACTAATATATAGGGTGCTTCCCTATTTAGTTATGGCGGATATTTAACCCTACCCACTCCGGACGTCTTATGGAGTATGTGAGTAGGGGTCTCTGAGAAAAGCACGAATGAGTTACTCAGTATCTAGCGTTAAATTACTGCCTTACCAAACCGTTGGGCGCCATGTAGTGTAGTTCCTATTTCCCTAATAGGCTCTGCGCATTGGAATAATATAACCTATATGCTTGACATAGGACTAAGGTCGGTATGTCCCTATCGATTATATTAAACTTAATTACCTGTGCCAGCTAGCTCAGAGGCCACTAGAAACTCCTTGAGAACAAGAAGGGAGTAGTTTCTGGCAACCGAAAAACATGACAACTTTGTTTCCCTTTAGAAGCGGAACACGTCTCAGAAACGTGGAAACAATAGATAACAGTTTCACTCATTCAATCGTGCATGCTTAGTTTCTACAGAGTTACACAGAAAGGAAAGACGGGTGTTTCAATAAAAAGGGTTTTATTGAACAGTCTTGTTTCTCGTGTAAGAGATATGTGCTGTTATGATTACAAGACAGTATGCAAGATAAATAATGTACAGCGTAAGCAGTAGAAATAAATAATACTGTGCTAGCATTATCTTTTAGCATATAGTCACGTACATAAATAATATGAGCTAAAAATGCGAGTAATCATACGATGCGTCTCTAAGCTAGTTCTACCCCAATGTACCTAACCTAGTCTAGGTGTAGGGAAAGGTAGAAGTAGGTGGAGTATTCTCTAGTATGGTAGACTAAGAGTATGTTAAGTCTAGTATGCCAAGAGTCCCTCTACGTTCTAGTCAGCTCCATACCTTGAGAATGAGAGAGGTGGGAATCTCTTGCCGGAACTGGAACTCTAACACCCCGCGAAGGGAGTCAGAACACTGGAAGCTGGATTCGTCTGCGTGCAGGAATGACAGCGTCTTCTCAGTGCGTCAGGCCGGGATACGGGCTCCTCTGAAGTCGAGGTCTCCTCTAACTTGCTTGGGCAAGGGAAGGTATATTTATACCTGGTAGGTGTATTGGAATGTTAGCATTGACGTGAAGTCGGACAGAGGAAGACGTCAGGAATGAACCCTTAAGGTATAATGGTTCATACATAATAGATGAGTTCTTGGAGAAATCAATAGTCCTGTGCTAGGGGAACTCCCGAAGCTTAAGGGTCTGGTTTCTAAGAACTCGTTGTGACGTTAGGGTGGACGGATGTCGGTGACCATGCCTGTGTTTGGAGTGCACGGTTTAATGCCTAAATAAGGACAGGGATTCTATGCCTATATAAGGGCAATGCGAATTGTGCCTATATAAGGACATGATTCAGGAAAACCTATATACGGACCCCTAAAGCGGAATACAACAGACTCACCTTGAACAGATGTGCACTGTTCTCCAGGTTAGATTGGAACCACTGAAAAACTAAGCTATCAACGCCTATTCAAGATGTGAGTGTCACTCGAGCCTCAATGTTTAATGAAGTTAAAAGCATAAGCAAGCTGAAACAAGGCAAGAAGTTAACAATCAGTGTTGTTCTAGATCTATTATTGACCACATGGGAGGTTATTATGCTAATAAAGTCTGGGGTCTGAACCCACACTAACAGTCTTGAAGGGGTAAATTGCTTTTCACCTTATTGCAAGATTAGAAATGGCAGCCTTCTTATCTTCTCATTGATCTATCGCAGAAATGGCATATGGGTTATTGCTTGAAGGGACCTTGTGTAACTGACCCATTCATTATGTTAGACTGAGGCGCTTGGCTGCGCTATGAGCACTATAAATGAAGGGATGATATTGTTGTACAAGGGGCTCTTGAGAGATTGCAGGAGTTAAAAGAGGATCAACTGGAAATGCTGCAGGGTGGGATCCTCATGGTTGTGCCAGATGTGAGTAATTTGTTGATATGCTGTTGATGTACTGTCATATCTTGTTGATCTTATCTTTGAAGCAGTAATTTATTGTTGCGCATTTCTTCAGACATTTGTTCAGTAAGGATACTGCATGGAATTTGTACAGTGCCTCATCAACTTGAAAGGTGCCCTGCCTCTACTGAAGTCTCACAGATTGTGGTATTTTAGTAGGCATTTTTGGCCTCTGTAAAGAGCTGCATGCAGGTGGTGTGGAGGGCCTTAAGGGTAAATAAGACTTATGTGTTGCCATTTCTTCTTCTACTTTTCGTTGCTTCATCTGCTCTCATTTTGTTCTTGGCTGCACCATTGTATGGAATGCTTGACCTTCATGGAGTGGTGCTGAAATGGCACATGGGCCTCAAGAGGGCATGGTTGAAGTTGTGTAGCAGGGTCTGAATTTCAGTGGTGGGATAAGGCATGGTTGACAGAGATGCCAGATTGTCATGGAAAGTGCCTATGGGAAAGCTCTTGAGACTGTTCATTATCTTTGATGGCTTTGACTGACCATGTGAAGAGTATGTGTGTAGCAGATCAAAGCATATGGGTGCCTGATTGGTTCGGTCTACAGGTTGAGTTAGGGAGAAAGGCGAGACTGGTCATTGCATATGAGTTTCAGGTTGTTCCCTAAGGTATGGACAAAGGATGACTGCATAGATAGTAAAGGAAGTGTGAGAAAGTAAACTAATCCATTCACTTTTTTTCCACACGTGTGTAGCTAGCGTGGGACCATTCATGGGAAAATATCAATTTTGTGGGAATAAAAGTGGTGGAAAATTAAGAATTGGGCCCATATTTATCAAGGTTTTGCGTCGCACCTTGTGTGGACCTGCATGGCTTGATAAATCTAGAGTAAACAAGGCAGCACAAATCACTGCCTTGCATTACTCTGCAGCAGGGAGGTGTTTCATGGGTGGACAATGGCGGTGCCCATGCATCCACCAATGGATTTTTTTATCGCATTCCCATATTTACCATTAGTGGTAGACCTGGGAATGCATAAAAAAGCTACGCCTCTCCAGGTGAAGCAAAACAAGGAGAAAATGCTATCTACAACACAGGCACCCTCGCAACATGACACAAGGGTGCCTGCGCTGGCACTAGGCAGTCAAAAGTGCGTCAGCGCTAGGAAAAGAAAGGAATGCACCATATAATGGTAAACATGGCACATTCCAGCCCTTTCCCTTCACGCAGAGCAGCAAGGTGGCTTGTGCGTTTCGCCGCGTGAAAGAATGATACATCTGCCCCTTAGAATTTAACACTGCTTATTGTAGACAATGTATACGCTCTGCTGACATGAGGATAGCAAAATATGGGTCAGTCAACTATGTACATGAAATCCATATGCATATGCACATATAATAATATAATATGTACTTTACACATGCAGAATAAAAAGCCATGTGAATATCCAGAAATTGTAAGTACACACCTAGTATTACCTATTGCCTTTTGTATACTTTACAGATCAAAAATCTCAATATTTGTGAATCAGTTCATTTCTGATGGTTCACAATGTTTATTATTATTATTAAAATCTGAAAAAACTGTGAAAATGTTCTTAAAGCTATAGATAATTCATATAACGGCCACTTGAGACTTTCCTTTGAGGGTGTTCAATGATAAATCAGTTAAATCTAGTGATATACTGTAAATTTATAAAATAAAAACAATGACAGCATCACATTTCATCCGTCTAATTTTCTATAGTCTTTTTTAACTTTTAAAATTGTGAATACTATGTAGCAATCCTGCTCTGGCATTACACTTCTCCAACCACACATTTTCTCCTACTGTTGCCAGTTTTGAGAGAGTAAAAAACGAAGAACACGATGGAACGCCATGTTTGAAATTAGAATTCCAACTAATGAAATCACTTAGGATTCTGGGGCGATTAATCATATGTTTGAGCAATGTTTCAAGTGTTTGGACTCTTGAGGGTTCGCTGGCAATCTGCACACAAGCTGTGTCTTTTTTAGTATTTTGCTCCATCAGTCAAACTCACCTGATGAATCCATAACCTTGGATAATGATTCAGCTTAGCCAGAAGTTAATATGGTAGAAAACCTCCCGCTGAGGTTGAAGTTTTTTTAGCTAGATGGATGTTTTGATTTATTTATCCTGGCTGTGAGCCCACAATTTGCTTAAGCTTTCCCTAAAATAAAACGGAATCATGTTTCTTTTCAGTTGTTTTTTTGCAAAGTTTAACACAAGTCCCCTTTCAGTTTTCAATCGATATATATTTATTTGCTTATTACAGCTAGACTAAATAATGTCTCAAAAAAAAAAAAACAGAATAAATACTGCAGGTCAAGTAACTCCAATAACCATTGTCAGAAATGTATTATGAAACAGAATGAAGGACGGAACAACAGGAATAAAAAAATGACTAATCATGTAAAAAAATAAGTATTTTAAAAATGTAAGAAAATATTCTCCAATAGTGTGTCGACTTAGACCTCAAGAGGTCAAATTATATTGTTTTGAATTGTATGAATCAGAAATTCAGTTTCTTCTTACTTCAGGGTGCCCATTGTAATTAAACTCGTGAATACTTATCTATACATTTGCAAATGTCTCCATGAACCATCATGCACAGCCCACTGCTTCATTTTGAAAACCATCGCTACTCTTAGGTTCTCATTTGCGGTGCTGCACATCACCAACGTCTTCATCAAGCTTTCCTATCAAGCATATCCGAAGTGAACGCTCTCAGAAAAGGTAACATTTACAGTGTTTAAAAATGAATTTCAATCTTTCTTGTTATAAACAAGTACTGTTGGCCACGTTGAAAGCCTTGTCAGCAGAACCTTAAGTAGTGATCACACATGCTAGAGGCCTAGCAACCAAAACATGGAGCTTCTACAGATTTTCTTATATAACAAAGTGGAAATGCCAATACACTGTCGGCCAGATGTAAGACCGTTTTTTGCGGTCGCAAATGGGAATCGGCCTGTTTGCGACAGCAAAATACGACGGTGGTATGTACAAACCCTATTTTTCGAGACAGTGACTCGCAAAATTGCATTTGCGAGTCGCTTTTAGGAAGGGACGTGCCAAGGGCGTCCCTTCCTAATAGCGAGTTCAAATGGTATGTACCATTGTTTTGCACCCGCATTTGCAGTCGCAAAACACTCGCAATTTACCACCTACTTCAAGTAGGTGGTAAGCTTCTCTCAAATGGGAATGGGTCCCAAGGGGACCGCTTCCCCTTTGTGAATGTATGCGAAAATAATTTTTAAGAGCAGGCAGTGGTCCCACGGACCACTGCCTGCTCTTAACCCCTTCGATGCTCATGACGAGCTGGACTCGTCATGGCACACAGTGGTCGTGTGCTCATGACGAGTCCAGCGCGTCAGAAGACCACCCACGGGGGAAGCGCTGGCGCTCCCCCCGTGGGAATCCGATCGTCGGTTTTTTGGGGGGGAAGGCAGGGGAAGGGCTTCCCCTGCCTCCCCCCGCCCCCCCCCCTCAATGACGCCAGCGCGCAAGGCGCGCTGACGTCATTGGGGGTTTCCCTTTGTTCCCCGATGCGCTGGAAGCCATTTGCTTCCAGCGCGTCGGGGAATAAGGTTAGTTTTGGCTCCGGGGAGGGGGGATTTGAAACAGAAGAGGCATTGAGGGAAAGGAAAACCCTTTCCTTTCCCTCGATGCCTCTTTGTGCATTCCTGCTGCACGATCATGCGATCGTGCAGCAGGAATGCCCACTAGACGCCAGGGAGTTTTTAAAAAACGGAAAATACTGTTTTGGGAGCGGCCCCTTGGGCAAGGGTCGCTCCCCTTTTGGAGGCCTTAGTGAAGGGATTCATCCACAAATCAAATGAGCACTCTCTCAGTTCTAACTAAGGAAACAGCTCTGTGATTTGGCTAGCAGACAGGATTCACAAACATTTTCAAATTTATTTTCCAAAAGCTCAGTATATGTAAATTACACATAGACAATCAAAATGTAAGTCCTGCAATTATGTAGGACAGTGCAAAAAGGTTCACAGTTTTCATCAGGGATAAGTAGGAAGAAGAGCCATTTAGGAAGCCTTGTTAGGAGTGAAAGTTAATAAATGTGCTTTGATGTACATAGAATACAACTGCCTCCCCCCGCCTCAATGACGTCAGCACGCGAGGCGCGCTGACGTCATTGGGGGTTTCCCTTTGTTCCCCGACGCGCTGGAAGCCATTTGCTTCCAGCGCGTCGCAGAATAAGGTGAGTTTTGGCTCCGGGGAGGGGGATTTGAAACAGAAGAGGCATCGAGGAAAGGAAAACCCTTTCCTTTCCCTCGATGCCTCTTTGTGCATTCCTGCTGCACGATCATGCGATCGTGCAGCAGGAATGCCCACTAGACGCCAGGGAATAAAAAAAAAAAAATGGAAAATAATGTTTTGGGGAGCGGCCCCTTGGGCAAGGGTCGCTCCCCTTTTGGGGGCCTTATGTTTTTGGTGCTCTGCCCCCCTGGGGGGGGGGCAGTTTTTTTTATATAACGCGGGGCTTTACCCGAAGGTGTCAGAGCGCTTCACAATAGGAACAGTAACATTACATGAGGAGAAGGTTACAAGTGAGCATAATACAAAAGCAAGCGTTACAATACATGAGGAGAAAGTGACAATTGTGCATGATACATGAGATACAAAATACAAATAGAGGTATAATACTGCAATAAGTGGCAGTCACTCAGAACACACTGGGAAGGCACTTCTATAGCATGGAGTACAGAATTTCCTATAGTGGAAGAACTTCTTGAGGGAGTAGAGAGGGCGTGAATTAAATGAAGGGTACACAAATCCAGCACAGCACGCAAGGGTGAGGAATGTACAGGAAAAAGTACAAATTTACAATGAAGAGCGAACTTCCTAGAAGGGGCTGAGAGTGAAAGTATTAGTTCTGAAAGTGTCTTTGGAAGAGAAGAGATTTGAGGTCAGCTTTGAAGATCCGGGTAGAGGAGGTGGCACGGAGCAATGGGGGAAGCGAGTTCCAGATTCTCACCGCATTGCCTGAGAAGGATTGCGCCATCGATCTTTCCCTTTTGACGACGGGGGGGCTCAAGCATTTCCACACATTTCTGAAAAGTAGACACCCGGGGCTTCCAGGGAGGTATGGCTTGCGTGGATCCCCAACGTTTCCTTACCCAGAATCCCCTGCAAACCTCAATTTTAGCTGAAAAAATCACTTTTTTCAGAAATTTTTGTGTGGGAAAGTGTGGCATCACTGGGCTCACACAAATTTCCTACCACCCAGCGTTCCCCCAGGTCTCCCGATAAAAATGGTGCCTCACTTGTGTGGGAGGCCCAAGTACCCGTGACAGGTGATTTTTTCAGCTAAAATTGAGGTTTGCAGGGGATTCTGGGTAAGGAAACGTTGGGAGATCCACGCAAGCCATACCTCCCTGGAAGCCCCCGGGTGTCTACTTTTCAGAAATGTGTGGGTTTGGTAGGTTTCCCTAGATGGCCGCCGAGCACGGGCCAAAAACCCAGGTGACCCCCTTGCAAAACCAGGTGGTTTTGAGATAGGCAATTTTGATGTCGCCTCACTACGTTTTGGGCCCTTGCCTGTCGCGGGTACTTGGGCCTCCCACACAAGTGAGGCACCATTTTTATCGGGAAACCTGGGGGAACGCTGGGTGGTGGGAAATTTGTGTGAGGCCAGTGATGCCACACTTTCCCACACAAAAATGTGTGAAAAAAGTGATTTCTTTTCAGCTAAAAGTGAGGTTTGCAGGGGATTCTGGGTAAGGAAACGTTGGGGGATCGACGCAAGCCATACCTCCCTGGAAGCCCCCGGGTGTCTACTTTTCAGAAATGTGTGGGTTTGGTAGGTTTCCCTAGATGGCCGCCGAGCACGGGGCCAAAACCCAGGTGACCCCCTTGCAAAACCAGGTGGTTTTGAGATAGGCAATTTTGATGTCGCCTCACTACGTTTTGGGCCCTTGCCTGTCGCGGGTACTTGGGCCTCCCACACAAGTGAGGCACCATTTTTATCGGGAGACCTGGGGGAACGCTGGGTGGTGGGAAATTTGTGTGAGGCCAGTGATGCCACACTTTCCCACAAAAATGTGTGAAAAAAGTGATTTTTTTCAGCTAAAATTGAGGTTTGCAGGGGATTCTGGGTAAGGAAACGTTGGGGGATCCACGCAAGCCATACCTCCCTGGAAGCCCCCGGATGTCTACTTTTCAGAAATGTGTGGGTTTGGTAGGTTTCCCTAGATGGCCGCCGAGCACGGGGCCAAAAACCCAAGTGACCCCCCTTGCAAAACCAGGTGGTTTTGAGATAGGCAATTTTGATGTCGCCTCACTACGTTTTGGGCCCTTGCCTGTCGCGGGTACTTGGGCCTCCCACACAAGTGAGGCACCATTTTTATCAGGAGACCTGGGGGAACGCTGGGTGGTAGGAAATGTGTGTGAGGCCAGTGATGCCACACTTTCCCACACAAAAATGTGTAAAAAAGTGATTTTTTCAGCTAAAATTGAGGTTTGCAGGGGATTCTGGGTAAGGAAAGGTTGGGGGATCCATGCAAGCCATACCTCCTGGAAGCCCTCGGGTGTCTACTTTTCAGAAATGTGTGTGTTTGGTAGGTTTCCCTAGGTGCCGGCAGAGCTAGGGTTCACAAACTACAGCTAGGCACTTTGCCAAAAAGGGTCATTTTTCACTGCGAAATTGAGGTGTGACCACGTTGCGTTTTGCGCCGTTTCCTGTCACGGTCACTAGGCCGACCCACACAAGTGAGGTACCATTTTTCTCGTAAGACTTTGGGGAACGAGGGGTGCGCAGAAATTTGTGGATCCACGCAGATTCCAGAACTTTCCACCACAGAAATGTGGGGAAAATGTGGTTTTTGGACAATTTTTTAGGTTTGCAAGGGATTCTGGGTAACAGAACCTGGTGGGAGGCAGTCAAGTCACCCCATCCTGGATTTCCCTGGGTGTCTAGTTTTCAAAAATGTATAGGTTTGCTAGGTTTCCCTAGGTGCCGGCAGAGGTAGGGTTCAAAAACTACAGCTAGGCACTTTGCAAAAAAGGGTCATTTTCACTGCGAAATTGAGGTGTGACCACGTTGTGTTTTGTGCCGTTTCCTGTCGCGGGCACTAGGCCGACCCACACAAGTGAGGTACCATTTTTCTCGGAAGACTTTGGGGAACGCGGGATGGGTGGAAATTTGTGGATCCACGCAGATTCCAGAACTTTCCACCACAGAAATGTGGGGAAAATGTGGTTTTTTTGACAATTTTTTAGGTTTGCAAGGGATTCTGGGTAACAGAACCTGGTGGGAGGCAGTCCAGTCACCCCATCCTGGATTCCCCTGGGTGTTTAGTTTTCAAAAATGTATAGGTTTGCTAGGTTTCCCTAGGTGTCGGCAGAGCTAGGGTTCAAAAACTACAGCTAGGCACTTTGCCAAAAAAGGGTCATTTTTCACTGCAAAATTGAGGTGAGACCACATTGCGTTTTGCGCCATTTCCTGTCACAGGCACTAGGCCGACCCACACAAGTGAGGTACCATTTTTATTGTAAGACTTTGGGGAACGCGGGGTGGGTGGAAATTTGTGGATCCACGCAGATTCCAGAACTTTCCACCACAGAAATGTGGGGAAAATGTGTTTTTTTGACAATTTTTTAGGTTTGCAAGGGATTCTGGGTAACAGAACCTGGTGGGAGGCAGTCAAGTCACCCCATCCTGGATTCCCCTGGGTGTCTAGTTTTCAAAAATGTATAGGTTTGCTAGGTTTCCCTAGGTGTCGGCAGAGCTAGGGTTCAAAAACTACAGCTAGGCACTTTGCCAAAAAAGGGTCATTTTTCACTGCGAAATTGAGGTGTGACCACGTTGTGTTTTGCGCCATTTCCTGTCGCAGGCACTAGGCCGACCCACACAAGTGAGGTACCATTTTTCTCGTAAGACTTTGGGGAACGCGGGGTGGGTGGAAATTTGTGTATCCACGCAGAGTTCAGAACTTTCCACCACAGAAATGTGGGGAAAATGTGTTTTTTTGACAATTTTTAGGTTTGCAAGGGATTCTGGGTAACAGAACCTGGTGGGAGGCAGTCAAGTCACCCCATCCTGGATTCCCCTGGGTGTCTAGTTTTCAAAAATGTATAGGTTTGCTAGGTTTCCCTAGGTGCCGGCAGAGCTAGGGTTCAAAAACTACACCTAGGCACTTTGCCAAAAAGGGTCATTTTTCACTGCGAAATTGAAGTGTGACCACGTTGCGTTTTGCGTCGTTTCCTGTCGTAGGCACTATGCCGACCCTCACAAGTGAGGTACCATTTTTCTCATAAGACTTTGGGGAACACGGGGTGGGTGGAAATTTGTGGATCCACGCAGATTCCAGAACTTTCCACCACAGAAATGTGGGGAAAATGTGTTTTTTGGACAATTTTTAGGTTTGCAAGGGATTCTGGGTAATAGAACCTGGTGGGAGGCAGTCAAGTCACCCCATTCTGGATTCCCCTGGGTGTCTAGTTTTCAAAAATGTATAGGTTTGCTAGGTTTCCCTAGGTGCCTGCAGAGGTAGGGTTCAAAAACTACAGCTAGGCACTTTGCCAAAAAAGGGTCATTTTTCACTGCGAAATTGAGGTGTGACCACGTTGCGTTTTGCGCCGTTTCCTGTCGCAGGCACTAGGCCGACCAACACAAGTGAGGTACCATTTTTCTCGTAAGACTTTGGGGAACGCGGGGTGGGCCGAAATTTGTGGATCCACGCAGATTCCAGAACTTTCCACCACAGAAATTTGGGAAAAATGTGTTTTTTTTTACAATTATTTAGGTTTGCAAGGGATTCTGGGTAACAGAACCTGGTGGGAGGCAGTCAAGTCACCCCATCCTGGATTCCCCTGGGTGTCTAGTTTTCAAATATGTATAGGTTTTCTAGGTTTCCCTAGGTGCCGGCAGAGCTAGGGTTCAAAAACTACACCTCGGCACTTTGCCAAAAAAGGGTCATTTTTCACTGCGAAATTGAAGTGTGACCACGTTGCGGTTTGCGTCGTTTCCTGTCGCAGGCACTAGGCCGACCCACACAAGTGAGGTGCCATTTTTCTCATAAGACTTTGGGGAACACGGGGTTGGGTGGAAATTTGTGGATCCATGCAGATTCCAGAACTTTCCACCACAGAAATGTTGGGAAAATGTGTTTTTTTGGACAATTGTTTAGGTTTGCAAGGGATTCTGGGTAACAGAACCTGGTGGGAGGCAGTCAAGTCACCCCATCCTGGATTCCCCTGGGTGTCTAGTTTTCAAAAATATATAGGTTTGCTAGGTTTCCCTAGGTGCCGGCAGAGGTAGGGTTAAAAAACTACAGCTAGGCACTTTGCAAAAAAAGGGTCATTTTTCACTGCGAAATTGAGGTGTGACCACGTTGCGTTTTGCGCCGTTTCCTGTTGCGGGCACTAGGCCGACCCACACAAGTGAGGTACCATTTTTCTCGGAAGACTTTGGGGAACGCGGGGTGGGTGGAAATTTGTGGATCCACGCAGATTCCAGAACTTTCCACCACAGAAATGTGGGGAAAATGTGTTTTTTTAAGACAATTTTTTAGGTTTGCAAGGGATTCTGGGTAACAGAACCTGGTGGGAGGCAGTCAAGTCACCCCATCCTGGATTCCCCTGGGTGTCTAGTTTCCAAAAATTTATAGGTTTGCTAGGTTTCCCTAGGTGCCGGCAGAGCTAGGGTTCAAAAACTACAGCTAGGCACTTTGCAAAAAAAGGGTCATTTTTCACTGTGAAAATGTGGTGCGTCCACGTTGCGTTTTGCGCTGCTTCCTGTCGCGGACAGTAGGCCTACCCACACAAGTGAGGTACCATTGTTTTCGGAAGACCTTGGGGAGCGCGGGGTGGGTAGAATTTTGTGGATCCGCGCAGATTCCAGAACTTTCCACCACAGAAAAGTGAGGAAAATGTGTTTTTTACCAATGTTTTAGGTTTGCAAGGGATTCTGGGTAACAGAACCTGGTGAGAGCCAGTCAAGTCACCCCGTCCTGAATTCCCTGGGTGTCTAGTTTTCAAAAATGTATAGGTTTACTAGGTTTCCCTAAGTGCCCGCAGAGCTAAGGTTCAAAAACTACAGCTAGGCACTTTGCAAAAAAAGGGTAATTTTTCATTGTGAAAATGTGGTACGTCCACGTTGCATTTTGAGCCATTTCCTGTTGTGGGCACAAGGCCTACCCACACAAGTGAGGTACCATTTTTATCGGGAGACTTAGGGTAACACAGAATTGTAGAGCAACTGTTATTACCTATTGACTTTTGATGCATTTCTGCCTTCCAAATGAAAGACAATGTGTTAAAAATAAGTCATTTTGAAAAATGACCTATAATTCTCATGCTAGTATGGGTACTCCCAATTTCGGAAATGTGCAAATATCTACTGTTTCTAAAATCTACATTTTGTTCCCATTTCAGAAATACATAGGTGTCTTTCATAACAATTTTTCCATGTATACATTTTCCCAAAATAATTGCTATATACCCGGTACATAATAAAAAACCATTGCAAGATGCTGCTCAGTTATTGGCTCTGCGTTCGTCGGGTTCTTGGTGAACCTACAAGTCCTATATATCCCCACAACCAGAAAGGTCCAGCGGATATAACGGTATATTGCTTTCAAATAGCTGTCATAATTAGAAGAAGTTACAGGTGAAAACGTTGACACAAATGGCTGTTTTTTTCAACTAATTTTCAATTTTTCCTTCATTTAACTGTTAGTTTCTATAAGGAAA
Organism: Calotriton arnoldi; assembly: GCA_963921515.1. Classification (NCBI taxonomy): domain Eukaryota; kingdom Metazoa; phylum Chordata; class Amphibia; order Caudata; family Salamandridae; genus Calotriton; species Calotriton arnoldi. The sequence goes on along the minus strand of CAWUFW010014355.1, from coordinate 311,895 downwards.
ACTTTAAGGATCTACACAAATGACCCTTTGCTGAATTCAGAATGTTGTCTACTTTTCAGAAATGTATGGATTTTCAGGATCCATTATTGGTTTCATACCCATTTCTACCAATAACTGGAAGGAGGTTGAAAGCACAAAAAATAGCAAAAATAGGCTATGTCCCAGAAAAATGCAAAAACTGTGTAAAAAAAGTTGGTTTTCTGACAAAAGTCTGCTTGTCCCTGAAAGCTGGGAAGATGGTGATTTCAGGACTACAACCCCTTTTTTGATGTCATTTGCAGGGAAAAAACAAGATGCTTTCATCTGTAGCCCTTTTTTCGCATTTTTCCCAAAAAACACAACATTTTGCTGTATTTTGGCTAATTTCTGGGTCCCCTCCAGGGGAATCCACCAACCCTGGGTACCTTTACAATCCCCATGATGTTAGAAAAAAAGGACGCAAATTTGGCGTGGATACCTTATGTGGTCAAAACATTACAGGGGCCTAAGCGCGCATTACCCCAAATAGCCAAAAAAAGGCTTAGCACAGGGGGGGAAAAGGCCTAGCAGCGAAGGGGTTAAAAAATTAAACAGAAACATTTCATTTTTATTTATTATTTAGAAAACAGTCACAGACATGGTGGTCTGCTGACCCCAGCAGGCCACCATCCCTGCAGTGCTGGCCATTCCCAATGGGTCGCAAATTGCGATCTACCTCATGAATATTGATGATGTAGGTCATTTGCGACTCCATTAGGAATCTCAAACAGTGTCTGAGACACTGTTGTACATTCCATTTTGCGAGTAGCAAATTGCGAGTCACAAAATGCAAGGGTCGAACATCTCGCCCAATGTCCCTTATTACAGGTGACTTGCTAACTCTCCTGGTAACTGCACCCTCCCACAGAGTTTCAAACAAAAGGGGTACGATGAACTCCAGGGGGTCAGTGTGCAGTAGTTTCCCGGAGATTCTAAGTGGGATCCGGAAGGTTCTTTTAGGAACTTTGGAATTAGTGGGGAATCGGTAATTACGGGCCCGAATCCCAAGATAATTCTTCATTTTCCCACAGGTTTTTCACATGGAGATTTTGGCAGCTTTCAGCAGCCGAAGTCTTTGTATAAAAAAAAAAGTGATCTGTGGCTCAAAGCAGGTACCAGCCCCACCAGAATAAGAGGCCACTTGAAATTAGAGCCTGTCTGCTGGTAAAAGAAGTAATGTGAATTTGGCTTCTGGGGCCATTTTACTAAACTGTCCTGGGCCATGATGAGCATTTGCACACTTCCTTATGACAGAAGTAGTTATAGGCGCTTGTGGTATCCCTTTTCTAATACCAATTGCAAGGTGCACTTTTTCCACTTGCATGATCTTGAAGGGATATTTCCTCATTTGAATGAAGATATGACCTCATGTACATGAGTGGAACCCTTTGCCCTTGTCACAAACTACTAATTTGGGTACAGGGACAAACAGGCTGTGAGGATTCACACTAACTGTTGGACGCCTAGGAAGTGGTGCACAGGCAGTGCCTCCTCCGAAAGCACCCTTTTGGAGGGGACAGGGTGTCGCAGGGCCCCTATATGCAGCCCTACACAGGCGGGTGAAGTCATGCGTCGCATCTGCGTGTGAGTAGGCTGGACTCAAAGCAGCGAAAGATGGACTTATAATTTGAAACCACTCGTCTGTCCTTTCAATGTTGAACTGTCCTTAGTGTAGGGTTCGTTTTGCTGCGACATTGGGAACAGAGCATGTTTTGTAATTTGGAGCATGTTCATGGTCTGCGCTGGCATATCCAATAGGGGTACACCCAGTCAAAACCGGTATCAAGCAGCATATTAATTCAGTACGACCTCAGGCTGGTGAGAAATCCATCAACTTGGCAGAGTGCACCTGTAGTGGTAGAAATGTTACTATGCAGAGAACTCAGCACGTTTGGCAGGTCACGATTAAACAATACGAATGCCAAAGGTAGGACTGAAACAGGACCCAGCACAATGCCTGCATCATGCCTGCTTCAGCAGAGCTCACCAAAGTTCAGCACAGGTGCACAATACAGTGCTAAAACTAGTGATAGACACACAAATACCATATGAAAGTGGACTACACAACATCAGCAGTTTTGAGTGGACTTCAGAAACAACAGCTAATGTTACCTTCTCAAGCAACATCCACAGTCCCTGTCAGGGTGAACTGCAAAAAGTCAATAAATTAACCCGTGCTTAACTCTCTGGTAGCTTGGCACAAAACCAGTATGGCCTAACTTAGAAGCAATGCAAGAGGTATTTATGCAGCACTCAAATTGTAATACAGTAAAACACAAAACAAGAAGAATACAACACCAATTTAGAAAAATAAAGAAACCATTAATAAATAATGCATCAACAATGACACAAAAGGGCCTCTTTATGCTGTCGGTTGGGTCATAACCGAAAGGCCATCTGTTGGGGTCCGACTGACATCTGGGGCTGCAGTGTGACTGCCTCATTAAGATGTGCGGCAGTCAGAGGCAGTGGGCGGAGAGACCGACCAACGCTTCTGAGGAGCTAAAAGAGCCTGTCCGACCGTCAGTCGTAATGTAATCCCCTACAATAGGACGGTGCCATCTCAGGCACCGCTGTAGGGATTATGATGTCCTTTTCATGCAGCCTTTCAATGGCGGTCTAACCACCATTGAAAGGCTGTCGGAAACTGACTTTGGGCGCCCCTGGCAGGGCCCCCATCCTTCAACGGCCTCTGCTATGAGGCCTGGGTGTCCCCAAACATCCATTTTTCCCATGCGGGTTGTGTTGCGACCCTTTTCCGGCTGTAGCACAAGCCACAATGGAAAAATGGATGTTTCTGACTGCCTCATGGGTGGTCTCATCCTAATTTATCGAATGGAACCGCCAACTACTAGTCTTCGGTTTCCATTCCGAAACGTTGTCGGTCCGATCAGCATCATAATCGAGGCCAAAATGTATTAAATCCAATAAGTAGAACCGGAGTTATGAAGTTTTAAAGTTCTCAGTGAAAAATAGCACGTAAAAGATCAAAGCGCCAATGGCGGGCATCTAGCCGTGCAAGACAGGGGCAAAGTTGAAAGTTATTGCCAACCGCGCTGAAGCGTGGTTCAGATACACAAAGTGGAATTGACCCAGTCTCCTTTGGACTTAGAAGAATTTTTGAAGAAAAATGTCTGAGAAGGTATAGGTCAGCTTGGCAAGGCAGCTGGCGATGGCCAAGGAGGAGGTGCCATCATTGGAAAGTCAGTGGACGAATTTGCAGTGAAAATTTCTACCTTTGGAGTTTGTCACTTTTTCAGAATTCAAAATCTCCAGTGGGACAAAGCTGCAGGCTTCAGCCGATGAGGACTCCATACCCCTTCTACTACGAGCCGCTGAACAGGATTTGCTGCTGTAGAGAAGAACGTAGTTGGAGGTACTGTGAAGTCAGTCAGACCTGCAATGCACCTGGGCGAATTGGTGAGCAGGTAGGTCCCAATCTCTTGTTGGTTCTTAGGGAACGTCTTGGATTAAAAAAATTTAAGTCCCAAGTTTTGGTTGTTGGCTGTTTGGGCACCTTTGGCACCACTTCCAAGGGTCAAGGATTGGGTGGGCACCACCTGAAGTATAGGACGCACTACAGGCAGGGTCCAAGTGCAGTGTTCAAGTTATTGTAGCATGTTGTGTCCCTGTGGCTAAGAACAGCAGAAGAAGAGCCAACTAGCTCTTGGAGTTCTCTAATAGTTCTGGGTTCAAGCCGCAAGGCAGGTCTCAAGCAGCAGGACAATCCTCTGAAGGTACAAGGCAGGCTTCAAGCAGCAGGGCAGTTCTCTGGTAGCAGCAGGGCAGTTCTCTGCGGTACAAAGCAATCCTCCTGCAGAGTGGCACTCCTCTAAAGTACAAGACAGGTCTTCTGAGTGTCCTCCGCAGGTCCAGAAGTGTACTAAAGAGGGGATATGAGGTTCCATTTTTTTATACCTGGTACCAGTTTTGAAGTGGAAGAAACCACTAGAGCTTCCCACCCCACAGTTGGTTCTGGAATTTCCTTCCTCCCTTCCCAGGCTCCAAGAGGTCTAGGGTAATAAAAGATTGGTATGCAGTTCTTTGTGAGTGTGCTGAGGCACCTCCTCTGAATTGTAAGTGGAGCATTGAACAGCTCCACCCTTCCATCCTGGCAAGATGGCCTATATTGCCAACAATTATTACCCTTTCGTCTCATTTTCTGGGAGGAATACACAAAGACCAACTGCCACTTTATTCACAGTCATGTGATTCAGAACACATGCAGCAGGCACCAAATGGTTAGGATAAGAAAATGTCAACTTTCTAAAAGGGGAATTTTCAGAATTGTGATTTTAAATTCTGACTTTACCATTAATGAGGATTTGAATTACAATTCTTTAGAGACCAAACATGATATTTCCCCAACAAAGGTTACTACTTGTTAAATGTAATAATCAAAACCTGTGTTATCCTTTAGGAGCAGTAGGCCTTATAGTATCGAAAAATGAATTTAAGAGTTTTTCACTACCCGGACATATAAAACTTAAAAGCACATGTCCAACATTTGAAAACACTGCACCGTGCCCTATGGGCTGTTCAGGGCCTACCGTAGGTATGACATATATGTATTGAAAAGGGAGTTTTAGGTCTGGCAAAAGGATTATTTTGCCAGGTCAAAATAGCTATTTAAAACTGTACAAAGGCTGCGATGTCAGCCTTGAGAAATGTTTTAGAACGCTATGTAAATGGCAGCACAATAAGTGTTGCAGGCCGACTATTAGCATTCAATTAACAGGCCCTGAGTACATATAGTACTACTTTTACTAGGGACCTATTAGTAAATTGGATATGCCAATGAGGTGAAGGCCAGTTTTACCATTTTTAGGTCGAGCCTAAACAGCGCTTGCGCTGTCAGGCGATCTGTTGTATGTGCTTTGTGGGGTCTGACTCCTCTGTTGCTTAGGATTGGCTTTTGTTTGTGTCATTAAAATTTTTTAGCTTGGAAATGGCTAAAATTTGCTGCATGCCCACCTTTTCTCTTAAGTTAACACCCATGGAGTATTGGCTCGGGGATGAGCAGCGACGCGCACGATGCAGCAGCACATGTGAAGCCGGCCTTCACGCCCCTTGCCCGGTAAAGGAGCGCAGGCTTGCAGCTGCTGTGTGGCACAGTCCCTAACCAGCACACAACTCTTTCCCGAAATGAGGCCTCTCCTTCAATTTTGTCAGCTCTGAGAGGAGGCGAATTGATGCCTTTTACGCACACCATTTGCTCCTTGACGCAGCTCTTTAGAAAGCAGAACTTCCTGAACCACAACGATATGCGCCTGCTGCAACATGGCCGCCATTCTGACGAGAGATAATAGTTTGAACTACAGCTCCCAGAGGCCCCATCGGACTCCTCCCCACCCCCAGCGCTTTCAGAGAGGTGGCTCAGTTACGTTTCTGGTGAGAGCGGGAGACAATGTGGGAGTGAGAAGGACAGACCGAGCAAGAGTTAGAAACCCAGACACATAGTGAGATATAGAGGGGAAAGAGCATCCAGGAGCCGAGGTGAGCAAGCTGCAAAGAGGGTAAAGAGTGTAGGAGTGTTTGAAACAGTGCGTTGTTTCTCGACCCGGCATCTGTTCCATTCTTCTGTCTCTCCTGTATCTAGTTTTCCCTCACTGCCCTTATCATCGACTCTCTGACGAGCTCAACTGTCTGTTTCAGCGGGTCTCCAGCTTACATCTATCTTTAGCTACCTGTCCCAACTCTATCTACCTCTCTTCCATTCTCATGGGCTGTGGCACCTGTTATACAATGTTCTTCCTCTCTCCATCTGCTTGTCACAATATCTCTGTATTTACTTGTCACACCTCTCCATTTATCTGCGATCTTCTCTTTCCATCTCCCCGTCTCACCCTCGGCCCGTCTACCTGTGTCATCTCACAATGTCCTGCCATCCCCTCTTTTCACATTTCTCAATTTACTACATTTACAGCGGAGTAAATGACACCACAACACACTCATGCTCTCTTCATTGGCACGGCGAGCTATGCAAATCCTGTCAAAGTTGTTCCTGTCATTTAAAGTAAAACTGCATTATTATTGTATAACGTATGCGTGTGTATTCATGCTGTTGTGTATTGTCCACGCAATAATACAGGGCTTTAAGTGGAATGAAAAAACTAGGGGGACTCGCCAAGGGGCGTGGCCAGTGTAATTAAAGGCGTGGCATAAAAACACATAAGCTAAAAATCTGTGCTTAGCATAGTGTGCCGCCCCACTGGTAATTTGCTGCTTCCGTCCATTCATCCAGATCCTGAGGTGCAACTAAAGCCAAATTACGGGGGAGGCTAAGAAAAATTTCAGGGGGCTAATTCTCCCAGCAATAGGCAGAGTGGAGATGCAGGAGCTCTAAGAAGGGGTGAAAAAACAACAAAGCCTCATTAACAAGCAAATGGTCTTTTAAAGACCTGTGAAGTACTCGGGTGCGGCTGTTTGTGTGCCCAGGAAGCTGTCTCAGCCCGGGCTGCCACACACGACGGGGGGGGGTGTAAGCCCTTTGAGCCCAATGGGCGTTGCGCGCCTGTCCAGATCTATAATACAATAAGTAATAATGCACCTACAACAAGCCAGAACTATTGTCTTTTTCAATGGTTGTTAGTTGACTAAGATAGATTAGCAAAAACGACGGCTTCGTTGTGTAGAACATTGAAAATGCTTCAGTTTTTGAAATGTAGAGACTGAAAGAACAATGGGGCACATGCATCAACATAGACAATAGCGATTCTTTAATTGCGATTATTAAGGAATCGCAATTAAAGAATCGCTATTGCCTATGCATGTAGGAATCACATAAAATGTTGCGATTCCTACAAATTCCTTAATTGCGAGTCGCAAATTGCGAGTCGCAATTAAGGATTGATTCCCATTCATTCCTATGGGCTCAGAGGCCCATAGGAATGAATAGAATTACAGCGCAATTTGCGAGTACCCAATAGGTACTCGCAAATTGCGCATGTCTATTCAAGGGTGCAAGGGTTCCAAAGGATACCCTGTTGCACCCTGAAATTACAATTTAACCACATGTTGCGCACACACATGCCCCAAGGGCATGTGTGTGTGTAACATGTGACTTTGAAAAATGCACTTTAGTGCATTTTTCAAAGAAATCGAAAATTACCATCAACTTTAGATTGATGGTAATTTGTGATTCATATTAGCGAAATCGCAATTTTTTTTTGTCTAATGCATTGTATTTAAGGAATCGCAATTTGCGATTCCTTAAATGCAATCGCAATTTAAGTAATCGCAAATTTAGCAATTCCTTAAATAGCGATTTTTCATTTGGGATAATGCATCCCAAATGCAAAAATACTGGTCTCAACGGGGCAGATTCTGCGAATTAGCCCGTTTGCGACCGGTTTTTAGGTTGATGCATGGGGCCCTATAACCAGTCTCTTTAAAGTTACCTCAAAGGCAGTGAAGGGTGGCATTGCTGCAGAGGTAAGATTTGTTCTTCACCCTGAGGGTGAGGGCACAAATGGAGAGCCCAATAGGGACCCGTCTCAGCACTTGAACTGCTGGTGTTGAGCACTGGCAGGACCCGGCCCACTTAAAGCCCTGGATCAATATATAAATACACCACTAATGGTGTAGCGTTTCGGCGATTCCTTTTCCTTTCTTAACACTGTACCACACTTTGTTCGGAAGAGAGAGAATTCAGTGTTCCAGCATGAATGAATTATGTTCTACGATGCACTGGCTGTTGCAGGTTGTTAGGAATACATTACTATTGCATGTCTGTCTCAGAGAAAACGGGAGGAGGGATCAGTATGGTGCTACGCCCTTTGGGTTGGGATATAGGACAAAAGCGGATGCTAGAGGGCATGCCGTTGAAGTGTATAAAGTGGTGGAAAGCATCATCGACAGTAGGAAAGCCTGGGTGTCGTGGTATATTTTCACTATTGGAGGATATAGGCGTGTACAGAAAGATAAAATTGGCCTCTGGAACAACGATGCTCTAACTTGACCAAGGGAGAGACACAGCAGGGTATCTTGATGCCCTCGGGCACTAGATAATGAGTGCCACTGCCATAGGATGAGAGTTTGGGGGAGGGGGTGTCAGCTGAAAGGAAATGCAATGCGCTACTGTCGGTTGTTGCGGAGTGAAGGACTAAAGTATGGTGGCAACAAATCTTACAAAAGATGGGGTGGGTAAAGTAGCATAGCATCGCCTTCTGGATTGGACGTTTGTATGGTATTGATCATAGGGAGGCAAAGACCACCTTGTATATAAATGCAGTGTCCCTGTCTCGGGGAGGAATAAGTGCAAGAGAATAATAGTGGTGGTGAGTGTGGCAGGGGTAGGACGAAGCGGGGGGAACCCAAGCTTTGGGGGACCGGTGGTGCGATAGAGGAGTAAAGCTTCGACCATGGGAGCAGGAATTTGGGACATTGTAAGACAGCACTGGCTACTGCAGGACGAAAATATGCACAGTGGGACGGTATCAGGTTTGGGTGAGTACTTTAGCGATAGTGCCGGTTGCCATTGACTGAGGTGAAGACAGGGTTTTAGAAAGATTGCATCATGTTTCGGGTGGCATTAGTTGCTGGAAGGATAGGAGGAGTCATATTTGAATGACATTGCCCATTTGAGGGTAAAGTTGAGGGGTGGCAAGATGCACTGACTTTTGAAAAGTTAAGGATGCGTACAAAGGGTGATGACACCCACGGTTGGATAGCTCAGAGAAGTGTAAGCAGGGTTTTGACTGACATTTTGGGGTCAGTCCTAGGAAAGGTGCATGCCCGCATCCACCGTGCCGCTTTCGGTGTAAGCTATATGCTTGTTTCTTTTCTCTGCTGGAAAGGGGCATGGTGTGAAGCCTTCTTGAGGGCTCGTAGCAGAGCAGCTATTAACAGTGGCACAATATACTGCTTTCTATGGCCGTATGTGTGTGCCTTCTTCCTATAGTCTATTGTACCTCCATAGTGTGTAAATTGGTTAAAATCATGGCAGAGTTAGAACTTGTGTATAGCCTTAAGGTAAAATGTTAGTATAGGAGACAATTACATTGACAATAGAATGACGGAATCATATTGTTAGACTCAACATTTAAATGACAACTAATCATAAGCATATTCTTAGTTCAGTTAATGCAGTGCTGTAATCTTTAAGGTAGTATACAATTATAAAAGTATAACGTTTAAAAGAAGACATTTTTGCAAAACTTAGCAGTTCAAAAATGTTTGGTTTTCAAACAAAATTTCATGGCTTCAGTGCACTTAGTAATTCCATTATATTGATACTAAGGAAATAAAAAAAGCCAGTTTTTAAAATAACAATTTGAAAAATAAATGCAAAACTCGAAAGTTAAGAAATATTCTCTGTTATTTCTGTGTCCATGCAAAATGTAATGGCTTCATTGCACGTAGTAATTGCATTATATAAAAATATTGATTTAAGGCTTTGTCTTAATATCGTGTCTGCACCTATAACAAGACTCTGTCTCCGTGGGCAAACGTTGCTGACTCGTGGCCCAATATGTGCAACTTGAGGCATTGCTATGCTGTCTACCAGGTTTGGGTAGCTGAAGGGATACCCATGCTGTATGCAGGCTTCTCCAGCGAGTAGCTCGTGAGCTACTGGTAGCTCTCCAGCTACCTTTAAGTATCTCTCCTGTGTGCAGCCCAATGAACTAAATTAGTAGCTTCTCCTTGGTTAAATTAATATATGCAAGTAAAAACTGAAAGTGTGTAATCAGGATGAAAATGTGTGTATTTTCAGAACTCATAAGTGATGTTTGAAGAAAAATTGTTGAATTGCAATACTTATTTAAAGCTGATATTTGAGTAATAAAAATCAAACAGCATCAGGGGTGTAACACAGGCCCCCGCAGGCCCCGCGTTGCAGGGGCCCCCTCACTTCATCATGAATTAAATGGTGCGCACGGCACGCCCGGCCTCTTAATAAATTAAATGGCGCACACGGCACGCATGCCTGGGCCCCGGCCGGGCCTCAGAGGCTCTTCATTAATTAAATGGTGCGCACGCCTGGCCGGGCCCGCCCCGGGCCTCAGAGGCTCGCTCTTCATTAATTAAATGGTGCGCAAGTGCTGCGCAGTGCGCACACGCGGACCCCGGCTGGGCCTCTGAGCCTCTTCATTAATTAAATGGTGCACGGGGTGGGCCCGGCCGGGCCTCAGAGGCTCTTTATATTAAATGGTGGGTGGGTGCGCGAGGCGCGCAGTTGTCTCCGCGACGCGTCTGCGCGATCTTCAGGGTGGGGCAGGGGCTGGTGACCAATGCCCTGATTGAATTTGTCATGCTTGCGCATTGCGGAGCGCGCGCAATTAAAAGTGCGCGTGAGACTTGTGAGGTGTGGCATCCGATCCCAGGACCCAGCCACGCTACGCCAGAGACTGGCAAGGTGAACTTTTGAATACTTTTTGGACTTTTCTTCTTTTTGCAACGTTAGCTGGTTGTTCGCGGCGAAGAAGAATGCAGGTTGATTGGGAAGTTTGACATACACGGATTCGTCGAATCGAAGGACCACGAGTTGATCATTGGAGGGATGTTTCCGTTCCACTTCAGGACCATACTTACCAATGAGTCGAGCTGGGAGGAGCCCAAATCGCCGAAATTTGAAGGGTAAGGATGCGTCCATAACTGTTCCATGTTGAAATTGGTTAATATTGACACAGGTGGTTCTGTGTGGCTGCAATTGCGATGCCAACTGGTATACTGCTGAATATTACGTCATAGGGCCTTATAGACTACCCTTCAGCTGGAGTAAGCAATGCTAACCGGTGTATTTTTGCATGTTATGTTATAGGAGCTTATAAAGGGCGCAAATACTGCGGCGTGCGATGCCTGCTGGTGTACTTATACATAGCAAAACCAAAGGGGATGATGGACGGAGTGTTGAACATTGCAAGCACTCACCCCCAGTCAACTGATCTGGGTTTAATCCATCATCATTCTTTAGCTCACTCCGCCACCCCAGGTCAGACATGGCCATATGCAAATCAGTCTGACCCTGTGCCTCACGGGAACAGTCCAGCCCGAACTGCCAAGCCATGTCTTCCCTGGACCGGAAACAAGCATCCTGGGACCGGTTTCTGGCTTACAGCCGTCATCAGCCAGGCTATCTTGAATCCAGTGGCAAAGTGAGCAAGGGACCCACGTCTGGGCATACCCTGCCAACTTAGGGCGAACATAGCAAAACCAAAGGGGATGATGGACGGAGTGTTGAACATTGCAAGCACTCACCCCCAGTCAACTGATCTGGGTTTAATCCATCATCATTCTTTAGCTCACTCCGCCACCCCAGGTCAGACATGGCCATATGCAAATCAGTCTGACCCTGTGCCTCATGGGAACAGTCCAGCCCGAACTGCCAAGCCATGTCTTCCCTGGACCGGAAACAAGCATCCTGGGACCGGTTTCCGGTCCAGGGAGGACCTGGCCTGGCAGTTCGGTCTGGACTGTTCCCATGGGGCACAGGGTCAAGACTGATTTGCATATGGCTGGGTCCAAACTGGGGTGGCGTAGTGGGCAAAGAACGATGGATTTAACCCAGATCTTTTGACTGGGGGAGAATGTTTGCATTGTCAGCATTCCGTCCATCATTTGTTTGCTGTAAAACTTTTCGCCCTAAGTGGGATGGGTATGCCCCGACGTGGGCCCCTTGCTCACTGTGCCACTGGATTCAAACTAGCCTGGCTGAAGAAGTGTGACATACCCTGAAACCGGTCCCAGGTTGCTTGTTTCTGGTCCAGGGAGGACCTGGCCTGGCAGTTTGGTCTGGACTGTTCCCATGGGGCACAGGGTCAAGACTGATTTGCATATGGCTGGGTCCAAACTGGGGTGGCGTAGTGGGCAAAAGAACAATGGATTTAACCCAGATCTTTTGACTGGGGGAGAATGTTTGCATTGTCAGCATTCCGTCCATCATTTGTTTGCTGGTGTACTTATACATGTTACGTCGTAGGGCCTTATAGACTGCCCTTTAGCTGCAATACGCGATGCCAAATGGTGTACTGCTGAATGTTGTCATAGGGAGTTATAGACAAGGCCACTGGAATTATGCGACAGTGGAGCACCGTATTATGCAGCAGGGGTGACTAAATTATGCAACAAAAAAGGAAAATTATGCAGTATAATGCGCCGCATTTTTAAAATAGTATAAATTAATTATTTTTTCGTTTTTACACATGGTAATATTGCCTGGTTAGAGATTTCACCTCATTAGTACCAGGTTAACAACGGAAAAATAGAAGTGCAGTTATTATGTACCAGAGTACCTGCTTGTTTCTGAAAAGTGCCGATACTCTCCAATTAAAGGTATTACGTTTTTCTTGAGCAGTGCAGATACTTTCCCTCTCAAAATAAAAAAGTGTCAGTACTCGATACCGGCCCATTAAAAGCACTGCAAATACAGAAATAAGCAACTGAATAACCAGTTAATTTTTGCAAAGGGCCTTCCACTGCGCATGAACACATTTTGCCACGCTTTTAGTAGCTTTTGATCCATTTCAGCTAGAAACTCTTTATATTTGTTAAAATCTGAAGATTATGTAGCAGAGGATGGATTACGTGGCACATGCGGCAAATCCATAATTTGCAATAAAAAGTCGCAGCCGCAGAATCGCATAATTCCAGTTGCCCTGGTTATAGACTGCGCTTTAGCTGCAGTAAGCGAAGCCAATGGGTGTCCTTTTGGATGTTTTGTTGTATGACCTTGCACAGGGCGCAAAGACTGCACTATGTGATTCCAGCTGGTGTACTTATGAATGTATTGTTATGGGACCTTATGGAGTACACTGTGGAGTGGGTGCGATTCCATCTGATGCATTACTGAATGTTATGTTCTAAGACCTCATTGAACACACAATGGCTTTAGTGTGTGATGGTCAATGGTACAATATTGAATGCTATATTATTGGACTTTACAGACCACACCACAACTGCAGTATGTGATGCAGTTGGTATGTTCTAGGACGTTACAGAGTGCAGAATGTCCGCGGTATACTATGCCCAAAGGTCTATCCCTCACTGTTATATTTATAGGACATTACAGAGCGCATTGTGGCTGTGCCACTGAATTTTATGTTATAGGAACTTACATAGCGCACTTTGGGGTGGGTGCGGTATGTGATGCAATCTGGTGTATTTATGAGTGTTATGGTACAGGACTTTATAGAGTGCACTATGGATGTGTCATCTAATGCCCAAATTGTCTACTACTGAATGTTATGTTATAAGACCCTATAGACCACACTGTGGCAGCAGCATGCAGTGCAACTGTTTTACCACTGAATGCATTGTTTTATGGCCTATACAGCAAACAATGGCTTTTGTTTGTGATGCTCAATGGGCTAGTACATTTATATTATAGGACTCTACAGACCACACTACGGCTGCAGTATGTGATGCAACTGTTATATAAGGGATAAAGTACCCTCTGCCGTACATTATAAGGATATTGCAAGCCACCAAGGAAATCCATAACCATATAGAACAAGCATTTGCAATGCAATAGGTCTCGCATTTACGCGAGTTTAAGCTATTGGCATTGTAAATGACAATGCCTTTTATTTATGTTTTAAAAATGAAAACAAAAATAAAAGGCATTCTTATTTGCAATGTCAATAGCTCAAACTCGCGTAAATGCGAGACCTATTGCATTGCAAATGCTTGTTTGGTTTGAGATCAATCAAACACCGCCAGTCCCTTTTATTTAACTATATTGATGGCACTAGAGTCCATTATGTATCCCAGAATATCTACTCTTTGTGTGTGACAAACGCATTTTTTTAAGCTTCCCGTACAAGTTATGACACGTTCTTTGTATACATCAACATATACCACCTTGAAAATGTTGAATAAGCACAGGCATTCCATTTATCAAAATTCCATTAAGCAGGTGGTAAATCTCAGCCGGGGAACCCGTGAAGGTCGAACGGTTCGGGGGTGGGGGCAGCGGTGATGGAAGAGGCCTCCAAAGGTCATGGCAGGTGGTGCTGCAGGGGGTCAGGCGAGGGCCAGGCTGTGCCTATGCCCACAACATCTACGTGTGGATCCGCACCTGGATAAACCGAGTCTGGCGTTTTCAGGCAAGGTAACACCAGTAACACCAGACTGCTCGTAATGAAGGCCATAATGTCAGGCTAATGGTCTACAGTTTTCCTGATACTTCTTAACACATTTTGTGGACCTGAATCAAAACACATATAAAACAAAGCCACAGATTTGGCATCTGTAGAAATGTGCCAAGATACATTTTTCTAGAAAAATGTTGTTTATCTTTGTCAATTTTGGCTATAAAGTTTTTACTAATTTTATCTTTTATGATACGTCTGCATCACGTATCAACATTGCAGAACAGCAAAGAACACACATTTGATTGCAAGCGTTTTAAAAACACTTTTTTGCATTGAATGAAGTGAAGGAATCGGCACCCAAAATGAGTCTTTGTGACGTCCCTGTATCTCTTATTGGTTTCAGTATCAGATGCCCCTGCAGATAACCTTTGTACATGTGTATCCTCATAAGCACCTTCTTCGGGTGGCAATGTCTAATCCTTTAGATAAAGGAATGGGTCTTCTGGTGGCAACATTGTATATCATATCTCACAGTGGTGCATTCAACATTACTTTTCCTGGTGTACTGAGGAGGCCTCCAGTAAACACATGCAGACACTGAAATCTAGTTTTTAACTGTCCAAATGTAATTTCCATTGATTTTTGTAACTAAGTGGGTACGGACTGTGACATCTGTTGTGGAGAAAGACCGCCAAGTTACAAGACAGTTCCCCTCTTATAAAAGCAAGTTGCACGTAAGAAAAAAATATTTTCTAAAGACAAAAGATTTTGCAGTGGCTGCTGTACATATGCGATGCAGAACACATCTATATCCATGCCATGTAATTAGGGAACACATTGCATGATCAAACAAGCATTGGCCGCGCAACAAGCAAGACGTGCGGCCGCGAGTTGTGTGCGCGCGCGCAAAAAGAAAAAAAAAGTGAAAGCGTTTCACTTGCGGGAGCGAGCGGCGCCAGGAGCGATAATTGCTACCATATGGTGCCGCTCGCTCCCGCAAGTGAATCGCCAAACGTGCACGCGTTGCCATTGAAGGCAATGGAACGCGTGCACGTTTTTGGCTGAAAAGCCGAAGCGATTCCAAAAGGTCTTTTTGCCTACGCAGCGCATGCGCGCTGCGTAGGCGAGACCTAAAAATGAGGACAAAGGCCGAGTTAGTTTATAAGGTTATGGAACTCTGAGGGGACTTGCAATATCCTTATCATGTACACCAGGGGGTACTTTATCCCACATAATACATGGTCACACCATCACCCTTCCCACAAACCACTTAATACCTTGATGCGTAGTTTGTTCATATGAAAGAACGACGTTTGCAAACATGAATAATACAAATAAAACCTCTAGTGCAAAAAAAAAAAACACATCAAAAACCTGTTAGTAGTTTGTTACAAACAGGACTTAAAAAAAAGCTACAGTAGCTCGGAATGTGTAGAAACAGGCAGAAAGATTCTAGGCTTTTTCTATCTAAGAGTGAAAAAAAAATATATATTCTCTCTGCTTGTCATTGTAAGCTATTAAAATAGAGCAGAAGAAAGAAAAGCAACGTTCTGTTTTTGTTCAATTATGATCCGTGACCTGACCTGCCTTTATAATAGTCGAGTTCTGACGTCTTTTCTTTATAATCGGCAACTGGGTGCATCACAGGTCGCCTGTTATAAAGAAATTAGAGACGGCTGTTTATACAGGGATTACAGAATCCCATGTAGCATAGGACCTTATAGAGCACACTATGGCTGAGGTGTACCATGCCCAATGGTCTACTACTGAATATTATAGTATGGGACCTTATAGAGTACACAACAGCTTTTGTACATGATTCTCAGTGGTCTAATATTGAATGTTATATTATATGACTCTACAGACTGCAGTACAACTGCAGAATATGATGCAACTGGTATGTTATGGGACCTTATGGAGCACACTATAGCTGCAGTATACCATCCCCAATAGTCTACAACTGAATGTTATATTATAGAGCCCTATAGAGCGCACTGTGGCTGTGGTATGCCCAGTGGTCTACTACTGAATGTTATATTATAGGACTTTATAGAGCACACTATGGCTGCGGTATACCATCCCCAATAGTCTACAACTGATGGCTATATTATAGAACCCTATGGAGCGCACTATGGCTGTGGTATACCATGCCAGTGGTCTACTACTGAATGTTATATTATAGGACTTTATAGAGCACACTATGGCTGCGGTATACCATCCCCAATAGTCTACAACTGAATGTTATATTATAGAACCCTATGGAGCGCACTATGGCCGTGGTATACCATGCCCAGTGGTCTACTACTGAATGTTATATTATAGGACTTTATAGAGCACATTATGGCTGCGGTATACCATCCCCAATAGTCTACAACTGAATGTTATATTATAGAACCCTATGGAGCGCACTATGGCTGTGGTATACCATGCCAGTGGTCTACTACTGAATGTTATTTATAGGACTTTATAGAGCACACTATGGCTGCGGTATACCATCCCCAATAGTCTACCACGGAATGTTATATTATAGGACTTAATATAGCGTGCTTTGGCTGCAGCACTGGGTGCTCAGTGGTCTACCATCGAATGTTATGTTATAGGACTTTGGACTATGGCTGCAGTATAGAATATTACTACCTGCGATGTTTGAGGATGTTGTGCCCTGTCTTGGACTATTGACCATGTTCAGGCCTCCGTTGCTTCCCAGCCAGGTTTGCGCTATACAAGTAACCGTACTTATATATCTATAAAGGACCTTATAAAGCACACTTTTACCACCAATAGCATCTCCAAACATAATTCATTTCTATTTTGATAAGCATTTGTTTATAAATGTTTTAAGTAGCGTCCACATTAGTCTTTACAAATCTAGCACTGTTTTAAATTCATGGAAACGTCAGTAGTCTTATATAGCTTAACATGTTAAAGCTAAGTTAAGACAGGTTGGACCCTGGCGTCTCTGGGTGAGGACCTTACCCAGCTCTATTTGCCCCCGCCCCATCAACACAGGGGTGTAACAAAGGCCCCCGCAGCCCCCGTGGTGCCGGGGCGGGGGGCCCAGGGTAACCCATACTGGAGGGGGGCCCTCAGACCCTGCTGATGTGAGTGTGAGACGCCCCTTCAGCATATCTTGCAGGGGGGCCCCCTCACGTTTTGTTACACCACTGAACAGCATTAGGGAGCACTTATTACTAATATCAACTTGCTGCTAGTGGCATTGCAGCGATGGCTATTATGTGTTATGTCCACTGTAAACTGTCGCTGTTCATTGGTCAATAGGCTTAGTAGTCCCTCCTTAGTACCGCTTTGTCTCATTTTGTAACCTCCCATGAGGACACCCCATGTTACATGTGTTGTTATGTGGTAGGCTTTAATTACAGCAGCCGAGCACTATTTTCTCAAATAGCTTTGTCCTGCCTGCTTTTGCAGACAGGACATGCTCTCTCTTAACGCTTTTTCAACATTTTCATAGCATGCATTTGCAATGGAATAGGTCTCGCATTTACGAGAGCTCGAGCTATTGGCATTGTAAATGACAATGCCTTTCATTTATCTGTTTTAAAAACAACACATAAATAAAAGGCATTGTCATTTACAATGCCAATAGCTCAAGCTCTCGTAAATGCGAGACCTATTGCATTGCAAATGATTGTTTAAGTAGTGAGCACAAGCATGTTAGCACTGGTTAGCAGTGGTAAAAGTGCACAGAGTCCTAAAGCCAACGTAAAAGAACTTTAGGAAACAGGAGGGGAGAAGGCAAACGTTTGAGGGACGACCACCCTAAGGCTGACAGGTGTAACAACATCCCTTGCCACACAACATATGTGTAAGTTCCAGGTCTTTAAGGCCAGGTAACCGTGAACTTGAAATGCTGATGGAAGAAAGTTGAAGGTAGACAGTTGTTATTTTTTGATAGTGATACACAGGACCACCATAAAGGAGTTATGTGAGGTTCAATCTAAACCACCGTCCATTTGGATGCTGTCTTCATAGTTACCTATAGCCCGGGCAAGCTGTGAAAAATGAGGACTGGAGTCGCAAAGCTCATCACAGTGCTATAGATGGAAACATCCTTGACCAGTAATCTTGCAGAACTGATGGCATGGATGTAGAAGCTGAGAGGATTGTGCATATATATTAAGCTTAGAGATTTTAGTGGTGGTGTTATAAATGGCACTCTACCCTCCTCAGATGTGACCGAGGGCACACTGAGGAATTTTATTCTGGCTTTTGTGTGTGTCCAACCATTGCAGCATTGGTAGTTCTCTCACTGTCGATGCATCACAGCTATGTTATCATTGATGTTTATCACTGTTCGGGATAGAAAAGAACATTCCACACTAATCGTATTGAAGCAGTCCGACTGTTTTCAAAAGCATATTGCTTAATGAAAAAAAAGAGGAGATAAACATTTGATATTCACATCACCCACGGCATTTAACTAACCCCCTTCCTAAAAGGAATCCTCAATTATAATGCCAGAAAGATGGCTCTGCATGATAAATGGCACTGCTGATATCTATGTCCATAGGACAGAAGTTTGAATACTGATAAGGCCCCCTTAGACTTTCATCCTTCTGAGTTTGATACATTGGGTATCATTAAGTTAAATAATAGTAACACATGCTGGTTAAAGCACTCAGAAACAACAAAATCCTTGGTGGTAAGTCCTATCGAGAAAATAATAATGCTGATTATTAGTATAACAATTATTATTACTTAAATAACAATCATAATTGTAAAATAATACCAACAGTGGAATTCTGATGTGCTGATAGGGCCTGGAGCCCACCAGTTTGATTGTATTGGTTTCTTCTCTACTTTCAGTGTGTGCATGATTCAGCTATAATCACAATAGGATTCTGGCCTGCTGCCTGTGTGCAGGGCCCTTAGTGTTAGGTCAGCTGAGGTCAGACCAGTTCCTGAGTCCTTCAGAATAAATGACTGCGAGGTTCTGGCATGCTGCTGGGATGCAGGCCCATTGTTTTTTTATAACAGAACAGTTTGGAATTGCTGCTGCTATTTAGGGCCATCACTTTTACTAGCATTAGGTCTATGGCCTGTGACTAGAGTCAGTGCCTTAATTTTAATTATTGGTGTTCCCCCATCCTAGGCATGTCTGGAGCCATTGGGAGGTTTCAAGAGTTGTGGCCTCATAGGTAGGAGGAACCCTCTTGAACTGAAAACCCTCAGGGACTGGGTTAAATCCTAGGTTCTAGTTATTAAATAGTAGAGTACAAGAAATAAAAAATCTTCCTCGACGTGTGCTATGAACTTTATGAAAGGAAAAAAGTGGCAAATACATCAGAACAAGTTAAGGAAAATAAGCCCACTCCATTATGCACACCACTTACTGTTATCTATTGTTATGCTATTAGTTTTTTTTATATATCACTTGTGACCACCTTTTATTTATTTGGCCCTTCAGTGCTTTTATTTCCAAACATATCATTGGTTGTGTATTTGCCATGAAGAGTCATGCGGGGGGATGGACATGGACAGATCATGCTTAATATAGTTGCAATGGTGTATTTTATGCTGTGTATGTCTTGTGTTTGCTTTCTGAAGGTGACGGTGGCTCTAGTACCCCACTGGCCAAACTTGTGTAAAGGTAAAGGTTAATTGATCTTCCTTATAACCAATATCAGCTGGGTTAGGCTGTTTTTCTCCTTGGTGCCTTAGCAGATGTTATGTTGTACAGGGCACAGCTATAATTTCCTATGAGTTAGTGGAGAGAGAGAGAGAGAGAATGTGTGTGTGTGTGTGCGCACGTGCGTGCGTGTGTGTGTGTGTGTGTAGATTTGTGGAGCTTATTTATAAAGGTAACTTCCACTTTTGAGTAATTTGTACTTTGGAGTAAGTTTTCTACTTTTCAGTATTCACAAACTATGAGTGTAGATGTACTATAAAAGTGAAAGTAGCATGTCTCCACCCTGTGAGTATTGCAATTGGTTTACTCTGTAGTGGGTGAGTGATGCCCCTCCTTAAACCACTCTAATACCCTTCCTAATCCCCTCTTACTCCCGCCTACTTCCACCCCGTTTTGTAGTAAATCTGCCCCTTTTCACACCCACTCCCTCCAATCCTTCCCACAATTACCACTAAAACCTATACATACATGTGTTGATACTCACTTACTACATATCAATATAGGTAATCCAGAGGTGTAATACTGCACATGAAGTTTGTGAATTTCAATTTGTAGTATAACAAAATGCACTAAGAAATGCAGTTTGTGAATCAGGCTCTGACATTTTAAGTTGAGTACAATGTCAGGCTGGTTGGTTGGTGATCTGTGTAATCCAAGAATAAGGGTTTTAATGTGTTGGTTAGGGTGGTCAAAGTAGGCAAGTGTCTGCATTTGTGATTTACCAGCACTATTCTCTCAATATAGCTTGCCCTATGATGACCATGGCAAGTGCCAGGTAGTTTGAGGTGGGGGAGAGGTAGCTCTGCAATATGCATTAAGCGATGAATAAGTCAGCTGATCAATGGATGGCTCTTCTGTCAGTTGCATGTAATATGTGGTAAATTTGCTAATATGCTGCCAGTGGTGGTGTGCTCTCAGAACTGTGTGCAGGAGGGCTGCAGAGACAGCTGTGACTTGTTGCACCATTTCATTGATCAACATATTTACTGGCAGTTTGTGTCTTAGCAAGATTGAAGGGAGAATATGTTGGTGGTGGGTGTTGAATGAGGGATGGTTTTGTATACAGAGTAAATGGAGCAGGGGGAGACAGGTAACGATGGTGGGCTGTCCTCAGCTTTGTCCCTTTTCCTAGAAAAAGCTGCACATGGCATGGGCATGTAAATTAACTGCTTTTTTGCTGTTTATGTTGTTGGCTCTGCCTGAAGGGTTACATTGCTATAAAGTTTGTGGTGCACAGTGAAGTACTTTCTCTTGAGTTGAATAGCTTACATACCGTCTCTTTTAAGGACCGTGGTTATTATGGTGGTCCTGAGATCCCAGCACCATTCCATTAGCTAACCCAGGCCCAGAGTCACTGCTGTGACCAGTCAGACCAGTCAAGAGGGTGAGCACAACCTACGAGTCTCCCAATGCATTCAGCCAACCCATAGCAAGAGAGAGGCACAAGGATCAACAGTATGTGCCACATTGCTATGATCGGACATGTTATGACAGAAAACTTGACTCCAGTATGTGAAGCTTATTGATGAGGTTTATCCTGCCGAAGGTGAAGCAGGATCTGCGGTCAGGCCCACATATGACATGGGAGATGTTTTGAATCTCAAGTCATTGTTGCAGTTTAAGCAGTAGCATGAACACTGCTAGAGCCACCTTGAGGCCTACTACAATGGCAGGCCCATGTTTTGGAGGTCCAGCGAGGTGTTAGACACTGTTTATTAATGGGATTTACTTTGAATGGTAGTGGACGCAGGGCACAGTAGGGTTGAAATATGAATTTCTTTCTATTTCTCCATAGCTGGTTATGATTTTCTCAAAGTTCAAAGGGAATATTACCCCATCTAAAAGGAAAACCTTGCTTTTAATAGAGATAATTCTAGGTGGCATATTTATTTTGCTGGCTTTTTGTTTATTATTGGCATTATATTTAAATTGACATTTGATCAAAGTAGCAAACAAAAAAAACATTTGCTGCAATAATAATTTACAAAAGTCAGTGCATATAATCTTACATATAGTCAAATTGAGTTAATTGTAGGAGTGGTCAGTATTTGTGCTGCTATGTCTTACACCTCCTAGAACTACTATGAGCAAGGCTCATAGAGCTGCTTTTCTTTATACCTCTACTGCATGATCTTTACCTATTCACTAATGTATGCCAACTGCCACATTTACAGCTCACATTTCCCAGCCCAGACTCAACAGTAGCTGATACAGTTATTAATCATAACACCACTATTCTTGTGCTATTTATAGTATATATAAAATTTCTGTTGGCCAGGCACAGATTTAGAGGGCCCACATATGTCATGGGACCTGGGCATTATAAGGAGTGTTGTTGTACAGCAGAAATCAGACAGTTCACTGTGGTAAACAAAGGGTCCTATTTAGAAGTTGGCAGGCAGGGCACTCTGTCAAAACGTGACGGACATCCTGTCTGCCATATTACAAGAGCTTTATGTTATAAACTAGCAGTACTAATATGGCAAACGGGGCATCTAACCGCATGGAAACCGGAAGACTAACCCACACAAATTTTGAGGAGCACGTTTGCTTGCCAAACTGCGGGAGTGTTTTTCATCATTTCTTGCGGAGTTTGCCAGCTTCAGCTGTTTTCTCTTTTCGACAAATTTCCTTCCCTTGAATATTTCTTCGCCCTTTGGATAAAAGTTCTTGGTCACGAAGGTGGTTGTTAAAAGTATATTCCTACAACATAGAAGAGGGACTGTATACTCATAAGTGCTGTGATCAAAGGTAGGGGAAAACACACAAGGGTTTTAAAACTGCCCTCACACACAGCGAACTGTGTCATGCTTCATCATAGGGCTGCTAACACACCTCCGCACAGACCAACGCTGGAGGTGGAGCAATAAGGAGGGGGAAGACAATACAACACATAAGTGAAAATAGTATGGGATCACAAGTGAACATAGGTGCAGAAACAGTGATTCAAACTGGACACAAGGAGTCCCTATTACAATTTTAATATTGGGTACCCTGTCCAGAGTAAAATGGTCACTCCAAGACCAGTGGATGGTGGCATGGGGAACTTATAATGAGTCGCCAACCCCTCCACTCTGCAAAACCGTCGACATGTTTCAGCCGGCAAAATTAAATACCCCGGATTTCATCAGGACTCACATAGAAATGATTTCATGGGTACTAACCCTACCTCCTTTGATCCAAGGGTAGAGGGAAGATACCCTTCTGAGTAACTTCTCAGATAAAATGTGGTAGAGCGCCTTGCTCTCCAAGAGGAACCTGTAACAAAATTAATAAAAACAAGTATCAAATGGACTGTTCAGTGCCCTCTGTGAAAAGACAAACAAAACATCTAAAGTGGTGTGCACCCACCCGATGAAAACAGCCAACTATCATGGGTGTGCTAACACCGACACAGGACAGTGTTTCTCCGTGTCCTCCTCCCTGCCCCAAGTCATGTACGTCGCGGACGCGATGACGTGGGCAGGGCCAGGGAGGTTTAACACGATCCCCGGCAGCGCGGCATTACAAACCTGCATGGCGCTGGGAGAGACAAGTATTATGGCCACAGCTCACCTTGACGAAGTAAGTGGGGCTACCCTGTCAGACCCGTTGGGGGGTCAAAAAGAGTTCGGATGTGGGCGCTAACACACCACTTGAGTGGACAGAGCCTGTTTTCCCTCGTGGCGTCACGATACTACCGCATACCATCTTATGGGGCCAACCAGACCCGTTTTTCTCCTCAAAGTGGGCGCTACGATTTCATTCAATGTGCCTCCATTTACTCACCTTGTCATTTTTATCCTCATGTCTCGCAGTGTGTGACTATAGGGAGCTGTCCTCGCTCCCCCGCCAGTTCAAGTTTAGATTTTAAATGAACTCGGTAAGCGTTACTATGTACATGATGGTGTTCCTGTCTCCTAGTAGCGATGCCTGATTTTTATTTGGAATATCCTTCTTGTATAAATGAGTGCGGAATGCGCGCTTTCTCTGGGACGTCAGCATTTATTTATTCACACTGCTGGGCCCTTTAATTTTTACTCCTGGCCTGTGTCGGTGTTATGACGCCCATGATAGTTGGCTGTTTTCATCGGGTGGGTGCACACCACTTTGGATGTTTTGTTTGTCTTTTCACAGAGGGGACTGCACAGTCCATTTGATACTTGTTTTTATTAATTTTGTTAGAGGTTCCTTTTGGAGGGCAAGGCGCTCTACCACATTTTATCTGAGAAGTTACTCAGAAGGGTGTCTTCCCTCTACCCTTGGATCGAAGGAGGTAGGGTTAGTACCCATGGGATCATTTCTATGTGAGTCCTGATGAAAGCCGAGGTATTTATTTTTGCCGGCTGAAACATGTCAACGGTTTTGCAGAGTGGAGGGTTGGCGACTCATTATAAGTTCCCCATACCACCATCCACTGGTCTTGGAGTGACCATTTTACTCTGGACAGGGTACCCAATATTAAAATTGTAATAGGGACTCCCTGTGTCCAGTTTTAATCACTGTTTCTGCACCTATGTTCACTTGTGATCCCATACTATTTTCACTTACGTGTTGTATTGTCTTCCCCCTCCTTAATGCTCCACTTCCAGCGTTGGTCTGCGTGGAGGTGTGTTAGCAGCCCTATGATGAAGCATGACACAGTTTGCTGTGTGTGAGGGCAGTTTTAACACCCTTGTGTGTTTTCCCCTACCTTTGATCACAGCACTTATGAGTATACAGTCCCTCTTCTATGTTGTGGGAATATAGTTGTTGCAGGAGGTCGAAGCGGGACGAATTCCTCCTACCCCTTACTTTTTGTGTGAGTTAAGGTTGTTAAAAGTATAACAAACCATCATCTTACAGTTCCCCTGACAAAGGGTTTTCTCAAACCCGAAATGCATTGGGCAGTTAAAGAAGAACAGAAAGAAGTTTTTTTGTTATCTTGAACGTTGTATACATACACATGTATGGAAGATGTGATGTAACATCTGACTATCCATGTACATTATTATAATGTCATACAAGTGTTACATATAAACGTTTGATCAAATTCATTGGATTATTTTGTAATAAGTTTTTTCAAATAGTTTTGGTAAATAAGAAAAGTTGTATTAGAACCCTAGTGGTCTAAGAGTAGTGCGCTTTGTGAAAAGTGTGCATGTTCATGCACACCTGTTTTGCATATTATTTACTTGGACACGAGCAGGTCCTTGCTCAAAGCAGCACACATTGGTTACGTTGATGATTTTCAGGTTCTAGATTCTCATATAGCACAAGAAATTGGTGTGCAGGTTGAATCCACTTTATGTGAAACGGGGCATCTGCCACATTAGTGACAAAGTATCCCATTCACCAAACTCCAAATAAGTCCCCACTTCCCAGATTTACTAAGCTCTTGCGTAACCATTGTGTCACGCAAGGCAACGCACGGGCTTAAGTAATATTTACTAAGCAATGCAAAGCCACCTTGCATGGCTTAGTATATCCAGAGTAACACAAGGCAAATCAAATCGCTACCTTGTGTTAGTCTGCATTGGGAAGGCGTTCCATGGGTGGAGTGTGAGCGTTCCTACACATCCATCATGGATTTTGGCACATTCCCAGATTTACTAAGGCTAGTAAACCTGCAAATGTGTCAAAATGCTACGCCATACCAACAGAGGTGCAACAAGGAGAAATATGTTTATTTCTCTTTATTTCCTCTTTCTAAGTGTACTGCATTCTGAAGCACACAAAAAAGAGGAAAATGCCTCTGAGTATTGTTTTTGTAGAGGAAAGTGTCCCTTCCTGCACAAAAACACAGGCACCCATGCACCATGGCACAAAGGTGCCTACATTGGTGCTCAGCAGCACTCAGTGCGGCAGCGAAGCAAGAGAACCAGAATGTGCCATATCTTAGTAAATATGGCACATTCCTGCTCTCTCCATTTGACATAGCTCAGCAAGTTGTCTTGATGTGTTGCATTGCATCAAATGCTACTAAATCTGGGCCCAAGTTTTGAAGTCCATTGCTCGCCTTAGGTGTAGGGCCTGTGCCCAAGCAAAGGGCTACTCTTCCTTTTGCTAGTAAACATGCGTACACAAGTCTTCACACTCCTGCCAGAACCTCGGAAATGTAATCTAGAAGATATAGTAATGGTAGCTACCCAGCTTAATTCCTGTTATATCTGACATTGTGTCAAATACTTTAGAACAATATGTGAGCATCACTAGACATCTCAAAGCCAGGTGCAGAAAATGGGCAGTGGAAATGCACTGCCAGCATATTCCTGCCCCTTTCCACTGCTCCACCGCTGCGGGATCCTGGATCCAAGAGGACACAGTGGTCCTGTGTTTCAAGTTTAAATTTATTTGCATAGTTAATAAAAACCGTTGCAATACAATAAAACATCAAGTTCAAAAATTCTACATATGATATTAAAAAACATTTCATATTTTATATATTTTTACGAACTAATATAGCGACTGAAAAGAAGTTCTCCAGACCAAGCTGTTTTTCGTTCAGCGCATGTTGTAAGGGATTGAAGGTAATTACTTTCAGTCTACTACTTCCCATCAACCTAATGCCAGGCTTCAAAAAAAGTGCTTCTAAGTGCAAAAAGTGCTTAACTTTGATAAAGTGCATTATTTATTTGTTGTAAGTGAAAAGTACCAGGACTGATGTGATAAGTGGAAACTGCCCTCTTCGAATCCCCGTGATAAAGTTGCAGTTGTTCCCGGGGACTGTCCTAATAACTGGTTTATATCTTTTGTGCTGGCATTTTCTTTCCCACTAACCTCAGGAACTTCACTAGACAGCAATTCAACTGTGGGTCATTAGGTGCAAAACAGGCCAGCACTGCTTGTCTCCTAGTGCGCATCCCTCAGTGGTTGAAATGGCGTTTTAGCAGTTGTTTTCATTCTTCCAACAGTTCTTTACATGTACATAGCAGGTGTAGCAGATCTTCTGGAGCTGAGCCGCATAAGCGGCAGATAGAGCCCGCTTTTTCCTTTAGCCAGTGAGGAAAATGCTGTTTACAGGGTAACAACCCAAGTCTGTGCTTCAAGAACTTGATTTTAGTGGCTTTGGCATAACCCAGATCAAAATAGTTCTGAGCAGCTGGCGCTGTATAGGTGTTCAGGGTCATCCATCCGTGTGCCCTGTTCGAGAGAGATGCATTGTCCTCAATCCACGAAAGATATTTAACAGTCTACCAGACCAATTTTTTTTAATGTATTGTTGTTTGTATGAGTGTCCCAGAGCTGGTATAGCCCCATATTAGTCAGGCTACTTTTGAGATATTTAGCAGCAGGAGAGGCGGCTTGTTGTTGCAGCTCCTTCCACAGATATTCATTAAGAGTTCCTTGCTTGGATTTCCGCACTTTGTCCCAGGTAATCATGTATGCCCCCTGTCTTGCCAAAGACTGTCTCTGTACAGCAAATTCTAGCCTGATTTGCGCTGGTGAAGTATATTCGGGCAGACCAAGAATAATCCTATATGATGTTATAACTGTGTTATCAAGTACTTTTGCATCCCTCCCTCTCTGTGCTTCGCTGCCATAGGCAATTGTTGGCAGAAGCTTGGCACGTACCACTTGTGCCAAGGGCAGAATCGACGGGCCATTTAGTGCTTTTAAAGAGATTGCCAAGGCAAGGCCTTTACGTCTGGTGCTAATTTTCTGTGCAGTGAAGTGGCCGCCTTTATCTATCTTCACGCCAAGATATTTGTCCTGTCCCAGAACCAAGCTGCAGGTTTTATCCTATTTTTGCTGACCGTCATGGTTCTTTTTTTCTCTAGGTTAATGGTTAATCCATTTGCTTTAGAGTAGTCCTGAGTGACGTTCAAAAGGTGTTGTATACTTGTGTATGTCTGATCAGGACTATGTCATCCGCGTAAAGGAGGCATGGTAGTGTTAAGCCTCCTAATCTTGGGGTGTGTGAATTACAAGTGTTTATTATCGTGACAAGGTCTGCTAAAAACAAGTTGAACAGTGTGGGTGCTAAAACTCATCCCTGTTTAAGCCCTCTTTCAGTTGGCATGCATCTTGACAGGAGTGACATATCACCCAACTTTATCTGTATCCATGTGTCAGTATGCAGATTGATTAGCAGGTTTAGCAGAGGCTGTGGAATCCCCCAATTTCTCTGTTTGGACCATAAGATGTTACAATTAACGTGATCAAAGGTGGCCTTATAATCTATAAAACATAGATGTAGTGGCATTTTTGTTGCTTCCGCCTTGTCTATTAGCATTGTCATCGTTAGAATATTCCAACTTTTTAGCGAAGCCAATCTGATTGTGTGGAATTACAGATTTCTCTTTGGCCCAAGCCTGGAGCTCCTCTAGTAGCGTTCCTTCAAAAAACTTTGCCTCGTTATCCATAAGAATCACTAGCTGATAGTTTTGCAGCAAAGTCTTTTCACCTGACTTGAAAATTGGAGAAATGATTGATCCTCTCCAGGAGCGAGGACGTATGTTCAATAGCCTTATTTCCGTGAAAAGTGGTTCCAACGCTATGGTCCATATGTTTGCATCTTGTTTATAAATTACCGGTGGGATTCCGTTTGGGCCTGGAACCCCCCCTCTCCTTCCCTTCCCTATTTGCTGCTTCATAGTACTGATTTTGCTCTTTAATGGTTCATCTGTTGGTAAGTGTCCCTCTGGTTTCCCAAGGGCTATGTAGTTACTTGCTGCCCAGGCAGTGTTAGTTGTTACGCCTCCTAAAACAATTTTGGTTCTTAGCTCCAAAGCCATGAATTCAATGTCTTGATGGAAGTAATTCCTGAGGTACTTTACCCATACTTCTTCTGAGATGTTAGAAGAAATTCCCTCATGTGAGGGACGAATGAATTGGTTTATAGTTCTCCAGAATCTAGCGCTATTACTCTGTTTGGTGTCGGTGTGTAATTTTGCCCAGAGAGCGTCCTCTGCAGATCTGTTGACCTCCCATTTGTGTTTTCTTAACAGCACCTTTTGCTTTCGTGGCTGTTCTAGTTGCGTTTTGTCGGTTGAATTATATCGAAGATGTCTCAGCGTACGATAAATTGAATTTTTAATGAGCTTAATTTTCTTTTTGGCAGCTTGTGACATATGGTTCATACTGCTTTATCTCTGGTGGACTATTGGTTTTATCAAAGTAGCATATGCTGCCATTGATGTTGTAAAATTCTCCCATTTCCCGACTTCACTTGATCCGACCCTTGGCTCGAAATGCTGTCTTGCATTTTCCAGCATGCTCCTATCTGCTGCTTGCACGAACTTGATTCTTTTAAAGTTGATAATAAAAGCTGATCCTTGAGGGGCCAAAGACTGCTCAAACATAGGCATATTTGTTCTAAGCAGGATTTCTTGAGGCGGATGGTCACTATCTGTTTTATCGCCCAGCTGGAATGAGGAAATTTGGTGAAATAGGGCTAAGGAGATAAAGGTGTAATCTAGTATTGTATTAACCTTTGCAGAGCAGTGTGTTATTGCGGGGGGTGTTATCCCCAGCAGATCTTCCATTGATTGCTCTGAGGTTAAGATGTTCGAGTTCCTCCAATACCCGCTTTCCGGTTTTGATTTGTTTGCTTGGTGGCGCTTTCCCTTGCAGTGGGATGTTCCAAATTGAATTTTGAAGTGACACTTCTTCATCTGTTGAGGCACCCATTAGATTGAGGTTTAGGTCCCCGGTGAGAATAAGGTCTGTTGTGGGCCCTTTGCCTATACATGCTTCCAAAAAATCACACATTTCCTTTGCTGCCTTAATTTTCCATTTCAGGTGGACATAAGCATTAATTATCATGATGTCGGTACCTCTTTTATCTGATGTTGAAGACGGAGTGAGGAGATTTACTGCAATTGTTGCTGAAGATGTCGGGCCAATTTCACGGGCTGTAGATATACTTGTATTTGAGACATACATTACTAGACCTCTTTTAAGGTGTCTGTATTTTTCCCCCCTAAGTGCTCTGGTGAAGAAACGCAAAAATCCCTGATGGTGCGGAGGATCTGTTTGCCAAGTTTCTTGTAATGCTACGATATCAAATGTACTTATGTAGATGACAAAGTCTAAGTCTGTCATTTAGCTGACTAGACCGTTTACATTCCATGAGCATATTCGCAAGAGCCCATTTATGCTGGTTCTTCGCGGTGGACTGATGTGTTGTCAATTTATTTGGTTGTTTATTGTCCTTGACATATATCTTAGGTCTGTTTGCCAGTTTAGTGGCATTGTAGAATCCTGGCGGCTACTGGAGTTTTCTAGAAAAAAGTCCTTGTTCGTTCGACAGTGCCCCACAGCTCCTCTAAGCACCGATGTTTCAGGTCTTTTTAAATTTGCTTGAGCCGCCATTTTACTGGGGTTAGCAAATCAGGGTATCCTGGCACGGTGTATGGAGTGATGGTTATCCCCCAGTTTTTAAAAGTATGACTCTCTAGAAGTATTTTTTGTGCAATTGATGACGGTGCCCATGTTGTTTTTGTTTTTTCTCCTTCCACAGAGTCCTTGCATTTAATAAATTCTATTGAGACCAAGTCCAATGTTGTTACCTCTGTCAGGGTTGGTATATTTGACAGCAGGTGCAGTATGTTCCCTCGATTCATGATGTCATGTCTACCTTTAGATCTATATTCTGGTTTGAACCATAGGGCGCTTATTTCCCTCCCTGTCATCTCAGGAGGGGTGGTTTTGTGATTTTTTTAGGGGCTGAATAATAGACTCTTTACCTAATGCTCCTGGTATGGCCAGGTGCCTCTGGGACTCTGTGTTTTCTTCCTCGTTTTGAAACGTTGAGTTTTGTACTGGTCCAGGCGGTTGTCATATGCTTCCCTGCCGGAAAGATTCCAAGCTGATTCGGTTTTGCTTTGGGGATACCTGGACTTCCTGTCTCCGTTGGGCACCAGGTTGAATGATAGAGACTGTTTGGTATTATTTATACTTTTAGAGTCGGTTTGACTTGTCATTGTGCCATCTGGCTCCCAATTGTCTGAACATTGGACGTTGTGTTTTTCCAGACTTGTCATGATTGCCTGACCGCCCTTGGCGGCGCAATGATTGGTAAGTGATGTTGAGGGATTACTATTTTGTGATTGATTCTGACTTAATTCAAGCAATGGAATACTTGTTGTTATTCCTACTGCCTCCTCCTCTTTATTTCTTCGAGAGTTAATTGTGTGGTCTTTTAGATGTGAGATTTTTGTCACTTTATTCGCAGCTTTCACAGATGACTGAATCATATTTATACCTTGCGTTTCGCTTAAGCAGATTTGACTTGATCCTGTTATAACTTCTGTGTTCTGTTTATGTGTCACTTCTAGTTTGGATTGGCTTTCTTAATTTGTCGCTTTTGGCGCTGATGTTGTCCCAAAGAGGCGCAGGAAACCATCTTGATTAGAGTTCATTTTTTGGTTTCGGCCTTTCTTTCTTTGTGCGCGTCTTTGCCTTGCGTTCATTTTGTTATTTAATTTATCTTCCGGGAGAAGGCCAGAATCTTGGCCTGATAGTATTGCCGTTTTGCTGCCCTCATTTATTGTGATGTTGTGTTTTGGTTTTGTTTTGGTGGAGGGGAGACTCTTCATTAAGGGTTGTAATCAAGTGTGTTTCCATTGATTCTTGAAATCCAGTAGTGGATTTGTCATCTAGAGACTGTGTGTTCGAGCATTGTGACGCCCTTTTAAGTTATACGCACAAATCCCTCAGCATAGGTGGGAGGGAGGCTAGTTTATCAACAACCGGGCCACATCCACAGATTTGGTTGTTAGCTAGTGTGTGATCCTGTATGTTTTGTAGAAAGGTGTTTAACGTGCCTAGCTTTCCGTTGATGGCAACCACGAAGACTGCCAGAGTATTCAGCAGAGATAGTTGTGTATCCATCTTATCGGATTGGTATTGGAGGGCTTCTACCAAGAGTTGCACTGTGTTTTACAAGCTTGTCCAGGCACTTCCGTGATCTGTTTGTTGCGGATCACCTGGTGGACCTCCTGTATCTGTAACTGAATTTCGCCCCTCTTGAAACTCCCCAACTGCCTGGTGTCCCTCGGTTGTCGAGTTTGCAGGAGGGTCATTCCTACGCTTATCCTGAGAGTAGGTAGCCAGAAGGCCCTCCCACTCTTCCTTGTCCAGATATGAGAATTGTTCCGGGTCTTCCGGCTCGCAATTTTGTGACGTCTCCAATTTGGTTTGTATTGATGATGATTAAGGTGATGTTTTGTGATCTATGACTGAGTCGTTTATTGATAGTGCAGGTTGTGCCAATTTGGGTTTCATATCTTTCCTCTCTTTCGCGGGTTCATGCATTGTGTTATCCGACCACAGGTTTTCCGTCGGGCTCTCCAGCTCGCATATAGTTAGTGCCTCAGTTGCAATGCAGTAACCTCCTTTGTTTTTGCTGTGGAATGCGATTTCAGCTGTCGGTAAGTCTGGTGTGTCTGATGTGCAATCTCCTGATCCTTCTGCGGAGGTTTGCCACACTTCCTTGGGCCTGTGCTCTCGGATTGTCACTATATCGGACATAACCAGCTTGACCGGAATCTGGCGGTTCTGGGGCCCGATCATAGTTTGGCATTGTGGGGTTGAAATTGAATAGGCTGGCCTAGAATTGTCCACCCCAGTGCTCGGGCTTTCCCTATTGTTATCACTACCCTGTGGGCGAGTAGGTTGTAGCAGCTGGAGGGGTGTCTGTAGGCCTGGCAATGCTGTGGAGTTCGAGAGGAAAGTGTCGCCCGCATTTTAAAAAAAAGCAAAAGTTCGTGTGAATCTTTGGCTGAAAAAGAGTCACGCAACATTTTAGGGATTTGATTTTTTCCATTTTTGAAGAGGCGTCGCTTAAATTGTTTGTGTCAGACGCTATTTCAATTAGGGAACAGTCTTGCTGTAGGTCTGGCCTGGTCTTTGCCTGTGGTTCATCCGCAGAGCCTTCTGATGTCTTGGGTTTTCTTTTACACTTGTTTGCATTGCTTTTGAGCGTTGGACCTCCTCGCACATGGCCTGATCTCATGGTGTGCTGTAGCTGTCCTTTTGTGTCCTTTTTGTGGGTTGGGGCTTGGTATATCCTTAGATAGTTTTATTCTTAATTGTCTGAGATTATATCTATTTTCTCGCCTCCTTGCTTGCTTGATTGAGCCTTTCATGATCATAGTGATGAGCAAGAGCTATTGTCCACTAGTGGCTACTGCGTACTGGAGTATCAATGTACTTTCCCTGGGCCAATTTATATTAGTTGGTATTTAATTAAGTGATTGCCCATTGTTCATATGTTCATTTATCCTGGGCCAGCGAGTTTTTTATGATACTCCGGGACGTTAGAGATATTGAAAGTAAAAGAGGCTAGTTTGGTTCCCTAGTTGGCTCCCTTGTAGTTTTCAATAGTGGCCTGCAGAGGCTTTAAAGAGTGATGTACAGCCAGAGTCTCAATATGTTGTGTTATAGTTATATTGATATGTTGTTTTTCATTCTAGTTGTAAATTAGAAACTGAAGCTAAAGCCCCAAAGACTCCCGATCTCCCCCTTCACTGTGGCTATGAATGCCGCTGTCTTTGTTGCGAGGAGGCAGCCTTAGCCTTATCCTTATCAAAATGCCCTGCTTGTCATTTGATGGTTGCTCTTAATGCTCCTGATGCTCCTGATGCTGAGCCTGTTGTTGGCAAATTGCCCCCCGAGGCGAGTGGGGCCTCCTGGCGATACCTCAGGCTGCACCCATACCTAGATGGACCGCCTCCACAGTGACGCCAAGGACGCGCTCTCCGCAACCACCAACAGTGACTGCACTCGCCCGCTCTGCCACACCTTCTTTACCGCACTGTGTCTCTGCGTATCTCTACGCGCTGGTGCTGGTGGTGCTGCTGGATCGGGTGATGCGTCTGCGGGGGGGCGGGTGGTCAGTCTTCAAGTTGTAGTGCGGGCCTGCAGAGTAGTGTTTTTCTCAAGGGGTGGTGGTGGCAATCTTCCACTCTGCTCCACACTGCTCACACGCTCACATTGCACTCTCGCGACCTCGCATCCTCAGGGCAGGGCTGTCGCAGCCTCGGGCTGCCTCGCGTCCTCAGGGCAAGGCTGCCGCAACCTCTGGCTGCCTCGGGCTGGGCTGGGCTGGGCCGGGCTGCCGCTGCCGCAGCCTCAGACTGTCTCACGTACCTTCCTCCCCTGCACTGCTCCGTGCTCGCCTGCTCGCCACGCCCACTCAGGCAAAACCAATCGCTTACGGATAGTGACTCGGTCCTGTGGCGGTCTGACCACCACACTCAAAATACGGTGGACAAATTCACAGTAGTGACAGTGGTCAGACTGCCACCGCAACTATGGCGGTCTCAGAAAAAGAGGCCCTAAGTGTCTCTACTTTCACCTTCATTGTGTTGATTGAGGCATTTTTTGGTTGGGTATGAAAGTGACCACACCAATGTTTGAAGTGCTGTGAACTCTTCTGGGAACTTGGGGAAAATCTCCTGCTTACTTAACTTTAGCCTAGTGTACATGAGTACATCTTGTGGTGAGGTGCCGCTCCTATTAAAATATTTTTGTCTATCTAGGAACTAGATCTCCAACACATCAAACATTTAATCTTCTGAATTTCTCCTATGGCTTAGGTTTCACTGATAGAGGCAACATCGGGTTAGAATTCACTATCAACTGTGATACATATTGAATGGGCAGTTTGCTAGTATCACTGAGCCACCCCAAGCCCATGTTGTGCAAGCCAATGGGAGTATAGACGTTTTATGCCTGCACACTTGCTCATTTAAAGCTACATTCTGTGGAAATGGATATTCTAGGTAATCTTTGATCACTATGTGTGGCATACACTGCCCAGGGCACTACCAAGCATGGGCATGTGCCTTCTGCTCTACATGATAATTGGGCTCAAAATCAGGTGTAGCAAGGCCACCTTTTTTTATTGTAATGCTAATATTTCCCACTTAATATGGGTGCCCTCCAGGCACGTTTCAAGGGTCTTGGTATGTTTATCACTATATATTGTAGTTTAGACAGCACAATCATCTATAATAATACAACGTTTTATCCCGTGCTGAGACTTTGTGCTAATTTCCTCTATTGTCATGCTATAATTTTCATGTATAATCATTTCTATATTCTATCTGCGGTGGGCCAGTGCCCTAGGGTCGGCACAGCTGCTGTGGCTTATTGTGGGGAGAGTGTGCATGTGCCTTGTCCCCTGAGGCTCTTGCAGCTTAGGGGCATGGTACAATGAAGGAGTCCCAGGGGTCCCCATCACCCCATGACCAAGAACCAACCATGCAGGGGCCAGGAGGCCCTCTGCCATCATCCAGCCTGCCTCTCTGAGGCTGGGGTAAGAAGACTTTTGCTCTCTCCCTGCATGCTGGAGGACAACATGAGCAGGGAGAGTAGGCAGGAGAGAGCAGAAAAGACAACCTCCTGTAAGTGGGGAGTGGCAGGTGCTGTGGGGGCTTTGGGGCTCCTACTTCGGCCTCCAACATTAAAGCTGGAATCAGGGTGTCCCAGGAAGAACCGAACACCCCTTAAAAATTAAAAAATAAAGAACAAAAAAGCTCCACCAATGGTAGGAGTTACAGCAGACCCCCAGAAAT
The DNA here is from genome assembly GCA_963921515.1 of Calotriton arnoldi. NCBI lineage: Eukaryota > Metazoa > Chordata > Amphibia > Caudata > Salamandridae > Calotriton > Calotriton arnoldi. Next base: position 276,709 of record CAWUFW010014355.1, on the reverse strand, counting down.
AACTTTCCCAAAGTGACTCTATGCCTAAAGGGTTAAAGAAATGATGACCCCGCACTTGCTTTGCAGCCTCAAGTTAAACACTTCCAAGGCTAGAGCTTTTGCTCTTTAGTTGAGAGTTCAGCACCCTCTAGGGAATTGGTTCTTTGATGGCCTTTAATGTGCCCTGAATGTGTATAAAAAATGCACAGATACATGTTATGTTCATTGCAAGTGCTTTATTGATCATATAATGCAAACAGTAATTTTTGATCAATGTGGAAATGCTTTATTGTCATTAATGATTGCATTTTCACATGGTTGTTGATCACATTGAAATGATGTTGCTTCTAACATATATATTATTTGTCTTTAATGTGGAGAGCCCTTGACAAAGCTAAAAGGCCTGTTTTATTAAAGTGACCCCCCCCCCCTCTGTTTTGGGATGTTCTATTTGATATATTTGATCTAGTTAGGGGGCATGCTGTGATTGTAGGGCTCATGACCCTTTTAATGCCAAACAGTCAAATGTGATTTCAGAGTGTCACCAAGGAAGTTGTAATCTGCCTGATGTTTATATTTGTATATTAATGCCCAGTATTTAGTAGTGTGTGTGTAATAAATGTACTTTTCCTATTTCAAAGAAAAGGCACTGACTGGACAATCAGTGCTATTATTGCTTGCCAGTGAATGGTGATTACAGGCCCACTCAACCTCCCCTGAATAGGCCTTGGACTACTCTGCTTCGCTACCCTGAGAGAGTCAAGTGCTACAATGGGGTGCTTGGTTCCCAGTAAGGGGAACTGTGGAACCTACTACTTGCGCAGTTCTTACATCCTGCACAATAGTCCTGTTTCTTACAGCCAGGTATAAAGTCCGGTAGGACTAATCCTGTAGTTAATGGTCGCAGCCATAAAGCTAAAATATTAGCTTAGACTTTCTCATCAGTATGTATTAAATATAGTGACCAGTATGTTCCATTCGGCAATGGGGATTTATCTGTCTTGAGTAATATTGCAATTAGGGCTTCATCTAATATGTGCAACAGTTTCTCGTAACCAACTCTGTCCAGATATTCACTCATCTCTACCATTGAGATTGCCATACTGGGCGCATACAGCTTAGTATAGAATATTCTATATTGTGTAATTTTATTATCTGTGCTGTAATATTTCAGTCCACCTGTTCGATCTGTCAGCCTTTGGGTGGTCTTCCCCCAAATGTTTTGCTTCTCTTACTCCACTTTGCTGGACTTATTTTTACTGGGATTAGGATTCTGTGCACGTTACCACTGCTAACCAGTGCTAAAGTGTTTGTGCTCATTCCCCTAAAGCATGGTTAAATTGGCTTATACCCAATTGGCATGTTTTATTTAGTTATAGGTTCTTTGTAGAATGGTATACCTTATACACAGGGCCTGTAAATTAAATGCAACTAGTAGGGCTGCAGTACATATTGTGCCACCCACTTAAGTAGCACGCCTGGGCGTTGAACTCCACTCCATTCGCGGAGTTTTCTGCACTCCGTGCTCTGCGGAGCTCGCGGAGTGCAGAAAACTCCGCTTCGCGTAGTGCAGCGGAGTTTTTTCCCCGCTCGTGGAGGGTAACTTTGCGAGCGTGAACTGCCGCTCGGGTAGAATTTCTACCCGAGTGGCAGGAAGACCAGCGAGAACAGTAGTTCGCACTACACTCCGCCACTTGCGGAACTTCACAGAGTTTTTTGTAACTTCGCAAGGTTCCGAACAACAAAACTCTGCGAACTATGCCCAGGCTTACATAAAACATGTCCCAGGCCTGCCACTGCAGCCTGAATTCTAGGTTAAACTGGCATGTCAACTTGGCAAGAAAACCCCATTGCCAAGCCTTAAACTCCCCTTTTCTTACATATATATCACCCCTAAGGTAGGCCCTAGGTAGCTCATAGGGCAAGGTTTTTGATTACAATTTTGAAAACGCCACTTTTAGAAAGTTTACATTTTTCTGACCTTAGCCCTTTTGTGCTTGCAGCCTTTCTTGGGTCGCATGCCTGGATGTAACTGATTGTTAGACTTTGTGAATCCCTCCCAGACAGTCACACTATAGAGGGATTAGGTGTGCCTGAATAGACTATCTGCTGGCAGGACGGCGGGGCGAAGTTGAGCTCAGCCCCACTTGTAAATGAATAGGGAGTGCTCTGCCTTCATACAAAAGACCCATAACTTCCAGACTGTCATTGTAGTCAGCTTGGAGCAAGGGCAAGGGAGTCAGGAATTTCCATACACTTCAAGGCACTGTCTACAAGCTTCTTCCACCTTCCACAAGGAGGGCATCAGGGTATAAAAATAGGACTCCAGCTCTTCAGTTCACTCCTGGACCTGCAGAGGGACTCTCAGAGGACGGTCTGCTTTGCACTCTGCAAGACTGCTTTGCTATACTTGAAAGGGCTGCTTTGCTGACTGGAGCCTGCCTAGAACCCTCAAGGTCCATCCCTGCATCTCTACCTGAACCCTGGACTGCCATAGGGACTCCAAGGGGTAGTTTGCTGGCCTCCTGTTGCGAGCCACAGGAGCACAAAAGGCTCCCACCATCTTGAACCTGCACCTGGACAACCCGAGTGAGTCTTGAACCCCAGGTGTCCCACCAGTCCTGGACCCTTGGTTGTGGTGATAAACATGCCCAGATAGCCAAATCCCAAAGCTGAGGACTGAGAAGAAGTTTTGGCTAAAAACTTCTCTGAGAACCAGGAGGTGACTGGCACCAACCCGCTCACCTATCTGCCCAAGGTGCATAGCCGGTCAGATTGTCTTCACGGCTTCTCCTGCTATGTTCTTCTCCGCAGCAGCAAATCATGCTCAGCGGGCCTTTGCTAGAGGGGATTCTGGCCTCGTGGAACTGTTCTCAGCTACAGCACTCCCACTGGAGATTTTCAACTTCCAAAAAAGAGACTAAGTCCAAATGTTGAAATCTTCACTGTGATTTGAACCCAAGGCTCCCCGATGGTGACACTCCCTCCTCGGACACCTCCTGCATCCTTGCTTCACTGAACTTTACCTTCTCAGAGCAGTTTTCCTCAAAATTTCTTCTAAGTCCGAAGGTAGGTGCTGACCGGGCTCAATCCACAACTTGTATTCGAACTGCACTCCATTGTGGTCTGCCATATTTTTTTACTTTGATCTGGTCTCAAGTGACTAGGGGCCAGATGTATCAAGCTAAATTGCGTTCGCAAACGCTGAAATTCGCAGAATTTCGGAGTTTGCGATCGCAAATTTAGCTGTGTGCTATGTAGGTAGGCAAATACCTACACGCAAAATAAAAAATCGCAAAAATTGGGATTCCTTATTTTGCGCAAGCATTTAGAGAATCGCAATTTGCGATTCCCTAAATGCTATGCTAGTAGGCATCGCAAATTGCGATATTGCCTTAAGGAATCGCAAATTACCACCAACTTCAAGTTGGTGGTAATTTGCGATTTCCTTTAAAAAGCACTTTTTGCTTTTTTCAAAGTGCCATGTGGCACACATACATGCCCTTAGGGCATGTATGTGCGCCACATGTGCACACATGCACATTTCAGGGGTGCAACAGGGTGTCCTTCTGGAACCCTTGCACCCTTGAAGTAACGCACGCAATTCTGCGAGTACCTATTGGGTACTCGCAAATTGCGTGTAATTCCCATTCATTCCTATGGGCCTCTTGGCCCATAGGAATAAATGGGAAGCCATTCCTTAATTGCGACTCGCTATTTGCGAGTCGCAATTAAGGAATGCGAGGGAATCGCTAAAAAATTGCTAATTTTTAGCTACATATCGTTTTGAGATTCTCAAATAGCAATTCTCTAAAAATCGCTATTTGAGAATCGCAAATGTATCCTTTGATACATATGCCCCTAGATGTCCTCAGTTGGTGCTTTGATCTTTTAGACGCTAGTTATTACTAAAAACTTTAAAAAGTCATAATTCCAGTTCTACTGATTGGAATTTTATCATTTTATTCAATTTTTCTGAATTTATGTGACATTTTTCTTGTGTTGTGTTTTACTTTATTACTGTTTGCGTGCTATATAAATACTTTATTATTATTATTATTATTGCAGTTTATAAAGCGCACAGCTGCCTCCAACGGAAGTGTCCCGGCGCTAGCGACAGATACATTGCGGGCGTGGGCTTAGGGACTGGACAGGGTTTTAAGTTTGGCTAAAGAGCCAAGTTTTTAAGGCCTTCCTGAACAGGAGTTCTGACTTCGCCTTACGAAGGTGCTCCGGCATAGAGTTCCACAGGGAGGCGGTTTTCACAGAGAAAGCACGACCCTCAATCCTGGCTTTTTTGAAGCGCGGAATCACCAGTAAATCCTGGTGATTTGACCTCAGAGATCTAGTCTGGTGATATCTCCGGAGTCTGTGCTTCAAATATTGGGGACCACAATCTCTGGTCGATCTGAAGGCAAATGTCAATGCCTTAAACTCAATCCGCCTCTTAACCGGCAGCCAGGGAAGGCTCCGCAGGTGAGGAGAGATGTGGTGGCGAAGTGGTACGTTTCTGATCAGCCTAGCTGCCGCGTTTTGTATAATCTGTAGTTTCCTGATCAGATAATCTGGGAGCCCCAAGTAGAGACTGTTCGCGTAGTCAAGCTGGGATGTGACTAAAGCATGGACCACATTTTTTCTGCAGTCCATTGGCAGAAAGAGCAAAAGTCTCTGCAAGCTTTTCAATTTCCAAAAACAAGCAGAAGAGACTTTACAAATCTGGGCACGACCTGATAGGCTGGAATCAAACTTAAACCCCAGGTTCCTAGCTGAGCTCACCGGAAGCGGAGGGGGGTTGAGCTCAGCTGGCCACCAGAGTTCCGACTGAGGGGGAGAAAGTTGATTGAAGAACAGGACCTCTGTTTTTTCAGTGTTCTTTACACATTGCCTCTAAGTTAAGTCTGACTGCTTTTTGTGCCAAGCTACCCAGGGTTAAGCACTGGTTATTTTAGTGACTTTTTGTTGTTCACCCCACAAGGAATTGTGGCTGTTGCTTGACCAGGGCTCACTCCCTAGTCAACTAACAACCCATCTCAAACCACCCTACCCACCACATCAGCTGCAGTCTATTTCCTATTCACTGTGCTCAGATCAGGACCATCAACCACTCTGCATGTGGATGAACGAGATGCATAATAGGGGTTGGTAGCCTTCAGCAAAATGGGGCCATGTAGCCAACCCTTATGGGGCACAGCAGAAATCCTTCCACAGTGGCAGTTGGCTGTATGCTGGAGGTTTTCACAAGGGCTGGCCACATGCATTCAACCTTTGCTGCACATGACCGAATTCCATATACTGAGGGGGTTGGCCTCCCACTGAAGTTTGTGAACCAATCATTGCTGCCCACCCCTGCTATGAATGCCCATAATACCACATGATTTATGTATCGGATCAAGGATGATGCTTTCCCCATCTTCCCACAAACAAGTTAACATAGCTGGGCAGAAACATGTGCCCTGCCCATGGTAGTACCTCTAATCTACTTGACTAAATCATCTTGAAACTAGAAAACATTTTCTGTAAGATAGAAGGGAATCATTTTGGATAGCATTATGGTATGTTCATATGGGTCAATCCGTCCTATTCTCAATTACTGTTGTCATGCGCTGATCCAAAACATATGATCAATACTAGTATAATGTCCATCCAGATCTAGTGCTACCGTGATGTAAATGGGTTTCGCTGCATACTACAGATCATCAAAGCTACGAAATCTGCGGTATTTTTGGGACATGATGGTAATGTTTTCACCAAAAGAAACAAAAAGTAGTGGTGGTCTACATAGATAGCTGTGTTTTCTAACAAACTGCTTGTAGAAGATACTGTGGTTCATCTGGTGGATTATGTGGTTTTATGATTATTTGCTTGCAAATACAATATGGGGATTCTGTTGCTTTTGGTTTTGGGAAAGCAGTGTTCATCACATTCAGTTACGCTGAAGTCCTTCAGCACTAGCAGTAAGCCATGGTATCTAACTCTTTATGATATTTCTTATCCATCCTCTGGTACCACGCTGGATCATTCAACTGGTTGTATGCCTCAGACTTTAACAATATGCCCTGTTTATCCGATGCCTTAATAATGTATGATTTATCCTTGACTAAAGTATTCATAATTTCAATTTGTGACCAGGATAGGTGTAATTTGTTCTGCCTAAAAGCCAGTCTCCTGAGATGTTTCGGTTCTGCAACTAATATCTCATGCAAACCATAGATGGAATCACATGGTAACATGGGCATGGTATGTGATTTAGGTTTAAAACCACTCGTGCTGTATGCAATAGTAACAATACAACTATCATTCGATCCCCGTATAATGCCATCATCATTCTCCATATATTGCCTCATTCAAATCATCAACGGCAAGGAATGGGTGAAGATGCCAGAGAAATCTGGGAGGCATGGTTGCACAGTCATACACTGTGGACAACACTTCAATAACACGCTGCTTGGGAGCACAAGAAGCACTTCTTACCACTTTGAATGTGTACTGTTGTTGGTAAGTTCTTGACACTGCTCTCAACATGGGATTAGCAGGCTTCAGTGTTGGCCCAGTAATGGCTGCTTCCAGTGCATAATTTGTAAGAGAATAAGTACAGGGCCCAAAGTTTTCCTTAAGAACCTGTCACCGGGCTCCAGAGCTGACTACTAGGAGAGCCGCGTAGAACTCCCGTCATGATCCACGGTTGAGCAGAATTCTGCTCTAGTGAGCGCATATTTGTATGTTTCTCTCCTCCCCTTGTTCCCCTGCACCTCTTTCATAAGTAACACGCTAGATTGACTAGGGGTGATTTCATGGGACTGCAGAGAGTTTCTGGGACAGCACAGAAAGGGGGGGGGCAAGTGCTCAATGACCGAATTAAGGGAAAAGAAAGACCCACTCCAGTGGCATCACCCTATAGCTTTGTACCAGTGCTCGTGGATCATCAGATTTACCTGCTATAATTTGGCCAGCGAACCTCAACCAGCAGAGTACAGAGTTAAGTCTTTCACCCGACTACTAAGAAAGGATGGGTTGAAGCAGCTTGTGAGTGTGCTTTACGCTAATTCTTAAGCGGAGGAAAGACAGGTTTGTTGCAGAAGCAATCTGTGTTGCACAGATGCGGCTTGCAGCTGACCCATGATAACTCCTGCCTCCCTCAGCCACAATACGTTAACATACGTGCTAAGAAGAGCTCTGATGAAGCATTTATCAAGGGATCCATCAGTGAAAACACGTATGACTAAGAAGAAGAATCTACAGGCAAAAAAACAATCTGGTCAGAATTGATCTCAGAGCCTGACCCAGCTATCCTCTTCTCCAGTTAGGTTTTGGAGTAACCTTTCACAGTGCGCTTAAGGTAGGATGGAATCCATGCAAAGCCCAGATAACTCCTGTACCTCTCCCCCAGCCACGGTCGAAAGAGATCCTGTAATCCAGTCTACTACTTGTTTCAAAAGAGATACCTAAAGAAAATGGGAAACAGGTGTATCCATTATTTACAGTGGGGGTCTCGGGAGGGGGCCAAAAGAAAAATCAATCCGACGCAGCTAGCATTCAATCAATTACTCAAGCCGATCCAAGTACTATAGCTGCCTTGGAACAAACTCTCTTAGCAGGCAATTTTCAGACACAAATGTGAGCCCAGACATTCATAGCCGTATCATCTCTGCAGGCTTCATCAATTGAGATGACATTAAATCAGATATTAAATGAACTTCCTGAAATGAAGCTCTCTCAAGAAGCTGCTCAACATAAAACTAATGAACAATTAGACTAGATCAATGAGAATCTTCACCAACTCTCCTCGCGTATGACTGAGGTAGAACAGAAGGTATCTTATTTAGAAGACAACAGTAATAGTCAAGAAAGGAATCTGAGCAAATTTCAAACTGAGCTGGAAGATCTCCAGCTTAAACTGGACGATGTGAAAATCGAGCTCGGCCTACTAAGTTAAGGTTCGTGTGCATACCAGAAGATCGTGAAGCAGGCCTTTCACCCATGAAATTGATATTAGATCTTGTCTGCAAAGTAGTACTACCCCAAAAAGTGCAAGAAATCGGAGACTTGACTATTAACAGAGCACATCGAGTACCAGCAATTCGATCTACAAACCCAAAATACCCGAGAACAATCCTGGTCAATTTCTGAGATGTTCAGATCAAAGAGCAAATTCTGACTCAAGGGATTAAAAAGAAGTCATTTTTTTCACCGGATAATTTTCCATTTTGGATTTATCAAGATATGTCAATATTGGCAGCACAAAGACGTCGTGAATTTTTGGGATTGATAGATGGCTTTAAACAAATTGTGCTCCAGCCGGCATAATCCAACAATCCAAGCTAAAAGTTTTGTATGAGGGACAATGTCATATATTTTCAGTCAATAGAGCATGCTAAAGAATTTCTCTTACAGTCCGGGGCAAAGGGGGGACTAGGAAATAGTTTCTATGTTAAAAAAAGGGGGAAATAGAAAGGTGGAAGAATGTGTAGGATAAGGGACAAAAAAAAGAGCCAAGAATAATTTGACTTTTTAGCAAATCATAGTGTAGTGTAGCTCCTATTTCCCTAATAGGCTCTGCGCATTGGAATAATATATCCTATAGGTTTGACATAGGACTAAGGTCAGTATGTCCCTATCGAGTATATTAAACTTAGGGGCATATTAGCAGGGCTGGCGATATAATTATCGCCGCTTTAGCGTCCGTTTTGGCGAAAAGCGGCGATAATTATATCGCAATATCATCAAGGACACGCTAGCGCGTGTTTCCTTGATGTAGAGCCCGTTTTTCACAGTCTCGCCTCGCATCGCTAATGAGATGCAAAGAAGGCGTGGCTGTGAAAACAACACATGTTAATATCGTGAAGGCAGCTTCGCGATATTAACAAGGAGGTGCAGCGTTAAAAAAAATCGCGCTACCTCAGCCTTAACTCAAGAATTTAACGTCTGTTAAATTCCTGACTAAGGCATACTTGTAATGGGAGATGGATTATGCTGATACGACCACAGGGTCGTATCAGCAATGTTATCGCTGTTTTCAATGAAACATCGCTGGAAAACCAGTGATGTTCCATTGAAAACACCGCTATCGCTGAAATATTATCGCCATAGCGCTATGCGTTCTAAATATAGCGTTATCATGGCGATAATATTCAGCGATAGCCAGCGATAATATTTCTATCGCTATGTACGGCCAGCGATAATTATCGCTGGCCGTTGATAATATGCCCCGTAATTACTTGTGCCAGCTAGCTCAGAGGCCACTAGAAACTCCTTGACAACAAGAAGGGAGTAGTTTCTGGCAGCCGCAAAACATGACCACTGTGTTTCCCTTTAGAATCAGAGGGGCATATTTACGTTCCCTGGTGCATCCCTGCAAATCAGCAGGGATGCGCCAGGGAAGATGCGTCATGAAAGTTTGCCCTTGCGCCACCGCCGATGCGCCGCATTTACAATGCGGCGCGCCGTGGCGCACGGATGGGTAGATGCGTGTCGCATCCCCCGACGGAAAGGAGGCGCATTGCTGGAGTCGCGTCGCAAGCGCGACGCGGCTCCAGCAAGGCTCGGGGGTGCCCTATGCCTAACATGCTGCGTCAATCCTTACGCCTGCTTCAAGCAGGCGCATGGTTTTGATGCAGCATGGGCGTAAAAGTGACTCAGTGAAATCTTTTAGATTTCACTGCGTCACTTTTACGAGGCGTACCTGCGAGGGAACGCCCACCCTGCGCCGGAACGCCCACATGAAACCTGACGCAGGTTTCATGTGGTGCAGGGGTTTACAACATGACGCATCTCCCTAGATGCGTCACGTTGTAAATATTGCGCAACGTGGCGCATGTTTTGCGTCGCCGCTGCGTCACATAAGTGACGCAACGGCGGCGCAAAAGTGGCGCAAGGGGCTCGTAAATCTGCCCCAGAACGTGTCCCAGAGTCGTGGAAACAATAGATAACTATTTCAGTCAGCTCAGTCGTGCATGCTTAGTTTTCTCCAAGTTACACAGAAAGAAATAGACGGGCGGTTCAATAAAGGATTTATTGAACAGTCTTGTTTCTGGTGTAAGTAAAATGTGCTGTTACGATCACAAGACAGTATGCGAGATAAATAATGCACAGGATGAGCAGTAGAAATAAATAATACTGCGATAGCATTACCTTTTAGTACATATGCATTTACATAAATAACACAGACTAAAAATGCGAGTACTCATACGATGCGTTGCTAAGCTAGTTCTACCCCAATGTACCTAATCTAACCTAGGTGTAGGAAGAGGGAAGACATAGGTGAAGTATTCCTTACTACGGTATACTAAGAGTATGTTAAGTCTAGTATGCCTAGTATGCCAAGAGTCCCTCTAGGTTCTAGTCAGCTCCATACCTGAAGAATGAGAGAGGTAGGAATCTCTTTGCCAGACTCGAACTCCAACACCCCGCAAGGGAAGTCAGATCACTGGAAGCTGGAAGCTGGACTCTCTGCGTGCAGGGAAGGCAGCGTCCTCTCAGTGCGTCAGGCCGGGAAACGGGCTCCGCTGAAGTCGAGGTCTCCTCTGGTTTACAGGGGCTAGGGAAGGTATATTTATACCTGAGAGCACCTAAGAATGTTAGTATTGGCGTGAGTTGGACAGCGAAAGACGTCATGAATGAACCCCCTAAGGAATAATGGTTCATGCATAATATATGAGTCCTTGAAGAAATCAATAGTCCTGGACTAGGGAAACTCCCGCAGCCTAAGGGTCTGTTCTTCATGAACTCGTTGTGACGTTAGGGTGGACGGATGTCAGAGACCATGCCTGTATTTGGAGTGCATGGTTTAATGCCTAAATAAGGGCTGGGATTTTATGCCTATATAAGGGCAGGGCGAATTGTGCCTATATAAGGACATGATATTGGAAAGCCCGTTTATGGATACCCTAAGAGGAATACAACACCCACTCCTCTTTCGTGTGTACGATAATGCTAAACATTTAAAATGCTAAACATTAAAATGGAGTATGTTATGTTATGTTAATTAGTTTATAAAGCGCACAGCTGCCCCAACAAAGGGGCGTCCCGGCGCTAATACAGAGTCTGAGAAGGCAAGAGTACCGCAAATTTCTAAAATTTTTCATAAAACCATTTAAAAAAGGCATTTAAAAAACCTATTAGAATGCAAAAGGTACTGTACATTTGAAGTATTGCTTTTCATTACAGGCATAAAGTTCGAAAATAAATGCAATTGGAATGAAATAAGCAGTAATATTTACATGTGACAAAAAATTATCGATAAGTTTCTCAAAAATCAAAGTCATTTCATGTCATGAAAATTAATGAACTGTTTTAGACACACAAGATGACTAAGTGTCCATGGAAGTACCTTGAAGTCTGTATTATAAGGCTAGTTCTACTTTAAGCAGATCGATGTGCCATTTTCGTTAAAAAAAAATGGGAAAGTTCAATTTTGGTAGAGTTCCAAGTTGTTTAAAAATGAAGGCCAAATTTGTCACTGCAGCTCTGGAACACTGTATGCTCAATCAGAGTCAGTTCACGGGTCTGGTGTAAACATGAGATCATCTGTTTCAATAGACAAAACATCATCCACTGTTGTTGGTGTCAGTTAGAACACCTCGTGTAGTAGATTAATTGCACAGAGATGGGAAGCATTGCTTCCAGCATAGGTTGCCGCAGCAAAGTTCGCGTCCGTTGTTACCTGTGTGCCTGTAGATCTTTCTCGTACCTCAGCAGCAGCCGGAAGCGTCTGTGAGATCTCAATGAATGCTGACAGCAGGATAGGAAGCCTCTGGGGACAACACAGAGCATGGGCCGTTATCGGGTCCAGCAGAGTATCGACATCCGTTGGCGTTGCTGATGGAAATGTTAGACAGGTGTCCAACACGCATTCTTCACCACATAGCAGGCATCGTAGAACAGGTAAGATGCAATCTTGCCAGATTGGTCTGAATGACAGGAACCAAGTTGTATTAAGGTCCCGTAGACGAGTCATGCCCAAAAGCTTTACTATTTGCTCACGACACTTTCGTTCAAGGAGAGCTTTCTCCATTTCGCTCGGAGTGATGTCTGCGAATAGGCTGGCCATAGCGCAATAGCAGGAAGAGAAATAGAATTCCGGCAACAAGTGCTAGAATTAATGGTATGCCACCAAACACCGAATGTGCAAAGTTCGGGATGATTCCGAGTATTGCCTGGAAAGGTGCTAACAGACCGGAGCAGATGCTCTTAAATACATGTACAATTCCAGTTGTATCAGACATGTTGAAGATACGTGATATCATTTCTACGAAATGTATAGGGCAGTTTGTATGTATTAAAGTCTGTATCTCAGCCGAAGTCCTTGCTATTTGTAGATCATAGGTTTCTTTGGCCGAGGTCAAAGGCACTGTTTGCTGTAAAAGCATGGCTTTCATTCTGCTTAAAGTATCAAATCTTATAAAAGAGACGTTCAGCGAAGGCCATAGAGGCGACTCCCTGACTGTGTCTATTGGGGCAAACAATACTTGCATACAGCAAGTGACCCTGGAGTTGACCGTTACTAGATATGGGATGCCTGGCAGCATTCCGCAGCAGCTCTGATCATTCAACATGAGGTAACTCCCAATAGAAAGTTGTCCAAACGTTGGATTAATCACAGCAGCTGGAGTACCCTGCTGATGGCAAGACAAATTTTCCACTGAACCATTACAAGCCCCGTGCAAGGAAATGTCTTGACATATAAGTGAACCACTCAGTGCAAGTTTACAGTTTGAACCGCTCAAAAACACTTCACGATCCCCACTCCAACATCTATATGTATACGGTAAATCCCAAGATGTCTTAATGTATTCCTTACCCAACCTTTCATATTTCCCTGCTTGCATTTGTCTGAGGAAATACTGAAACTGAAAAGTACTCACAGGTAATGTTATTTTGCCATGAATAAGCCATTCTGTAGCTGGTTTTTCTGCCACTGTGAACGGTAATTTTTCCAGTTTTTCAATGCTCAGCAATGTATACTTTGCTCCTCTTTGTGCCAGTTCGATCTGTTTATCAGTGAGATTGTATTCTGCAAACAGAGCAGTTGTGTTGATGAAACGCGAAGGCACATAGCCCGCTCGCAAAGATTGCAGCGTCCAGCTTAATAACATAATAGAACGTAATTGAGACTGGCCTTGTTGTAACATCGCCAAATCTTGTTCTAGAATGTCGATAGCAGAGGATACAATGCCATCCAATGAATATATTCTGGAGGACAAAGTTGTTAACCCATTGTCGACCACAGAGAGTGTTTTCTCTAAATTAATACGATCAAGTTCAAGTATTCGTTCTGCATCCTCTATCTGTGATACCTTCCAAGCTTCATTATAAGCAGCATAAATGCCGGCATATATGAAACGTTTTTGATGCGGTTTTCTTGGTCCAAGCAAGAATTCCCTAAGGTCTGCGTCCTTTTTAAGTAAGGTTAAGTGTTGTTTCACATCCTGTAGTGTAGACTTATGCAGCCAATCGAGGCATAATTTACCTACACTGTATGTTGTTACTACCCCCGGATGTTGTCTTTGGACGTATCTTGGGTCTGGCCTATGAATAGTAAAGCCCTGAGTTTTATTCAGGAATCTTTCCTGACAGTTATTCGTGTCTGTGGGCCAGATCAACCATTTTTTCCAAGTAGGATTAGATCTGTTGAGTTGTAGTATATTGTGAACTGTCACCACTGCCTTTGTATTATTTTCACTGGCAGGTGTTGGTACAGAAGGTGTGTTCATCTCTTTTATCTTGGCTAATCCAAGACAAGATGTTTGTTGGATAGTTTCATTCAAAAACATTATTTGTTCTGGGATGATGCAGGCTCTAAATAAAGCTTCTATCCCCTGCACTTGCCAATCTTTAGTACCCCACACAGTTTTTGTGTCTATTGTGTCTTTCCAAAAGTCGAAACCCTGTCTAGACAGTTGGGCATTAAATAATGCAGAATAAATCTGTTTTGTATTTGTTAACATAATTTTCAGTCCTGTCTTGTTTACATTTTTATAGTAAAACATTTCTGGATCAGATGTATTGTAACCTGAAAAATATGGAAACTTATTAGCAAATGTTTTTGAACTACCTTTAGGTGATGTAGGACAATGTTCCCATTGGTTAAACATAAACACATTTCTTGGATATGCAGATTTATGCAAATAATGATGACCATAGTGAATAAAACAATACATTTGTTCATAGTCTGATGAACCCTCTAAATATTCATTTTTAGAAAATGCAGCAGATTTTTCTAAGTCAAACATTATATCATTGACAGTCTCAAAGTCCCAATCATCTGAATAGGTACTGGACGTAATTAGATCACTTAGTGAAATTTTAAACAAATGTGGAATGTTCAATTGTTCATTCGGGCCGAAGATATCATAATCTGTTTTGTCCCACACTATACCATCCTGTATAGGAACAGCTGTGATGTTCACTGATGATAAGTCTCTTGCTTCACGACGGGAAGATTTATGAGGTTTCAAAAGTACGTTATGTCTTTTCCTTCAGTGTTCACATGGATGTATCTGCCACTTATAAGCACGCTTACAGTTGTTACCAAAGCTAGCCAGGGCACGAAAACAAAAAGTCCAGATGTAATCCAGAGTTCAATCCATGGAGAAACCAAATAAGTCTTTTTCATAAATTGAAGAAAGTCTTGTACTTGCTGCTTGAATTTCAATGACACTGGCGTCGTTTCAGGTTCACTTGGATCTTCTGAGAACCTATCAAAGTTAATGAAATAGCCAGAAGCAGTTCTGTCAATTGTTGGAATTGCATCAGGATTTGTAGAAATCACTGGAACCAGTTCATCACTTGCTACGTTGGTGTAGACAGGTGTATTTGGACGAACTGTTACTTGGTGTTCAAGAGGGATGAGTTCCATAGCGTTGTTGCATAGTCCTCCGTCTGTTACAGCTGAATTCTCGATTGTTATCAGTCTTTCAGTCTGAACCTCTTGGATAGTAGCGAGAGGAGTGTGTCTGCTACTAGGTCGGAATCTACGAGGCCTACTATTTAGTATTGGCCACATACTGTGGTTTGATGAGGTCGATGGACACAAATCTTTTCTCCTTTCTTCCAGCAAGGGGCAGCAGAAGTACTGTTCTTGTTCCTTGAACTGCTAGGACAGGTACTGGTTGTCTGTAAGAAGGTCCAAATTCCTTCTTGACCGTAATTTTTTCTCTGACTAGATCCCCAACTTTTGGAATCCAGACAGGCCTTGCTGGGACAGCCGGTTGATCCACAGTGGTGGTTGACTGTAGGAATACGTTGCTTTGTTTCGTTTTTAATTTGTTTAAGTCCTGTAAAACAGCCAAACGATCTTTGATATCAAATGGTTTATTTTCCACCACTGTGCCTACATGTTCAAGGTCTGGTACCCACATTCTTGTCCCAAATAGGATCTCATATGGAGTGACCCCCCCTAGAGAACTTCTTGGCAGGTTGTTCAATGAGCGCTGTACCCCACTAAGGTGTTTGACCCACCCATCACCCGAACCTAATACCCTAGCTGTTATAGACTGCTTTATGTCCCGGTTTTTCCTTTCCACAACCGAATTTCCCTCAGGATGGAATGGAGAGGAGTACCGCAATGCAACGCCCAGACTGGCCATGGCTTCTTTGTAAGCCCTAGAGCTAAACGCAGGACCCTGGTCAGAATGTAGCGTGCCTATTGCGTATGTGCCGATAAAGACTCGCAAATCTTTTATAACAGTTCGAGCGTCAGCCGAGCGCTGAGGCCATAATCATAGGAACCTGGATTCAGTATTTGTGGGAATGCCTTTGTCCAGTAGGACACAGGCGCGTAGATAGTCGAATGCTGTCTAACAGTGGTGTCTGTACTGGGCTGCCGCATTCGCAGCATGGTGTCTGGTGGCTCTCTCGCTGTAATTTACAGTCTAAGCAGTTGTTGATGAATATGTGAATTTCTGTATTCATCCCAGGCCGCCAGTACATCTCTTTTAACGTCAAAATTGTTTTAGAGATCCCTTGATGTGACAGACCCTCCCCCAAATGTGTTTCATAAATCAAGGCTGCTCTACGTTCCATGTTTGGAATTACCCTATCCCCCACTCCAGGGATTCGAGCAAAAGGAACGTTGTTCGCATCAATTACATAAGAGTACTTGAGTGGAAACTTTTTTGGTAACACTGCACTGCTGCCTTTGCTTGATGCATTGACAGCCAACATTATCACACCGTCTATTTTTGTTTTTGAACGAGTGATCGCAGCTACGGAAGCCGTCTGCACAGCCCCCTTTGTGGCTTCGTCAGCCAATGAATTCCCTGCAACGTGAACGCCATCACGTTGATGACTCAGTGTGTGGATCACGTGAGCCTTTGGTAGTTCGTTTTTCAACTGAACTACTTGTTCCCAAAGCAATTTGTGCTTTATTGTGCCACCTTTCGCATCTTTGAAACCATTTTCACGCCAGTTTTGTATATAGTCATTATACGACTGAACACAGTAAAAGGAATCGCACACTATTAGTGTGGGGAATTCTCGATCTGTACTTTCAAGTGCCAGTTTGAATGCTTGTAGTTCAGCTCGCTGAGCTGTACAATCCCCTAGAGATTGTGTTTTTGTGACCATAGGTCTGAAGATGCCATCTCGCATGCGACCTTTAACGATTGCACATGATGCACTGTAAGCTTGCTTACTCCCTATTGCGGGTTGTGCGGATCCGTCAGTGTAAATTATAAATTCGTACTGATCAAGAGGCAGAATTTCAGTAGGCAGACGACATTCTTGTTCATATTGTAGGAATGCTTGTGTTTTTAAATCTGGATCAAAAACATATTCAACATCTGTTGCAGCAAGAGATTTAACCCATTGTATCCATCTCGGATGTAATGCTTTAGCATTTGGAATGCTTGCTTTTGTGACCGCTTCTAAAGCTGGTACCGGGGTTACGACAATAATGCGTTTCCCTTGGGCTAAGGCTCTTTCTTTTGCTACAGCGGTTTGAACTGCTGTCAGAATTTTTTCAGTTGAACTGAAGCGCATTTCCGCTTGTGTGTACAAATGAGATTTGTATGCTATTGGTATTTTCTCACCCTCATTGAAGGTTAAGTAGGTGAATCCGCATTGACCCGAAATTATTCGGATCACCAAATTGCGTTGACTTACGCGTGTTTGTAAGTGATTTGTTGCTAACATGTTAGCCTGGAGTGAACACAAAATTTCTGTGTGTTCCTGTGTCCAGTTTTTGATTGAAAAATCAGGTTTGATTAATGCGTAGAGAGGTCTAACCCTTTCTGCATAATTTAGAATGTATGTTCTTCCAAAATTTAGGAAACCCAGGATGGATTGTGAGTTTTTTTGAGTTTTTGGAGGTTGGAGCAGCGCACATTTTTCTAAAAAGTTAGCTGCCAAGCTCTTGCCTTCACTTGAAAGCTCATATCCTAGAAATAGGACATTGAGATGGGCAATTCTGGACTTTTTAAAGTTGAACTTGTAGCCCTCAGAGGCGAAACCCAGTATAATGGTGCTCACCCTGTTCAAGTGTTTTTCCAGGTCATTGTCTGTCAGATATATGTCATCGACATAGGACAATGCCTCATTGTCATCAATTTGTAGTAACTCCGTTACCCTCGCTGAGAATAAACCTGGGCTGTTCTTGAACCCTTGTGGGAGTCGACAAAAGTGACGCTGGGTCCCCATTATGGAGAATGATGTTAAGTACCTGCTTTCAGGTGCTATGTTTTGACAAAAGAAACCATTTGAGATGTCTAATGTTGTTTTATATTTTTTACGCACAATGTTATTCATTAATGCTGTGCTATGTGCATTTTGCACTGCAAAAGTTTTAGAACAAGTGTTTAGGTGTCTGTAGTCCAAAACTAGACGATATGTATTGTCTGGTTTGGAGACAGGAAACAAAGGATTGTTCATTGAGGAGGTGCATGTTTCAATCACCCCTTGATATTCAAGTTGATCTAAGATCTCCCTGACCTGTTTTTTAGCTTCTTGCTTTATAGGGTACTGCCTTTGTGCAGTAGGTTCATGTTTCAGATGTATTTTATGGTGAGGTGAGTCCTCATCCCATCCTACATGGTTTTTATATAATGATGGGGCCTGGGCCACTGCCCATTTCCTGGCATATGTATATTTTAGGTGAATTGGAATATGGTTGGAGAAGGCAGGCATAATAATGTCCTCGCCGTGTGGGCACTCCCTGACAAATTGTGGTGGCCAGTCCTTTTCTGCAAGAAGTATGTCATAGCCCCTTGATAGTCTTTCCCAAAAAAGTGCTTTCACCTGTCTAGGTTTGTCTCCCTCCATCCGGAGTGTTATTTCATATAACCTTTGTGGAGTACTAACCCTGGTGTCTACAGTCTCTACTGTGATGTACTCATTCAAGTCCACTATCTCCAGAAGTTCCTTCACGGTCTGGCGAACTATTGTGACTTCTGCTGCACTGTCCAGCATGGTCTGAGCCCATTCTCCGTTCTTGAGTTGTGTTCTCAGTATTCTCGGCATGTCTGATCTTCAGACCTGCTACCTTCTTTTGGAGAATTGAGGTTTTGTTTTATTTTTTGGTGCGTGTTTGTCGTCTTTCGATTTCACGCGTTCTTCTTTATGTTCTGATCGTCCTCTTCTTTCCGAAGTCTGTGATGAGATCTGAAAGCGACGAGAGGAACGTGTATCAGTATCTTGATACCTGTCAGGTTTTCTCAAATTATCCCTATTCCTGAGGTTATACCTCCTTTCAGAGGGCTCCTTTTGAGGAGACCTACCTCGGGATTGAGAACGTTTCTCGTTTGATTTTTGTTTAGTAGACTCCCACTTCTTTTTAGAAGATGTAGGAGTTTGTTTTATTGAGTCCTTCTCAGGACTTTCAGATAGTTTCGGCTTCACCGGTCTTCCACCCAAACTATCTCTGCCTAATTCTGCATAAGATTGTTCTATAATTCTGGGTAGCTCAGTTTGATGTTCTGTAACATCGAATTCCCTCAATTTTTGGCTGATCGCCACTGCTGCTGCCTCCCTTTAATATTAGATAATATTATTGTTGAGACCTGGTCGAAATTTTTCAGTAATTTCATACCTAAATTTAGAGCAGGCTCTGCCCCGTATTCATTTTGAATTTGTTTCAGGACATCAGGTATTACCGCAATTGATGGAATACCATGTTTTTTAGTATAGATGGCAGCAAAGACTGAGCCCCAAGTGGTGCAGTCTTCCAGTTGTGGTGTGATCCCCATTGGTAAACTGATTGTTAGGATTCTGTGTTTCTCATGCGGGCTAGTATTTGGAAATACTGCTTCGATTTGAGTAATTTTTTGAGCTATCCAAAATGGAATTTGCTCACGTTTTGTGGGCATTTTACCCATGACTGCGTATAGAGTCTGTGGTGTAATTTTTAGTGTATTCCCCTGTTGGGGAGTTGGATTTGGATATGTCAATGGTGGTCGGACTGTAAAAGTCTGCATGACATATTGGACCAATTGTCTGTAAATTTTTATTAACTCTGTGAGTTGAGTAAGTAACTCCTCATCTGACATCTCTTCAATGTCTGGATGAGGTGTGTAGCCGGCTAAAATCGGCCATGTTGCTCCTGGTCTACCTAGTGGACCGAGCCTAGTAATGTTTTTGTGATGTTTTAGGGCGCCTTTAAACCAGAGCTGATGCTCTTGGTATGTTAATGGAATTTCTATATCCTCGAAAGGAATGTATTCCTCTGGTGGTTCATCTTCTTTGTAGAAGTGAAACATGTGTGTTACTGAATTGGATTCAGGAAATATTACCCATGAATAGAATACCTCTGTCTGAAAGGATTCATGTGCCTCTATCACGAAAACTGCTCTACCGCCTCTTGGTGGTAGGCCATGTTTTATAAGTTTTAGAGTGATGGCTCTTCTTAAGTTTTGAGGGATGTCTATGACACCCTCCTCGGTTTCATTTAAACCTGTAAAGTTAAAAACTGCTGCTAGGGCTGGATCAGCCACAGTTACACCGTCTTCGGCGTCTTCAGTCATTTTGTTTTTTTGCAAAATGTGGAACAAGTTTCAAGGAAACAAAGATAAGGTGCACAATATTGTGGAACACTGTATCCTTCAAAGTTGAGCAAACCAAACAGCTAATATATAGGGTACTAAGTAGCCGAGGTGGATACTTAACCCTGCCCACTCCAGACGTCTTTTGGAGTATATGGGTAGGGGTCTTGAGAGAAAAAGCACGGCTGAGTTACTCAGTATCTAACGTTGAATTACTGCCTTACCAAACCGTTGGGCGCCATGTAGTGTAGCTCCTATTTCCCTAATAGGCTCTGCGCATTGGAATAATATATCCTATAGGTTTGACATAGGACTAAGGTCAGTATGTCCCTATCGAGTATATTAAACTTAATTACTTGTGCCAGCTAGCTCAGAGGCCTCTAGAAACTCCTTGACAACAAGAAGGGAGTAGTTTCTGGCAGCCGCAAAACCTGACCACTGTGTTTCCCTTTAGAATCAGAACGTGTCCCAGAGTCATGGAAACTATAGATAACTATTTCACTCAGCTCAGTCGTGCATGCTTAGTTTTCTCCAAGTTACACAGAAAGAAATAGACGGGCGTTTCAATAAAGGATTTATTGAACAGTCTTGTTTCTGGTGTAAGTAAAATGTGCTGTTACGATCACAAGACAGTATGCGAGATAAATAATGTACAGGGTGAGCAGTAGAAATAAATAATACTGTGATAGCATTATCTTTTAGTACATATGCATTTACATAAATAACACAGACTAAAAATGCGAGTACTCATACGATGCGTTGCTAAGCTAGTTCTACCCCAATGTACCTAACCTAACCTAGGTGTAGGAAGAGGGAAGAAGTAGGTGAAGTATTCCTTACTACGGTATACTAAGAGTATGTTAAGTCTAGTATGCCTAGTATGCCAAGAGTCCCTCTAGGTTCTAGTCAGCTCCATACCTGAAGAATGAGAGAGGTAGGAATCTCTTTGCCAGACTCGAACTCCAACACCCCGCAAGGGAAGTCAGATCACTGGAAGCTGGAAGCTGGGCTCTCTGCGTGCAGGGAAGGCAGCGTCCTCTCAGTGCGTCAGGCCGGGAAACGGGCTCCGCTGAAGTCGAGGTCTCCTCTGGTTTACAGGGGCTAGGGAAGGTATATTTATACCTGAGAGCACCTAAGAATGTTAGTATTGACGTGAGTTGGACAGCGAAAGACGTCATGAATGAACCCCTAAGGAATAATGGTTCATGCATAATATATGAGTCCTTGAAGAAATCAATAGTCCTGGACTAGGGAAACTCCCGCAGCCTAAGGGTCTGTTCTTCATGAACTCGTTGTGACGTTAGGGTGGACGGATGTCAGAGACCATGCCTGTATTTGGAGTGCATGGTTTAATGCCTAAATAAGGGCTGGGATTTTATGCCTATATAAGGGCAGGGCGAATTGTGCCTATATAAGGACATGATACTGGAAAGCCCGTTTATGGATACCCTAAGAGGAATACAACAATAGATCTATATAAAAATATATGATATTATGAAATTCAGGCCTTTTTGCATACCTCCCTAGATGGGCTCCTGAGTACCATTCCAAGGTACTACCTTATTGGGAAGGGGGAAGGTATGGGTGGTGGGTCAGTGCACGGGTTGGGAAGCCCATGATGGGTGGGGCTTCGAGTAAAGGGAGGGGGGAGGCTACAGGGTCACAGAGAGGTGGGGGGAAAGAGAAATAGTAATCTCAGGTAGAAGGGAGAGTAACGTTCCAAGATTTAGGATCAGGCAGATTGATAGTATATATTATGGCGGAATTAGCCAATTAAAATGGGGAAGCTCTGTGCAGATCGAGTGGATAGAGTTAGCAAATATAAATGGTTGATTACCAGACTTTGCGTTTAGCCTCATGTAATATAAATGGGACTAATAATCGAACCAAATTGAGATCTACACTCCAGTGGCTTATGACACCTCAGGCAAAAGTTATTTTACTTCAGGAGACCTATTTTAAAGGGCATTCAACTCCAACTAGACGGCCCAATTTTATTTCTCAGGCTTTTTTGGCATCCGCAGGTGTAGCTGTCAAGGGAGTAGCGGTATTACTCACACACCACTTTCAGGGGGAAGTACTCCAAATTATGAGGGATCCTGGAGTAAGATGGATTATTGTAGGCCTAAAGATAGGGGAACATATTCTTCAAATAGTTAGTTATTATGGCTCCATATAAGATGAGACAGGTGTGCTAGAAGAACTAGGCAATACTTTAATACCACTAACAGGATTAGTAATTGTAGGAGGTGATTTTAGTATAATGCTAGACTCTTCTCATCAAAACAAGGTACAAAATAAGGCCAAATCCTTTAGGCGATTGGGGAAATTGATTAGGGATTTAGCATTAGAAGACCCCTGGAGAATTATGGACCCAACATCAAGAGAATATACATGTTTTTCGAAAAGACAGAATTCAGTGTCAAGAATTGATTTTTTTTTATTTCCTTTCATTGGGAGAAGGGTAAGTCATGGATTATCCTAAACCTCTTCTCAGATCATTCAGTTCAAGTGACTGAAATCAAAATAAAAGTTAACTAGGGGAACGCCCGAGGTGGACACTGGATAAAACTCTCCTTAATGATGAGGGCTGGGTTAAAAATATGCAAAATCTCCTTACGGAATTTTCCGATCAGAATAGAGGATCAGCCCTACCTTTCTCAGTTTGGGATTCCTGTAAGTCTGTTATTAGAGGGGTGGCAATATCATGTAAAGCTAAGTTTTGAAAATTAGAAAAGACACTGCTGGACAATTGCAACAGGATTTGGATCTGGCAAGTCAGCTACATTTAAGAGTACATTCACAGGCAACAGAAAAGCTAGGCAGAGCACTAAAAACTTCTATGATTCCCAGTCAGTAGCCAACCAGACCACGTGTTTGCAACAACTATACAAGGAAAGCGAACATGCAGGTACATTTTTGGCCTGGTCCGTAAAAAAAAGATGTAACAATGTCACTATTAAATCTATAGTTGATGGTGACAGAGGCCAAGCAGTATACCAAATGGCAGAAATTGATAAGGTGTTTCTTACACACTATAATAGGCTGTATGTAATTACCTTAGTCAGATTGATCTGCCTACATTAAGCCTTATACAACAGGTGCAGATTTTGGAACCAATTTTGGAAAAGGAAATTCAGGAAGAAATTAAACACACCTCCAGTGGGAAAGCTTGTGGCAGTAATGGACTACCTATAGAAATTTATAAAATATTAATATTGCAATTAACAAAATTGCTGGTATTATTATTTAATGCAATCTTAGAAGGGTGTCAGATCCCTAAAACGTTTTCAGAGGCAGTCATAGTTTGTTTTTTAAAGAAAGGTAAATCCTTGGGGAATTCTGGATCATATCACCCAATTAGTTTACTCAACAGTGATTATAAATTATTTTCTAAAATCATGGCAGCCAGGATAACTCCGCTAGCTCAAGATCTAGTGAATGAAGATCAGTGCAGCTTTTTGCCAGGGAGGATCCAACCTAATAATACTAATCTTTTATTGCAGGCTATCGATTACTTTTCGAATAACGATGTAAAAGTAGCAACCATCATGATTGACGCAGAGAAAGCTTTTGATCTAGTTCATTGTTATTTTGTTTGCAATTTTAATTAAGTTTGAGTTTCCTTTATGTTTTATCAATATGCTACAGAACCTATACAACAAAGCAGAGGCCAAGGATATAATTAATGCGCATGTTGCTGGGTCAGTAACAATTCAAAGGGGTACTCTTCAAGGGTGACCTATGTCCCCAGTTTTATTTGCATTATTTATTGAACCACTGGCTTTGCTGATACGACAGGGCCTTCAAATTAAGGCACCTATACCAGGGGTGCTAAGCTTAGACTGTTTGCGGATGATCTAATTCTGTATTTGGCAGCAGGTCTTTAAAATATTATTAGAATTTTTAAGATAATTAGAAGCTTTTCAGACCTAGAGGCTTAAAGGATTAATCACGATAAATCTGAAATTTCATTGTTTAATTGTACTGATCAGGTTCTGCCGAGCGATCTGCGACTACAGGCTTTTAGATGTGCTCCAATCGATATTTGGGTATTTTTGTTTCACATGATTTTTCACAACTCTTTTCACTTAATTATGTGCTGATATTTGTACCACTTTCCATAATTGGGAGAATTGCTTTGATAAAAATGATGATACTCCTGCTATTTATCCTTATATTTTCAAATGTTTTAATCAAAATTCCTCAAAGCTATTTTCGGGAAATAGACCAGATGTTTTGTAAATTTGTATGGCTAGGCAGAAAACCCCATACTAAGGGGTCGATTCCGATCTCGGCCGGAAGCGCACCTAACACTATTCGTCCGGAAAAAAAACAAGCCGAACGCGTGTTTCCCGACCGATTCGAACATTTGTTCAAACGAGCAAGTACGATGCGCATAACTGCCCAGATCCCGACCCAGCCGTACGTACCCATTCCAGCTCCTGTTCCCCGCCCGAGCCGGGTCCGTAAACGCCGAATCGAGTCGCACGGATGCAAATATACAGCACCTTCCGGCCGGACTAGTACGATGCGCCTTCCATATGCGCCGAACCCGTCGCTACGTCCGGCACGTCAGAGCATCCGGGAGAGCCGCACATAAGCTCCGATTCGCGCCACAAGATGATCCACGGCTACGAGACGAACAAGCCAGCGACGAGTACGAGTCGAAGCAACGAGGAACCCGAACGAGACGAACCAACCATGAATCCCATTGCGCAGGTCCTACCAATACTCTACATCTATTACCGGGACCGGTACGGACGCGTACGGCGCAGACGGTAAGTCAAACACCCACTACACAAACAAAAGACACGTACCCGACATATGTCACACACACATAGGGATGCAGAAATGACGTACACTAGCAACAGCAGAACCATAGGGGCGGGATGGCTATCACCAATGCCATACACACCCATAGGGGCCTGGATGCCTACCACTAACCCCACCACTACTCAGGGGGGGCTGGATGCCTACCACTACCACCACCCCTACTCCGGGGGTGCTGGATGCCTGTCACTACCAGCACCCCTACTCAGGGGGGGCTGGATGCCTACCACTACCACCACCCCTACTCAGGGGGTGCTGGATGCCTGTCACTACCAGCACCCCTACTTAGGGGCGGCTGGATGCCTACCACTACCCCCACCCCTACTCATGGGGGGCTGGATGCCTGTCACTACTACCATCCCCACACATAGGGGAATTGATGCCTACCACTACCACCACCCCTACTCAGGGGGGGCTGGATGCCTACCACTACCACCACCCCAACTCAGGGGGGGCTGGATGCCTACCTACCACTACCACCACCCCTACTCATGGGGGCTGGATGCCTACCACTACCACCACCCCTACTCAGGGGGCTGGATGCCTACCACTACCACCACCCCTACTCAGGGGGCTGGATGCCTACCACTACTACCACCCCTACTCAGGGGGTGCTGGATGCCTGTCACTACCAGCACCCCTACTCAGGGGGGCTGGATGCCTACCACTACCACCACCCCTACTCAGGGGGGGCTGGATGCCTACCACCAACACCACCCCTACTCAGGGGGGGCTGGATGCCTATGACTACCACCACCCCTACTCAGGGGGTGCTGGATGCCTGTCACTACCAGCAGCCCTACTCAGGGGGGCTGGATGCCTACCACTACCACCACCCCTACTCAGGGGGGTCTGGATGCCTGTCACTACCACCACCCCTACTCAGGGGGGGCTGATGCCTGTCACTACCACCACCCCTACTCAGGGGGTGCTGGATGCCTAGCACTACCAGCACCCCTACTCAGGGGGGGCTGGATGCCTACCACTACCACCACCCCTACTCAGGGGGGGCTGGATGCCTACCACTACCACCACCCCTACTCATGGGGGGCTGGATGCCTACCACTACCACCACCCCTACTCATGAGGGGCTGGATGCCTACCACTACCACCACCCCTACTCAGGGGGGGCTGGATGCCTACCACTACCACCACCCCTACTCAGGGGGTGCTGGATGCCTGTCACTACCAGCACCCCTACTCAGGGGGGCTGGATGCCTACCACTACCACCACCCCTACTCAGGGGGCTGGATGCCTACCACCAACACCACCCCTACTCAGGGGGCTGGATGCCTACCACTACCACCACTCCTACTCAGGGGTGCTGGATGCCTGTCACTACCAGCACCCCTACTCAGGGGGGCTGGATGCCTACCACTACCACCACCCCTACTCAGGGGGCTGGATGCCTGTCACTACCACCACCCCTACTCAGGGGGGCTGGATGCCTGTCACTACCACCACCCCTACTCAGGGGGCTGGATGCCTACCACTACCACCACCCCTACTCAGGGGGGCTGGATGCCTACCACTACCACCACCCCTACTCAGGGGGGCTGGATGCCTACCACTACCACCACCCCTACTCATGGGGGCTGGATGCCTGTCACTACTACCATCCCCACACATAGGGGAATTGATGCCTACCACTACCACCACCCCTACTCAGGGGGGCTGGATGCCTTCACTACCAGCACCCCTACTCAGGGGGCTGGATGCCTACCACTACCACCACCCCTACTCAGGGGGGCTGGATGCCTACCACTACCACCACCCCTACTCAGGGGAGGCTGGATGCCTACCACTACCACCACCCCTACTCAGGGGGGCTGGATGCCTACCACTACCACCCCCCATACTCATGGGTGCTGGATGCCTACCACCAACACCACCCCTACACATGGGGGGCTGGATGCCTACCACTACCGCCACCCTACTCATGGGGGCTGGATGCCTACCACTACCACCACCCCTACTCAGGGGGGCTGGATGCCTACCACTACCACCACCCCTAATCAGGGGGGGCTGGATGCCTACCACTAACACCACCCCTACTCAGGGGGGGCTGGATGCCTACCACTACCACCACCCCTACTCAGGGGGTGCTGGATGCCTGTCACTACCAGCACCCCTACTCAGGGGGGGCTGGATGCCTACCACTACCACCAGCCCTACTCAGTGGGGGCTGGATGCCTATCACTACCACCACCCCTACTCAGGGGGGGCTGGATGCCTACCACTACCACCACCCCTACTCAGGGGGTGCTGGATGCCTGTCACTACCAGCACCCCTACTCAGGGGGGGCTGGATGCATACCACCACCCCTACTCAGGGGGGGCTGGATGCCTACCACTAACACCACCCCTACTCAGGGGGGCTGGATGCCTACCACTACCACCACCCCTACTCAGGGGGTGCTGGATGCCTACCACTACCACCACCCCTACTCATGGGGGCTGGATGCCTACCACTACCACCACCCCTACTCAGGGGGCTGGATGCCTACCACTACCACCACCCCTACTCAGGGGGGCTGGATGCCTACCACTACCACCACCCCTACTCAGGGGGGCTGGATGCCTACCACTACCACCACCCCTACTCAGGGGGGTTGGATGCCTACCACTACCACCACCCCTACTCAGGGGGGCCTGGATGCCTGTCACTACTACCATCCCCACTCATAGGGGGATGGATGCCTACCACCAACACCACCCCTACTCATAGGACGGGTAATGCATGACACAACCAGCATACTCCAACATAAGGAATGTCAGAAAAAGACATGCCCCCAACACCATGACAAGCGTGTGTAGTCTGTGTCAAATGCCTACAACACTGAACATGACATTGAACATACAATGTGACCCCCTATCACATGTGTCACACATAAATGTGTGTGGCCTCCACAATGCAAGCAGACCATGACCACTGTGGCAATGGGGTCTAACCCCCCATCATCACAGTGACCAAAAGGTAAGTGTGGGGTCCATAGCTGAAGCACATTTTGAACATTGTGGCAATGGGGTCCAAACCCCCATCATCACAGTGACCAAAAGGTAAGTGTGGGTTCCATAGCTGAAGCACATTTTGAACATTGTGGCAATGGGGTCTAAACCCCCATCATCACAGTGACCAAAAGGTAAGTGTGGGGTCCATAGCTGAAGCACATTTTGAACATTGTGGCAATGGGGTCTAAACCCCCATCATCACAGTGACCAAAAGGTAAGTGTGGGGTCCATAGCTGAAGCACATTTTGAACAATGTGGCAATGGGGTCTAAACCCCCATCATCACAGTGACCAAAATGTAAGTGTTGTCATGGAAAAAAGCTGCAAATGCCAAACAGCATGGATGATTACTGGTCACAGAACAACAAACACATCAGTGGCAAAGTAGTGCTTGTGTCCCATAGCAACATAGATTGGGTGAGGCAAACAGTGCAGTGCAAATAAGACATACCTTTGGCCATGTGCAGACAAACATCACCCATGGGGGCTGACATTGTCAACATTCATCAATTACACAATGACAGAAGTGACCATCATAATGCAGACACACATATCTGCACCAATGGACACACAAATGTAGATATCCTGTGGAGACTGTAGATGTGAGGTGAACAAATACCATACCATGGCAGCAATGGGACATACAAACCATGATCATTGTGCTGACTGATGGCCTAGGAGTCCCAGGGACAGCAGGGGAAACCCACCAAACAACATACAGCCAATGGCACACTAAAGATATGCCAATGCAGTGGTGCAGATGCACAAACACAAACAGGCAGCCTCACACTGCATATCAAACACAACAGGTGATGGGGGGTGTGTGCCAGTGTCCCCAGGCAACCACACAACACATGAGGAGGCCTGAATCCCAATTACACAGATGTGTATACAGTGCCACACAAAAGTAACTCATGGATCTGATTCCCCTATGTGGGCAATCAGGCATTGTTAGATGAGAGGGAGCCCAAATTACACATGTCACACAAGCTTGTAGGAACAGCAACTAACACAGCAAGACACAGACCCACCACAGCACTACCCCCAGGGACCCCACATTGTGGTGACACTGGCCTACATGATAATCCCACTGTGATGACAAAGCTAGATGTCGTTCACACTGTGAACCACAGTCATGTGTCCTGAGCAACAAACTACCATCACACCTACACAAGCACAAATCAATCAGCACGGCCTGTCAGCCAAGGCCAATATGGAGGTAGGGGTCTAGCCGTGCAACAACTCTCATTTGCACACACTCAACACCACACACCTTGATCTCCACCAATGTGCAGCAGTGAAGCTCACATGAACTGGTGACATTGCACATGCACCCATGACAATCCCAGGGATGGTGGTGGGAACTAAGGTGCAGAAACCCATCACACATGGCCAGTCAACAAGACTCCTGAATGTCTGACACACTGCACAGTACGCCGTACATGGGCATGACGTCAAATCCACCCCAATCAATGGGATCCCGGCCACAGTCACACACCAATGAAGAAGCCAAGGTCACCCACAAAGAACACACATAGACAACTTCCAACATTGCAGCTCTGACCCTGAGGAGTGGCAGCAGTCACACACACAACGTGTCACAATCACTGAAAGCTACCACAAACTGTAAATTACATGACTTGTGTAACCAACAAGTACCAAGGGGAATCCTGACTGTGTCTCATCTGCATTTGCCCACAAACACAGCCCTGACAGCAAACACACCTATGGATGACACCCTGATGACCAGTAATGTGCCATGCACCCACATCCCAGAGAACCCAGGGCGAAGATTATGGGGGAACATAGGTCAACTCAGCAAGCATCACAAACAGGAACATCACTAGGGATCCCAGCCTGTGTAGCAAAATGGAAGTGAACACACACAGACATGCTCACACAACACACACCTTGGGCTCAGGCAATGTCACGGAATTACACACTGCCATGAGGGGACTCCACTCCTGTGTAAGGAAAGCTGTGCCATACGTTGTCTCTGCAGGGCTCTATCATGTCAGCAGAACACTTGGTCACTCAGTCAACAATTAGCACAAAATGAAGGCTCCCGTCACATCAGCCTGGTCATGGGAGTGTCACCGAAATCATCTGCACAGATCCAACACACATGTATAGCAAGTTGCACTGATAACACAGATGAGTCCTTCCCCATTGATGCCCAAACTTGCATGTCCAGTGGAGATGGTCACACGGTCAGGGAAATAGACTAATTGAACAATGGCAAGCACAACAGATGTGCAGGGGTGTAAGCCACAGATGTGATATTGCAAATAAAAGTAGGAAATCCCATTGCCAAATATAGAAAACATGACACCCTCATATTGCTGCAAAGGATGACATGGATACACACCAGGATAGGACACATTCCCCCTGGACCACATGGGGTCCTGCACAGTAACACTTCATTTTCCTGATATCAAAAATCACCATCACTGCAGCAAGGGCATGGTTAGCATCATCAACATCATGTACATCAGAAGCAAAACCACTAGAGAACAGAAAGTAGCTTTATTCAGCATATGTGGGTGTAAAATTGAAAGTCCTGAAAAAACACAAAGGCCAATGGCCAGTCCATTAGTAAAGTCCGAACAGGGTGACAGTGGCAGATGTCACCCTTTGCTTGCCTGCACTGCTACGGACCAGGGACATTCCCCTCGGAGGGGCATACGGGGGGCAGGCCAGGCACCGCAGGGACAGGATCAGGGCTCACCAGAAGGAGGCAGGGAAGGGGTGGTGGGTCCTGGAGAGTCACTGACAACTGCAGTGGAGGTGTCTGACATGGTGTGTGCCGGCACAACTGGGGGGCATGAGTCAGATGGTGTGGGTGCCGGCACGACTGCAGTGGGCTGGGCAGATGGAGTGGACAGGTTCCCCACTGCAGTGCCCAAGTCAGACGGGGTGGTAGTGGACTCCACTGCAGTGCCTATCTCCAGGGGAGTAGAATGGGGTTCAGGTAAGGTGGGCAGGAGAGAGGGGAGGACACGGTCTCCACACCAGTGGCAAAAACATGCGCAGCGGGGGTGTGGTGCTGGAAGAGCAAGTGGTAGGGGGAGAAGGCCGGATCATTTTGGGGATGGTGTATCTGTGGGTGGGGAACCTGGGGCAGGGTGTGGTGGGGGAACCTGTGTAGTGGGGGCCTGAGGGATGGAGGAAGGAGACTGTGTGGTTGAGCTGGAGGGCGGTGGCGGGGTCTTGCTCTTCCGGGTCCGGGGGGACTTGCGGGTGGGGGCCTCAGTTTGTCTGTGCCTGGGGGAGGGTGTCCGGGGGTGAGGGGCACTCCCCTCTGTGTGGGTGGACTTCCTCTTCCCCCTGTATGCTGGATCAGCTGGATCGGAGGGGAAGAGGCCGAGGTCACAGAGGAAGAGCTGCTTTGTAGGTGGGGTTGCAGGTGAGGCAAGGGAAGGGGTCTTGGAGGGAGAGGTATCGGAGGACTGCTGAGTAACTGTGGATGCCTGTGTGTGTGTCTGTTCCCCATCCCCTGTGGGTATGGTATCAGTCCCCTGAGGATGCTTGCGTGCACGTTTTGACTTTGTTTTGGGTGTTTCTGTGCTGCTCGTGTCTGTGTGTTTGCGTGATTGTGCAGGTGTGCATGTGCTTGGGACAGGTAGGGTGCTAGGAAGTGTGGATGGGGCAGAGGTAGGAGGGGTGAGGGACTGTTGGAGGAGGGACACTGCTGCCGTCAGGGAGGAGGCCATGGACTGATTGCTCCTCTGTAGGGCAGACATGCCCGATGAGATGCCCTCCATGAACGACATCAGCTGTGTCAACAGAGTGGTGTGTGCATGGAGGACACTCAGCATTGATGTCTGCCCTACATGGAGCTGGCGAAGTAAGTACACAGACTCCTCACTCAGGGCAGCAGGGGACACAGGGGCAGGGGGTGCGGTGCCTGGCACGAAGGAGACACGCTCCCGAACACAGGATCCTCCACGGACCTCTGGAATGGGAGCCGATGGGAGGGCGGTGGTGGTGGTGGTGGTGGCGGGGCCAGCCATACTAGCTGGGGTGTGGTGGCTGCTGACACCTGCCTCCACAAGGGAGTCATCCTCCGAGCTGCTGTGGTCCTCAGCTGAGGTGGATGGTGCTGAGGACTCCTCGGTGTGGCTCCCCTCGCCCTCCGTGCCACTGGGTCCCTCCGACCACTCATCGGCTGCTGACCCAGTCTGGCTCTGCAGCTCCTCCTGGTCCATGGAGCTGTCCCCTCCTGTGGCCGTGGATGTATCTGCAAACAATTAGGCAAACAGACAAACATCAGTCACCTGCACTGACCGCACACACCACAGTAAGTACAGCACATTACAGAGCAAGCCCTGGCATCCTTAGTTGAACATTGCCAAAAGTGCTCACACAGATTAGGAGAAGCCAATTGTCAGTCTGATATTCAACCATGGCACTCACATCCCTCCTGGCCTTGCACCCATCTGTCTGGTGCCTGTCGGATGGTAATACCCCAGTGTGGACACATGCACCACCTACACAGTTGTTGGACATTGCAGAGAACACGGTGAAGTATGTGAACATGCACACATCACATCTCTTGCCACTGAGTCAGTACAGGTGTCCGGATAAAGGGATGGCCAGAGTCTAATTTGAAATGCATGTGATGCATACCAGCACCAGACACCATGATGCACCCATGTCCTGATAGTCAATGCCACAATGGGGTGCATGTAGCACATGTCACTCCCCTGCAGGATCACTCTTAGGAAGTTTAATGCCATGGCACAGGCATGCCTGCAAAGTCATACATCACTGTCTCCAGTCACATGGGCAGGGCAGCCAGCCAACAACAGTCTGCACTGTGTCACAATCCTAGGTCATGGGGAATGCAAGTTCTGTAGCTGACAAGTGCACATGTCCATCCCCCACAAACCACATCATCTGAACTCTTATTTGTCCACGTCATACCAATTGGACATATGGGAGACATGAAACACAACTCTCTGAACCTGAGCACCTCACAGTCTGCTGTGAATGAAAAACAGCTGCCTGAACTTCACAGTCGCATACACCAGTCTGCACAGTCAAGTGATCAAACACCTCTATGTCACACAAGTATCGTCTCCTATGGTCACATCTCAGATGGCATGCTGAGCCCTAACCGATAAACACCCCAGTAGTCCTGACAACGAAGCCACAGCACAATGACACAGAGGCAGACACCTGAGGGAACATTTCACTGAGCACAACGTGTCAGCTGATACACGGGAGTGGGAGTACAGAGTGTATTGTATGCCCTGGAGTAGGCATGACTGTCCTGCTCCACGTGAAAGAGGGATGAGCCCTGGACAGTAGGCAGGTGGCTAAGCATGTGTGACACACTTGATATACATACTCCTGAGGCCCAAACATTGTTCCCGACCGCAGCATGGGTGTGTGCCAAATACCCCAGGCACATGTGGTGAGTCAGATCAGCAATTGGACCACATATCAAAGTTACACGCAGATTCCATGTCAGAACTAACCCTGGGCAAAGCACTACGCTACGCTCGCGAAGTTTGTGCTACTTCGCACAACGCGAATTGCACGTAGCACCGTGCACACACGCGTAGCGTAGCGTAGCGTAGTGCAGCGGACATTTTTTGCTTGCTCGCGGTCCTCAACGTCAAGTTGGCGACCGCGAGCAAGCAAAATGACATCCCGGCGAGACTTTTTCCTCGTTCGCGATCAGCAACATCAAGTTGCCGATCGCGAGCGTGGAAAATAAACCTGCCGGCGAGATTCTCAACGCGGGGAGGTCAGGTTTCTCATTGCAAGTGGTCGCGTATGCTCGCGACCGCTCGCGATGAGAAACTACCAGTCCGCGTTGAGAAAGCTGCCGCTCGAGTAAAAATCTACTCGAGCGGCAGTAAAAGACAGCTCGCACTGTGCAAGATGCCCTTTTCAATGATTGCACAGTGCGGACAAGCATCCGGCACTGTGCAATCATCGCGAACAGCGCACTATGCAGTTCGCGTAGTGCTACGCGTAGCTCGCGTAGTGCGAACTGCACTTCACGTAGCTTCGCGTAGCGCTACTTCGCGAACTACGCCCAGGCTTAGTCAGAACTCAGGCATTGTGTAAGCAATTGACCCACCCATGAAGCCCACCACAAAGTTACGGGAACAAATGCTGTCCCCCACCTTGAGCAAAGCAAAATGCAAAGACACAGTACCCAAGTGACACAATTTCCTGACTGTAAGGGCCACACCTGGGTATCAGATGAGGAGTGGGCATGTCACAATTGAGGGACATGGGTCCTGGACCACAAGACTGATGTACTGTGGAAGTTTAACCAGGCCAGAGGAGGGCACATAGCATGTCAGACAAAGTTCACAGTGCAGTCATGGACTCACCTGCTCCTTGCTGCTGTCTGGCCTTCAGCTGCCCATCCAGGTCCGGGAAGACCACCGCCAGAATCCTGAGCATGTGGGGGGTCAGGGTCTGGTGTCCGCCCCTCCTGCGAGGAGGCAACAGCTTCAGCTGGACCCATGCGATCCTCCGGGTCCAGCCCCGAAGGTCCTGCCACCTCTTCTGGCAGTTGTGGATCCGGCGCTTGTAGACCCCCACGGATCTTACTGCCCGGGCGATGGTCAGCCAGATTTCCTGCTTCTGGTGGGCATCAACCTGTGAGGATGACAAAGTGAAAAGGCCATTACTACACATGCAACATTTCCGTGCATCACACAGTTGGATATACATGTCTCAATCACAGGGGCATATGATGTACACAGGCAGTGCAACGATGGCTATGAACAGTTTGCCAGCAGTTACCAAATGGTATCATTGCCTGGGAAGTAAAAGCTTGTTGGAATGCACTGTTACTGCACTATACCTGTTCAGTGCATGTAACTACACACTTTGGGGGTGACAACTACTCAGTGAGCATGCTAGCCAGTGGTGTGCACACTGTAAGTCTTGCTAGTCAGACAACATGCACATTTAGTAAGGCAGTGGACAGCACACTCACCTGCTCCCCTGGTTTCCCATACAGCTTGCTGTACTGTGGAAGGAGGCTGTCCAGCAGGGCCTGGTTCTCCTCAGTGGTGAAGGCTGGGGCTCTCTCCACAGTACGTGCCATTGCAGTAGCCAGAGGATGCAGATACAGCAGCAGTGGTGGTGGCAGATGTCGTCCTGGAGCATGTAGTGCAGGCAAGTGAGCTCTCAGGGGAACAGCCAGCAATATATGTGTGCTGCAGAGGCAGATACTGTCCCATGTGTCCAAAGTGATAGGTCCAAGTCGTTTGCATCTTCTGAATCTGGCCAATCCATGGAATTGCACCACTTATACACGCCCACAGCATCCTTCAAAAGTTCAACTTCATGACACCCATGAAATTGCAACATTGTTGTGGGTGGCCAACTGAATTCACTGCATCAGACTCGTTAAAGCTTCGAAAACGTGTCCGTTGCCATGTCAGGCCATAGCCAATGCGTGTGCACCGATCGGTCCATTGCTGTACAACGCGTATTTCGGATGACAACACGCATCCGTCCACATCATATGCAATGGCCAATGCATGCACACCGATCGGTCCATTGCTGTACAACGCGCATTTGGGGAAACGACACGCATCCGTCCACATCATATGCAATGGCCAATGCGTGCACACCGATCGGTCCATTGCTGTACAACGCGCATTTGGGGAAACGGCACGCATCCATCCACATCATATGCAATGGCCAATGCGTGCACACCAATCGGTCCATTGCTGTACAACGCGTATTTCGGATGACAACACGCATCCGTCCACATCATATGCAATGGCCAATGCGTGCACACCGATCGGTCCATTGCTGTACAACGCGCATTTGGGGAAACGACACGCATCCGTCCACATCATATGCAATGGCCAATGCGTGCACACCGATCGGTCCATTGCTGTACAACGCGTATTTTGGATGACAACACGCATCCGTCAACATCATATGCAATGGCCAATGCGTGCACACCGATCGGTCAATTGCTGTACAACGCGTATTTGGGGAAACGACACGCATCCGTCCACATCATATGCAATGGCCAATGCGTGCACACCGATCGGTCCATTGCTGTACAACGCGTATTTCGGATGACAACACGCATCCGTCCACATCATATGCAATGGCCAATGCGTGCGCACCGATCGGTCCATTGCTGTACGACGCGTCCCTGCACAAGTCACTCGCATATGTCACCATGGTTGTCACTGGTGAACGTATGCCATTCCACAATTACTTAACAGGGACTCAGGGGCACACCTACAACACCACAGCCTGTCCACACTGTATCCTAAGGCATGTAAGGCTGCATTACCTGTGTGTGTATGGGGGTCAACATGTGGTTTGTTGTGTGGCACTTGGGGGCAGCCACTCCCAGGCTGTGCACGTGTTCATGGGGACAGAATCCTTTGTGTGTTGTGCACATGACCACTGTGATGTGCAACTGTTCATCTCAGAGCATGTGGCATGGTCACATCTCCAGGTTGTGTATGTGTGTGTTATGTCACATACACCCTGAGTCCCATGTGGGATGGTATGTACGTCACAGGGTGACCCATTGCCACAATTGTGATGGCCCTCCACAGTCTGTGTGCATGTTGTTTTTCAGATGTCTCGGATTCCATGTGCACAATGGGAGACAGTCTCCACATCCACGTTGTTTGTGCATCGACTTTGATGTTGTGCGTGTGTGTGTCACAGACGTCCATGTCTGTCCTGCAGAGGCAACAGGGGCCACTACCTGTGGGAGTCATGGTTGTTTTGCTGACGTGTACATGATACGCCATGTCATGCCAGTGTCCATGTGGCAATACAGGGTCCCTGGGAATCTACCTGTCAAGGAGCTGTGATGCCTGGGGCACATCTGTCCTCACTTGTCACTGTGGTGTGTGTTTGGAACGTGACAGCAGTACATGGGTACTGTGACACAGCCAAATGATTTCCCATAGAACGACCTGGAACTTGTTGTCAACACATGTTGAACTGAGATGTTAGATGTTGGCCATGGAGGTGCCATATATGTCCATATAGAACGGCACACACATCAAGTACTTGTGTCTCGTAATGATGTATCATGTGATATTGAGTATGGTCAATGCCACATATGTGGGGTGACTGACAATCTTTCTTTGTTCACTTATGCACTGCAGGGCACCAGCTGTCCATAGATCATTCCCTGACCTTGCAACGATGGTGGAACGTGACTGCATCCGACGGTACCGCTTCAACAGGCCGCTTATTGAGGAATTGGCGGTGCGCTTGGCCCCACATTTGCAACCTGGCCGGCCATACCCTGCAGCGCTGACCCCCAAGGTGAAGATGATGGCAGCCCTACACTTCTTTGCCACCGGTACCTTTCAACACACTGTGGCATCTGCAGGTGGGATGTCACAGACCATGTTCAGCCGTGTGCTACGCGATGTTTTGGAGGCGATGTTGAGATACTTGAACCACTACATCTATTTCCCTAAACATCAACAACTCACTGACGTGAAGAGTGACTTCTATGCCCTGGGGAGGATGCCACATGTCATCGGATCCATTGATGGGACACATGTGGCTTTGGTACCACCACAGGCACATGATCAAGCATACAGGAACAGGAAACGATACCATTCTATCAGTGCCCTGGTGGTATGTCTTGCAGATATGAGCATCTCACATGTGTGTGCACGTTTCCCTGGTTCTGCACACGATGCCTACGTCATGAGGAGTAGTCGCATCCCGAGGATGATGTCACAGATGCCGAACCAGCGTGCCTGGCTTGTCGGTGGGTGCTGACTTTGTACCATTGTGTGTGTTCTGCAATGTTGTATTCCACCCTCTTTTCCAACTCAGCTAATTGCAATTGTCTGTATGTAGGTGACTCCGGATACCCCAACATGCCGTGGTTGCTGACACCCCTCAGGAACCCTGTGGCACCAGCCCAGATGCGCTACAATGAGGCACATGGTCGGACAAGGAGAGTGATCGAGCGGACATTTGGTCTCCTGAAGAGCCGCTTCCGCTGCCTGGACAAGACAGGAGGGGCCCTCCCATATGCCCCTGCAAAGGTGTGCAAGATTTTCATCGTCTGCTGCATGCTACACAACCTGGCAGTGCGGAAGGAGTTGCCTCTCATCCTGGATGACGATGACCAACATCCGCCACCTGTGGAGGATCCTGGCCTGGGCCACGATGCCAGTGATGATGATGATGATGAGGGTGATGTCCGCACACAGCTCATCGCCAACTTCTTCAGCTGAATGTGAGTATACAGAGTTGGTATGTCAATGATTTGAGTTTGCATGATATGTGTTGGTGGTGCTCTGTTGCTGTTTGAGTGTAGCCATGTGCTACTTGACTGTATGCGTGCAGCGATGTGTCCTTACAGGTAGTCTGTACTCCCCAACAGTGTTGACATGCTAACTTGGTTTTGTGTAGGTATCTTGTGACATGTATTGGGCATGAGTATTGCAGTTCTGTCCTGTTCTTCAGTGCTTTTGACTGTGTGTCATGTCTGTCCTTCACAGGGTACTTTCAGAGTTGTTTGGTCAACTCGGATCCCCCGACACCATGATTCAACTTCCAGGGTGGAAGCAGTCGTTTCCCTGCAGGTGATGTGCCACACACCCCTGGACTTTATTTCCTCTACACTTGGTGACTGTGTGGCCACTGCCACGTGGGATTACCTTGCATCTGTAGTGGAAACAACATGGTGCAAATGTGTAATAAACCTGTGCTTCACTTTGGGATGTGCGTTGTCTGTGGTCACACATCTGTCTGACATTTGCTTACTTCACCTATGGGCTAGTTGACACAGACTCTGAAGAGGTGTGGTGTCTGTGCATTCCACTGTATTTCCTGGCAACATCAGTGTAGGCGATGAGTCAGATGGCCCTGGTGTGTATGTGTTGTGTAGCCCTAGTGGTGTGTCTCCCTCATATGTGTCATGTCGCCATGACTCACATGACGGTGTTGAACTTGCTGTAGCAGTTAGCATGCACAGTGTCATTTAGCAGATCATCATCTCCATGACAAAAACAATGTTGGAATCACAACAGCGGCAAGTATGGTGTATTAGTGAGTTTATTTACATACATGTGTGTGGATAGTGCACAGGATGGTGGGTGCTGTACATTGGGATTGGAATCCAAAGTTCCCAGATGAGCTGGAAGTGTTGGTAGCAGAAATGTCCTGAGTAAAGTCCACAGTCATCTGATACATTGGTCCAACTTAAACTCCCCATGTCATGTGGGAGAGTTGGGTTGCATTCGACAGGGTGAACAGTTTGCACACAAAGGAGAATTTCCCGAACAGGTGTTGGGTTCCTGGGGGATGTACATGGCCATCGGACTCTCAGTTTTCCTTCCTCGGACGACCCCTCTTCTTTCTGGGGGGACCCTCACGTGCAGGCCACTGCGGTGCAGAGGACTCTCCGCCAGAGTCATCCTCCCTCCCTGTGGCAGTTGCAGTTGTTGCGGCACCAGATGTTGTGGGCACACAGGGAGGTGTGGCCATGTTGGTGCTAATCTGGCGGAGGCATGTCAATATGTCCCTCTGCACCGCTGTCAGTTGTTCCAATGTGTCCCACTTGGACTCCATACGAGACATGTGTGTCTCCACACGGGACATGTGGGAGTCCAAGTGGGCATGATGGGCAGCCTGCTGCTGTTGAATGTCCTTGAGGATCCCCACTACCTGGCTGACCTCTCCGGTGCTATTCTGGTACGCATCAGCAATGCGTGGCAGTTGTGGGTCATCATGCAGTCCAGACCCCTCTGCAAACAGCGACCTCTGCCTACCACCCATCCCACCACCCCTGGCCACACGTGCGGGACCTGCGGTGGCACGCACAGGTGACCCTAGGCCCCCTTGGGGGTTGGTACTGGGGTTGTTGTCCATTGCTTCACGGTGGGACGGGGTCCCTGTGCTGTTGTCATTGGTGGTCCTTGGTCTGTCCGTGTCGGCGGGGGTGGTCTGTGTGTTGGCAGATGTTGGAGGAGTGGGTGCAGGGGGGTGCAGATGGTGGTCCTGCTGGTGCTGCATGATGACTCACACCGGAGGGGCCAGGTAGGTCTTCGCCATCAGAGGAGGGCAGAGGCTGTTCCACACCAGGGAGCTCAGGGGCCCCCGGAGCCTGGGACAGGGACTCCTCATCATCTGCTGCTGTGTCCCCATCATCACCTGTTTTTGGAAGAGACACACAATGTATGTTATGTTTCTACAGGCATCAATGGTTCAAACACCTGACAGTTGTGACTGTACCTCTGGATGCGGGCCTGTACATTGCATTGTCCTAAGTTGTCACAGTCAGAGGTTGATATTGGTGTAGCACATTGTCCGGCCAACCTGAAGCATTTCAATGTGAATGTTGAGGTGTGTGCATGGCCAGCATTGGTGGTATTTGGTTGACATCCGGCCCTCCTTCTCCCCCAGCCCAGTTATCCCACCATGAAGCATGCCACCCTTGCAGTGGGTGCAGGTTGACTATCAGGATGTCAGTCAGTGGTGTCCTGCTGTTGGTTGGTGCCCAGTTCCCAGCAGGGCCTTGTGCTCCCCACAACAGAGCACCATTGTCAGACATCTTTGAAGTGGCTTTTCACTCCCTGGTAGGTGTGCATGCTTCAGTGTGAGCTTGCCGGGCCATGTGGGTGGGGGATGTTGAGCTGTGACTACCACTCCCATCATGCTATTGCCTACACCCCCCTTCCCAGCATGCCCATACTTCCTTCCTTTTGAGTGGACTTCACTGTGTATGAGTGTGACAGCAATGGCAAGATGGCTGACAGTGGTGTCCTGTTGTTTGTTGGTGCACAGTTCCCAGCAGGGCCTTGTGCTCCCCACAACAGAGCACCAGTGTCAGACATCTTTGAAGTGGCTTTTCACTCCCTGGTAGGTGTGCATGCTTCAGTGTGAGCTTGCCGGGCCATGTGGGTGGGGGATGTTGAGCTGTGACTACCACTCCCATCATGCTATTGCCTACACCCCCTTCCCAGCATGCCCATACTTCCTTCCTTTTGAGTGGACTTCACTGTGTGTGAGTGTGACAGCAATGGCAAGATGGCTGACAGTGGTGTCCTGTTGTTTGTTGGTGCACAGTTCCCAGCAGGGCCTTGTGCTCCCCACAACAGAGCACCAGTGTCAGACATCTTTGAAGTGGCTTTTCACTCCCTGGTAGGTGTGCATGCTTCAGTGTGAGCTTGCTGTGCCATGTGGGTGGGGGATGTTGAGCTGTGACTACCACTCCCATCATGCTATTGCCTACACCCCCTTCCCAGCATGCCCATACTTTCTTCCTTTTGACTCTGCTTCCCTGTGGGGTTGTGTGCCTGTGCTGCCAGGATGGCTGACAGTGTTGTCCTTGTGTTAGTTTGGCTACAAGTCCCAAAAGTATCCCTGTGCTTCACACAGCATAACCCAGGGTGGTAGTTCTTTGTGGGATATTTAATTAGAGTGTGAGGCAATGCATTCTCCCAGGTGAGTTGTGTGGAGTTTGTGTTAAGGGTGTGTGTGAGAAAAGCTGCTGGTAACTATGGTCAGTGCTGTCAGTCCTCCTTCCCACCCAGCCAGATATCCCACCATGGAACGTGCTTCCATTGCAGGGAGTGCAAGTTGGCTTTCAGGATGTCAGTCAGTGGTGTCCTGCTGTTGGTTGGTGCACAGTTCCCAGCAGGGCCTTGTGCTCCCCACAGCAGTACCCAGTGTCAGCCATCTTGTCAGTTTTTTTCCACTCCCTGTGATGTGAGCATGGTTCAGAGTGGTGTTGATGGGCCAATTGTGAGGGTGACCAATATCTGTGACTACGACTCCCATCCTGCTGTTTGCTACACTGACTTCACCAGCATACACAGAATTCCTTCCTTTCAGTGAGCTTCCCTGTGAGGTGGTGTTCTAGTGGTGGCAAAATGTCTGACAGTGTTTGTTGTTTAGATTTGTGCCACTGCCTTGCTCGATTTGTTGTTGGGTTTGTACATGTCATAACACAGTTACATATCACTATGGGTTGGCAGGAATTGTGTTTGTCTGACTAACATACACATCTTGGGATGATTATGTTTTGGTTACTGTGGCTTTGCTAACGGTGCATGGTTTCACTATCCCCTTGACAGTGATGTGTGTGTATTGTCACATGATATTGGGTATATTGGTTGTGTACTCACCAGGCTCTGGGATGTCTGATAGTCCATGTACGCTCTCTGGTGGTAGGATGGCATGCACCTTCTCCTCCCAGGGCCTGAGGTATACTGGTTTGGCAGGAGGGCCACTGCCGGTGCGATGGCTCAAGGTGTAATCCTTCTTGAGTAGGGCCTTGACCCTCCTGCGCACATCATACCACCTGTTCTGGATGTCTTCCTTTGTGCGCAAACATGGTGATTGTGCGTTCACCCTGTCGACGATCCTCTCCCACATCTTGGTTTTCTGCGACATGGGGGTCTGTTGGACCAATGTACCAAACAAGTGTGGCTCTACCCTGAGGATTTCATCTACCAGCACTTCCAATTCACTGTCTAGGAACTTTGGATTCTTCTTTGGGGGAATGGTGATGGGTGGTGGTGGGGATTGATGTGTGTGTGAGTGTGCAAGTGAGGGTAGGTGAGTGTCAGTTTTGCTGGGTGTATGTGAGGGTGCTATTAGGGAGGTGCTAATGGTGTGTGGCTTGTGTGATGGATGAGTTGTGGGTGTGTCTGTGGTTGCTGTCTGATGGTGTTCTGTGCTGGCAGGTCAGTTGAATTTGCAAAGGATCATGGTAGGGATTTGTGGCCTTTATATGGGTGGAGTTGTGGGTGTGTCTATGTTCCATTTCCCCCCCCCCCAGTATTTATTGACTTTGTCATTGCTTGTTTGGCCCTTTTTTTTTAATTTTTTCATTTCTAGTTTCTGGGCATGTAGGAGACGTTCTTCTGACGGAGTCGGACGCTGCAGTTGGCTCGTGCGAGCTTCTCCGAGTCTTTCACGCTGTGTTTCTGATGGATTTCATGTGCGGCGTACGCGTCGGTCGCGGAGTATTGGGTTGCTTCGGCTCCGTTTTGTATGCGT
Source organism: Calotriton arnoldi (assembly GCA_963921515.1). Taxonomy (NCBI): domain Eukaryota; kingdom Metazoa; phylum Chordata; class Amphibia; order Caudata; family Salamandridae; genus Calotriton; species Calotriton arnoldi. The sequence goes on along the minus strand of CAWUFW010014355.1, from coordinate 233,918 downwards.
GTCGGTCGTACGGCTTGAGCTCCGTGCGACTCGGTCTGGTTTTCCACGCATTGCATCGTACTGCGCGGGTCGGAGTTCGCGGGTACGTTTCTGTCAGGTTCTTTCCTGGTGCGTGTCGGTCGGTTCGATTCGCGTGGTTTTCCGGCCGGATAGCTGGTTTCCGTGCGGTTTGGTCATTCGGTTTGTGTTCCGTACGAGTCAGTCGTAATTCACATGCAATGCATCGTACTAGGCGGATCGGGCAGCGCCGGTACGTGTCGGTCGGACTAAATTCCCGTACCGAGTCGGTCGGTACGTTTTCCGGCCCGAATCGGAATCGGCCCCTAAGTTAGAAACTTTACAGCTGAGCTTGGAAGAGGGTGGTCTTGGACTACAGTATATTGAAAAATTCTTCCAAGCCGCATTTATGGACTGGTGTGGACTGGACATGCAGCTACGTCAAAAGGCCACGGAACTAACTTTACCTCCAAAAAATGCCACTAGAAAATAACATTCAGCTAGTACCATTTATTAAGATCCCAGCCTACCCAAACGCATTAGATATAAGGTCCCACATACAATTCTGCAACGATTTACACAAATAAAAGAAGACTGCACATTCACCTTAATCCATCCGGATTTTCTGATGCGATGTTGCGATGTTTTAGGGCTTCATTTGGGTATACAGACTATAAAGAACTGGGAAAAGCTAGGGGTCTATCAAATAAAGGATCTAATGATTGAGGGGTATTTAAAAACCTGGGATCAATTACAAATAGGGAGAACAGAACTCCTTGAGTCGTTATTTTTTCCTTTATGCAGTTTAGTAAGGACTCCACAACTTCCAGACAGCCCACTCCCAAAGGCAATTAATTATGCACTTTATGTGAGTTAAACACTGGGGGTAGGGAACTGGTATTAAATCCTTCAGCAAGAACTTTATAAGAAGATAGTTCCAAGTACTTTGCATAAAATACAGACATTCACAGGATGCCGGATAGAAACAGAACTGTGGAAAGTGTATAACGAATGGTCTCATAAAGCCATCCGAGGGGCCAACTTTAAACGTATGCCTTTTTTTGCAAATGGCAGCTATACTATACCCCAAAGGAATTACAAAAAATGTTCCCTTTAGTATCAGGGCTATGCTTTAAATGTAATCTACCGAAAGGAGACTGGATACACGTCTGCCTCACTTGCCCAAATCTGGCACAGTATTGGGATCAGATCTTCCAGTGGGTTAACAAGAAATTGTTGACGAATATAGTTCCCGGTGCATTGGTGGCTCTATTTTGAATTGTTAATTTCAATTTACTAATTCGACAAAAGCAGTTTGTTTTTATTGCATCTCTAGTGGCTAAATCGCTTATCCTGCAAAGATGGAAAATGCCAGAGCCACCTAGATTTAGCCATTGGGAATCAAAGATGAGCCAAGTTAGAAATAAGGAAAACCTGCATTCCGTAAGGGTAGGGGCGGGGAAAAAGTTTGTTGAAATCTGGGGTAAAGATTATATGTATATATAAGAGAGAAAATGGGGAGAAATGCTGAAATATCTAAGGAGGAGCTGCGGGTTTGGGGATATCTTTCCACATCTGTATATTCTCATGCCCTTTACCTTTCTGCTTTTTAGACCTTTAGATCTATAGCTTTGGAATATGAAATACATTTGGGATAAAAGGCTTTTAACATAATGATGCAATGAGGACATGAAATGCTATTTATTGGTTGTTTTCTGTTATGGCTGTATTGTCTACCTGCGATTATAGTTAAAAATAAAGTTTTTTAAAAAAAGAACCTGCCACAGGTGCTGCAAAATGTAAGGGTTGCTGCATTTCAATGGTGTATAGTCTTGATTTCACCTCATGCCTCTTTCATCCACTACCATGCACTCCTCGCCAGTTTATTTCACTCTTGCATGTTTTACATCACTGCTTTCTACATTTGGCACCGTTTTTTTCCATCTTTCTCTTCCTCCTTCTTTCCCCTTTGTTCTGGGTCAAAGTCTGAATAAGTACTAGTCCCCAAAATTTAGCAACAGTGGGCATCACCTGCAACCATCAGCGCAAAATAATCACTGCCTGCATCACATACGGGAACAGAGTTAGTCAGAAATATGCATGTATTTTAAGACAGCTCAATATCACATGCTTTCATTGACTCTGTTTGTCAGCATACTGGAATCCTCAGAAAAGAAGTTAGAGAACTGATGTAATTTTTCCAGCGTGTGATATAATTACCACAATAATTTGATCTTGGATTGATTATTGCTACCCTGTGACAATATCCAAGTTCATCAATTTTATTAGGTATTTTAAAATAATGATGACAATTCCCATATTCAAGAATGATGGATGGATGTTTTTCTACTCTGTGCAATGATTTTCTGTGGTTTTACCAATGAAAAAAACAAGAATGCAATTTTTTTATTAAAATGCTGCAAAATGTACTTTCAAATTAGGTTTGGTGGGAACGCCCTGTTAAAAAACCTGGATTTCTAGGTGCTCAATAGAAATTTTCTAGAAATTGACGGTGGGATAACAGGGGCCAGAATCTCTGATTCTGGGTGGTACCATTGCAGAAAATTCTGGCTACTTTGGTATTTGTTCCCAGAATGGTCAATAAGTACACAGAGATGTGGATAAAGGGTATTTTACGTTCAGGATGCCCAATGCTCACTGCAGTCAGAAGATGTCAAAGAGAGGGCTGGTTGATGTCAGGGAAGTCAAGACAGGAGTGTAACAGAAAGAGCATGCCAGAACAGGGCTAGGGGAGCATTGTATGCCCCTCAATGTTGTGCTCCTGGTCCACTCATCCCTGGGCTTTGCCACTTGCCCAGTGCTGTACTTCTTGAGTCAGGTGGGGAGAGGGGTCCTCCAAGGCGTGCTAGGGTGGAGTGTAGTCTGCAGCCCATGAAGTGCTCTGTAGAGAGGCAAGAAATTCCACTCAGCCTAGGGCTCTGCCACTGACTTAGGCTATTCTTCCTCAAAGGGGTGGGGTGAAGTGGCATCCTGGAAACCTGTCTGCCCAAGTCCACAGCAGGAAGAAAATATCAGCTGATTTGGTCTTCAAAATAGGGCTAAAACACAGGGAATAGGAGTCAGTATTTCTGGGTCTGAGTGGTTATTCCCCGATCCAGGGACAACACTTGTAGTTGCTGAATTGAGGTGGGGATAGCATCTGGATTCAGAAACTCCAGTCTCTTAGCATAGCTGCACCAAAATTTGACAAACTCAAGTGCCAGCAAGCCTGAATACTCCTAGAACAGATAATCTAGATATTTGCTGCAGGCACTCCTACCCATTTGAGCAGAAGACAAATGAAAAACGCATAGGCACCTACTCATCCAGTAGTAGTCTGAGGATTGGACATAAAATGTCCAGCTTGAAAGTTAAATTCAGACTTGTTCAAATAAAAGTCCACTAAATTTCAGTTGAGGGATTCTAATGCATGATAAAATTTTACTGTCCAAAATCGTTTTTTCCTGAACTCTGTCAGAAGACCAAAGTCATGGTCCAGTTTGTTAATGGCACAACCACCCAGGTGTAACCATCACTTTGGCCATCTCGGCAGTTCATTGCTACAGATCTCTTCTCCACAAGTTATTTTTTCTTGTGAAGCACTGTATAGCCTTTGCAGGCTCTCGCTGATGGTCTGAGATAAGTTTTTGAAATACAGCAATTTAGCAGCCGACTGAGAGAAGTAGTCCTAGGTATTTTGACAAACCTGAATATAATATCTTATGGTGAGAGGCCCTTTTCCATACCTTAGGGCCTGATTATGATGCCGGGTGGACCACATTCCGTGGCCCCGTCAGATGTGGTTGGACCGACGAAGGTCTCGTCGGAAGTGGTGAGTCCAACCACCGGATTATGATGCATCCAGCATATTATCCGACTGACCGCTGACTCTGACAGACTTCCTCCAACCGCCAAGTTGGCGGTTGGAGAGAAACAGCAGCCATAGGGCTGTACAGGGAGATCTGACCGTCATCCAGATTATGATGTGGGTTTCCGAAGCCCCAACCGTGGTGGTCCGACCGCATGCCTTGAGTCGTCGGAAACGTAGGAAAAGGGGTGAACACTCAGCCAATTCCCCTTCTCCCCACCGGTTTCCAGCATGGATCCCTCCCTCTAGGTCTCCCCTTCACCTCAACAGCTAAACCCTGAGGTAGACGGTCCTGTGGGTGGCAGAATCTACGTAAGTCCTCATGTGGCATGTATCCCCATTGACTGGACCATGCACATATCGCCAGAATCCAGCAATGGGTACATGGTGCACAAGGCATGCCCCACATGTGTCATGCATGTGTGTACAACTGCACATGTTTCCTGTGCATTTTTACCCACTTGCAGTCACATGTCTGGGCAGCAGGGCACCGCCAACAATGAGCCCCTGTGGTAGCAATGGTTGCATGGTAATACGGCGGGCAGAGCTTTCCCAACCTCAGCGGTCTGAATCGGAGTACGGCTTTGGCGGTCGGACAGGTGGTCCGACCTGCATCCTAATCAGGCCCTTAATTTTTGTTCTTCATCATCCATCCTTATCGTTGTGATGCAGTCAACATTTGTAACCACACCATATTATCTTTGACAAACTCCTTAGACTCTGTGGGCCACTGATCTTTGAACTTGATAACATTGATGAGTTTTAGGAAACTTTGGTCATTTTATTAATCCTCCATGCCCTTTCTGGCCAAATGCTCAAGTAGGATAGAACAAATTTGGATCTACTAGAAACACAGGTGGAGGCATGGAAAGTCAGCTTCACAAAACAATCTTCTATGAGCAAGCTTAACTTACTCATGGAAAATCAGGAGAATATCAAGAGTAAGTAACAGCTACTCACAGGAAACTCTTTTGGGTAGGCCCACAGTCATTTGTGTGAGTTTTTAATCAATATTAACAGTCACTTCTAATGAATTTCATTTACATGGTTAAAGCTATTTGCATGTCTAGTTTCGCTTTTTCAAATATTTTCACATTTTTAGTAATAGGTAATAAGAGTTACCTTTTATGAATCTCTTTTAGATCGTTCTTTTCATTATTATCCTACTTGAATTTATTTTTAGTTGTATTATCTTTGCACCACCAGTAACTTCCTGGGAGTAAGTCATGATCTGGTATTTGGACAAAATATCGAATTTCATATATCGAGTTACAGAAATATCAAAAATATTTTTGTGATACATAAATATCATAATGCAGAAATTTTGTTTGTCAAGAATATTGATTTTTTTATAAGTAATTTTGTTGTCAAGAATATCGATTTTTTAGGTAAGTAATATCGTCAAGAATATCGCTGTTGTTAATATTGTTTTCAATAATATAGTTGTAAAAATATAGTTTTTTAAATATCTTATTGTGTTTAGTTCATATATTAATTTTATGTGTTACCGTTTGTATAATTGTTAAAGATAGTTTGTAATTTTGAGTAATTTATCATTTTTTACTTAATTGCTAAATGTAATTTATACTGTCGTAGCGAGTTGCTAGTTTTGTAGGAGTATAAAATGGGAAGTTAAATCAGTATAATTAATTTACAATTATTAATTTATTACTAATTATGTAGTTGATTATTAATTATGTAAATTGTGTAATAGTTGTAGGAAGCTGACTCTGTATATACTATACCAAAGTAAGGTATAGTGTGCATAGAGTCCAGTGGATCCCCAGATCCTTTACAGAGGTTAAAGTAGATAATACCTTACTCTCTTTTGTAGTAGTGTGGTTGAGCAGTCAGGCTTATCCGGAGGCTTTGTTAAGCATTTCTTGAACACACTCAGGCAAGAAATGATTACACACACTCAAAGACCAATTGTTTCATATAAAAATATGACTTTGTTACTTTTATTTCTAGAACCAAGAGGAACTCGGTTGCAGGTAAGTACCAGATTTAAAATATTAATACTTTTCAGGAAGAGTTGAAATATGTTTTCAAGAGCAATAAAATACTTTACAGTGATACTAAAAATACTTTGTGGTATCAATTAACAATAGTAGTAACTTACCAATGTAAAAGATAGACACTTAGTGCAACTATCAAGAAATGCAATGCAATCCTATGGGAGGAAAACAGTTATGTACATTTACCGGTAAGTACTCGAATTACACATCCAGTCTTCAGGTGTCTTGACCAACACTGGGCAAGGGTCAGATCAAGGTAGATACTGCACCACCAGCGGCACTGGGGTGGCAGAGTGCAGAGGTCACTGGGCCCAATGTAGTCAGTGGAGACTGGAGGCACCCACAAGAGGTGCTGGTTGCAGGTAAGTACCTGTGGTTGCATGGCACAGGCCCAGTGGGTTAAAACAAGCATGGGGGCCATAAGGCAGCACCAACCATACACCACCAGCAGCACAGTACGTATGGAAGTAAATGGGAATTTCAGTCGCACAAAGAGGCTGCAGGCTCGGACCATGATGCTGGACGAAGGTGACCAACAGCTGGGCATGTAAGTAGAGGTGTCGGTGGATACCTGGGCACCATTGGCTGGGCTACCCAAGGTCATCGTACTGAGTATGCAGGGGTGCTTTTAGGTGTCAGATTTTCTTCACAGGAGCCGGTCGTGGTCAGGGAGACCCATCGTGATGAGGCTGCAGGCGTCTTCGTGGCGTCCAGGAGAGGTCAGCCATTGATGGTGTCGTGGTCAGGATAGCTGGGGGAGACATCACTGGACAGGTGAGCCACTCAGACTCAGGCCATGGGAGTTGGGTGCAGAGTGGGCAGGAGTCGTGGTTCCAGCTGGATCTGGAGTCCTTGTAGTTGAACTCTTCTAGACAGGGCCGCTGTCCTTCGGAGATCTGGTCTTTGTTGAGGAGCAGGCAGTATTCCTTGGGTTTCTGGAAGTCACTGGCCACAAGACAGGTGTCGTCTTCTTTGCAGAGTCTTTAAAGCTGAAGACAGGCCAATAGGACTGGGGCCAAGTCAGTCGTCGTCTTCGCTGCACGGTGATTTCTTCGTCCTTCTTCTTCGTAGGTTGCAGGAATCTGAGGATCAAGGTTCAGGGGATCCCCTAAATACTACATTTACAGGTACTAGCAGGTAGTAGCCAATGGGCTACTTACCTTTAGGGTGACTACGCCCTTTGTATGGCCCCACCTTTTGTGGAGGGGGCTTCCCTAACCCTATTGTCTAAAATCCTTCCATCCAACATGGATAATTTTCTAAGAAGGGGGTCATTTAAGCTCTGGACACCTTAGGGGTGGTCCTGGATGAGAGGGGACACACTCCTCCTGACTACTAATTTTCCATCCGACCTTGGCACCAAAGGTCAGGCTTGGTCCAGGGGGCAGGCATCTCCAGTAGCTGGAGAGGCCCTGGCTAGCATAACAAAGGGCAGGAAGCCTTTGAGGCTCGCCGCCCGGAATGCTGTTTCTGCTTGGGGGGAGGTGAGAAGCACCTCCACCCCAAGCAGGCTTTGTTCCTGACCGATAAGAGCACAATGGCTCCCACCTCAGGGGGTCAGAAACATGTCTGAGTGTGGCAGGCTAGTGCAGCCAGTCAGCTGGACACAAGGGAGTTAGTCATTTTTCAGGGGGCATCGCTTAGATGCCCTCTGAATGCATTTTGTAATAAATCCAGCATTGGCATCAGTGTGGGTTTATTATGCTGAGAAGTTTGATGTCAAACTTCTTAGCATTGTGTAAAGCCATCATGGAGCTGTGGAGTTCATAATGACAACCTCCCACCCATGTACTCAATATGGCTTCACTGCACTTACAATGTCTAAGAATGGACTTAGACATTGGAGGGGGCATATTGCTCCAGCTAATATGTCCTCACCCGGGTATAGTGCACCCTGCCTTAGGACTGTGAGGCCTGATAGTGGGTGACTTACCCATGCCACAGGCGGTGTTTGTGGGCATGGCACACAGGGTTGTGTGCCATGTCAATTCTTAAGTTGTATCTGCGCCAAAACACACAGTCTGCAATGGCAGTGTATATTTCTTAGGTGAGAGGGTGTCTGAGGGTGGCTTAATACATACTGCAACTCTTAGAGTCCCTCTCAGGTCACAATGTTCTTGGTACCAGGGTACCTTTTACAAGGGACTTATATGTGGGCCAGAGATGTGCCAATTGTAGAAACAATGGTACAGTTTAGGGAAAGAACACAGGCACTGGGAACCTGATTAGTAGGGATCCAGAGCACATTCAGTCAAAGTGCATCAGATATCAGGCAAAAAGTGGGGGTAACCAGACAAAAAGGGGGACTTTCTTACAATTATTAATTTTTTAGGTTATATGTTAGGTGCGGGCTGCTGAGTTTCTACGGGTATAGGGAGAGAAGGTAATTAAGTTATAATTAATTAAAAATGAATTATTAATTAATTAACATCTATTTAATTGATTATTAATTGTGTTATACATATTTTCTTGTTATATTTGAAGTGTGGGCTGCTTGGTTTGTGGGGGTATAGTGTGGGAAGTTAATGAAGTAATAAATAAATAACAATTTTTTAAATTGATAATTATTACATTGGTAAAAAATCATGTACATTACTTAATTGTTTTTATATATATATATATGAAATTTTGTATTTGGTTAATTAAAAATGTTCATATTTAGAGTTTTATATTTGTTGTACATTAATAGGGTTATTCAAATATGTTATGTGCTTGAAGTGAAATACTTTCCCTAATGTTGCACAGACTGGAGTGTAAATAGTACATTTAACCCCTTCGAAGTCCAACACTTACCTGACTGTTGAACAGACTGGAGTGGGAATAGTAAATTTAATCTCTCCGAAGTCCAACGCTTTCTCTACTGTTGCATAGACTGGAGTGGGTATTGTAAATCTTACCTCTCTGAAGTCCAATGCTTTCCCTACTGTTGCACAGACTGGAGTGGGTATAGTATGTCTGTTATTACCAGACTTCAATATTTTAAATGTATCTATTATTTGTCTCTTTGTTTACTTTTATTTTATTTGTTTATTAAATATGTATATATATATATATACAGCTTTATCCGGGCTGGGCAGGGGATTGAAAAAACATGAAGAAACTATAAAGACACGCAAGGCATTTAAATTTGCGCGAGATAAGTCTGACTATGAGTGTGGGCAGATTTTCACCTTTGCGAGGAAATTTGATTCAGCAAAAAGATAAAAGCTCAATACTCTAACCAAAGTTACCGCACCAACATCGTCAGCTGCCATGTCCCGTGATCCAACTGACTCTGCATCAACATCTGACCTGAGTTCCACTGTTGACACCGGCACGGACTCAGAAGATGGCAGCATCACAAGTAATAGTTACCCCAGACTGAGAAACAACTTCAGCTTAACAGAGGAATTTGGTTTTTTAGTCGAAGACAGGCGCCAAACACTGCGGCCACGATTACCGAAGAAACAAAACACAGGCGGAACTGCAGAAGGAGAGAGCGCTGAAAGCGCAGGAAATCAAAGAGGAAACTTCAACAAAAAAAGAGGCAACTGGAGATGAAAATAACCAGCAACTCCAATACAGTTATCAATCTCTCGGATCTACAACTAACAGAGGCGGAAAAACAACTTCTCTCTTTAGGTTTGACCTACTGCCCAGAAAGCAGTTTCAATTACACCACCACTCGAATTGACATTTTTAATTTTATTCGGAAACTTAAACTCATCAAATTCTTCAAACAAAAACATGGCAACACATCCCTACCTTCCAACAGCAGTGTGGGGGTTCACACGCCAGATACTCTTGCAGTTTCAGACATTGCCATTATCAGAACTATGTCTGAGCTAGAATCTCCAAATGACGATCCCTCTACGCAAGTACTATTACATTACGCTGGCATTGACACACCAACCTCCATCAGGAGTCCATTCAAGCCACCATCCACTTTCACTCCCTCCATGCCTAGAGATGCCATTGACATTTACAATGATGTCATTGTGGAAGAAGTCAAGAATTTGCACAAACGAAGAACCCGTGCAAAAAGCAAAAAGAATTTCAAATACAAACAATATATGGACCTCATGAGTAAACTCAAAGCCAGAACTGATATAATCATTAACAAATCAGACAAAGGAGGTAACAACGTCCTATGACCTAAATACATGTACATGGAAGAAGCCCACAGACACCTGAATGATGAAACATGCTACAGGCCTACCAACATGAAGGACGTGATCGCTAGTGGCAAAGAACTCAAAAGATGCTTGAACAATTACAGGACTCAAGGCGCTCTCAGCAAAGATGAGTTCAAATTTCTGAATAATGAATTTCCTGTATTACCAATTTTGTACTTCCTGCCTAAAGTACACAAGGAAACACTGCCGGTACCTGGCAGGCCTATTATATCGGCACGCAAAAGCCTTTGCGAAAACATATTGAAATATGTGGATTATTTCTTACAAGAGCACGTCACCAAACTACCTACATACTTGAGAGACACTAGCGATTTCCTGCTTAAAATCAAAAACATTCCGTGGTCACCAGACTGTATCCTGATGTCCCTCGACATAACTTCGCTCTACACGAGTATCCTTCACCCTGATGGACTGAATGCATGCCGTGAATTTTTGACCAAACGACCTATCCACTGTTATAAACATAATGAGCTCATCATGTTTCTTATTGAGTGGTGCCTACAGCATAACTATTTTATGTTTAACAACAAGATATACCAGCAGCTCAGGGGTGTGGCTATGGGGGCCTGCTTTTCCCCCAGCTACGCCTGCCTTCATGTGGGCTGGTGGGAGGAGCGGGTCCTCCAGGTTACGCACTCTGAAGCCTGGTCCAACAACATTCTTTGCTGGCTACGTTACATAGACGATGTTTTTGTGGTATGGAGGGGTTCTATGGACAGTGCTAAATCATTTATCAATGATATCAACTGTAATGATTTAAATTTGGAGTTCAATGCCACCATCAGCACTGACACTGTAGAATTTTTAGATGTAAAAAATTATGTTTCAGACAACACACTACAGTCCACCCTCCATAGAAAAATCACTGCAAGTAATTCTACCCTTCACGCCACCAGTTTTCACCCAAAACATCTTATAGCTAGCATTCCATACGGAGAAATGCTGCGCTTGCGCAGAATCTGCAGCAATCCCACAGACCTAGCCAAATGCCAATTGGAGTCTGAATTGAGATTCAAAGCCAGGGGTTACACTGATAAGACTATCACTGCTGCAATCACCAAAGCCAATTCATTTCCCAGAGAGCTGTTACTACAGAACACATCCGCAGAGACCACTGTTGATACAGACACTCAAGCGGACCTGGCCACTAAGGGATATGTAACTACACACCTCATCATGACTCACAACACTGAGTCAAGAGCACTCAAATCCATTTTCAACAAACACTGGGGCATTATCAAAACAGGCTCCACACTAGGACCCATAGTTGCCCCTAGGCCTGACATCACCTACAGGAGAGCCTGGTCCATGCATGACACTATAGTCAGAAACAGCCCTGAAATAACCAATACCACCAATTGGTTAACTAATGTTAAAGGTTTTCGTAAATGCAGCAGTTGCAGGGCCTGCAGATTTGGAGTTAACACCACCCAAATCTCGGCAGAATTCAGAAGCAAAACCATAATGATACAACAGAAACTCACATGCAGAACAGAATTCGCAGTGTACATTCTTACTTGCAGTTGCGGACTAAAATATGTAAGGAGCACTAAGCTACAAGTGCACCTATGGATTTTGCAACACATTAGAGCCATTGTCAACAGTGACCCGACATACCCTGTCGCCAGGCACTTCAAAGAGACACACCAGAACAACTCAGACCACCTTAAATACTGCGTCATTGATAGCATTCCGCCACTCAGACGGGGTGGCAACAGAGAGAAATTGTTGAGACAACTGGAGTCGAAATACATAATAGAACTCAACACTAAGGCCCCGGCAGGATTAAACATCAGTGAAGGCCTTTATAACTTTTTATAACTTCTTATAGTGTCCTTCTACAATATTCACTCCAGTCTTGCGCTCTGAGAATTTCGCCAATATGACATTTTTTAGAAGTCGGCTGACTTTAAGTTAGATGTCCAGTTTTTAATCCACTACAAACACAGTTTTTAACTATTCTGCTCCAATCACGCCTATTCCTTTAGCGACTGTTTGGATTTTTGTCTTCACCACATCTCACGGCACCAACACTAAGTTTTCCCACTATTATGCACTCATTTTTAACTTTACCCATAAGTGACTGCACTGTATAACATTTTTTCACTTATTTGACATATTTTTTGGCAGTTGACTCGATTTCCATACATCAGGCTCAGCCCTCAACATGTTAAGATTAAACTCCAGCAACATCTAGGCCCTTTGTCCGCACCAGCACTAAGCTTACAATATACAACCGCATTAGTTGCGCGCTGACAGATACAGAGATTTTGGCATTGGCTTCCACACGCTTTTACTAACATGAATGGGTTTTATACATTGTTCCCCTCCTAGTTACGATGGTACACCGGATTCCTCCCACATTTAATTGTGCCACATGGCATTCATGGTTTCTAGGATGTATTCACACACCCGCGATTAATGAGGAATACCGTTTAATTTTGTTTTCCATCAGACATAATTTGGGAGACTTCAAACCCAATTCTTGCATTTATTTAGCATTTTTTTATCTTTCACAATGCAGCCAGCACCGCCATTACACGAGCTTACCTTCTAGTCTGCCACACACAACTGATGTTACAGAACATATGGCCATCTACATCTACATATAGAGGGGTAGTCTTTTCTCTATGCCTGCTACCAAAACTGCTTGTCATTGCTGCGCCTACTCATCACTGTATGACAAGATGTTTTACTACATGCTGCAAAAGTGTAACATTTTCTGCCTTGTCACTATGAACATAGTAAAGTCACTCATGTCACTATAAATTGTATGCCTCTCACCTTAGCGCACTATGTGATCAAGACCACAGGCTTGTGGTCGAAACGCGTCATCCTGACATGCTAAGACAATAAATTCTCTTTATTGCATCTTCAACTGGAGTCTGTGCCCTTGTTTGGCCCACCGCGGTCGTTCTTTGGGATCCTGGTTTCATATATATAGCCAGTCGATGCACGATCACATGGTTGGGGGCGGAGCAACATTTCCATAATTAGGAAAAGTGCGGGACACATTTAAACAGGAGTGGCAGAGAATTCCGGGAGGACCGGCATCTGACGAAGGCCGCCAAGGCCGAAATGCATTATGCCCGTGCAGTCCATTAAAGAGCTTCCATCCTGTCCCTTCGTGTGGCCTTTGCTTCTGCAGTTTGGAGGAGTTCTTTTTGATATTTTACGAGTCAACCAGAGACACGTCAACAAAGGTCCCGCTTCGCAAGCAGGCCTGGGCATCACTGGTTCGCTGTGTGAGCAGCTTCTTTTGCCAAGGTATTGGCATGGCCCAGGCACGCCCCACAAATCAAGCCAAGCAAGGACAGCTGTGATGCAGATGGTGATTTCACGATGGGTCGGGTGCATTGGTTTCCGTACCCCTGCCTGGCGGACGCTTGAATTTGGAGGCTGGAGCGTTGAGGGGACTCGAGGGAGCTCTGAGACAGTGTACCAACCCGGACTTAGTTATTTGGCCACACCATGTTTTATCCTTCACGGTGCACAATCCACATGGATTTTAAAATCAAATCCCCACGTAGCACTTACCAGTAATGAAGAATTCTGGGACTGGTAGTTCCGATGTATAGCCAGTCGATGCACGATCACATGGTTGGGGGCGGAGCAACATTTCCATAATTAGGAAAAGTGCGGGACACATTTAAACAGGAGTGGCAGAGAATTCCGGGAGGACCGGCATCTGACGAAGGCCGCCAAGGCCGAAATGCATTATGCCCGTGCAGTCCATTAAAGAGCTTCCATCCTGTCCCTTCGTGTGGCCTTTGCTTCTGCAGTTTGGAGGAGTTCTTTTTGATATTTTACGAGTCAACCAGAGACACGTCAACAAAGGTCCCGCTTCGCAAGCAGGCCTGGGCATCACTGGTTCGCTGTGTGAGCAGCTTCTTTTGCCAAGGTATTGGCATGGGCCAGGCACGCCCCACAAATCAAGCCAAGCAAGGACAGCTGTGACGCAGATGGTGATTTCACGATGGGTCGGGTGCATTGGCTCCGTACCTCTGCCTGGCGGACGCTTGAATTTGGAGGCTGGAGCGTTGAGGGGACTCGAGGGAGCTCTGAGACAGTGTACCAACCCGGACTTAGTTATTTGGCCACACCATGTTTTATCCTTCACGGTGCACAATCCACATGGATTTTAAAATCAAATCCCCACGTAGCACTTACCAGTAATGAAGAATTCTGGGACTGGTAGTTCCGATGTATAGCCAGTCGATGCACGTTCACATGGTTGGGGGCGGAGCAACATTTCCATAATTAGGAAAAGTGCGGGACACATTTAAACAGGAGTGGCAGAGAATTCCGGGAGGACCGGCATCTGACGAAGGCCGCCAAGGCCGAAATGCATTATGCCCGTGCAGTCCATTAAAGAGCTTCCATCCTGTCCCTTCGTGTGGCCTTTGCTTCTGCAGTTTGGAGGAGTTCTTTTTGATATATATATATATATATACTTTTAATTTTTATAATATTTTTAAATAATATGTTTAGTGAATATCTTTTTTTTTATATTTAATTAATTTGGTAATTTATTTGACGTTTTGCAGTTGATTTGTTAATATTTTATATATTTCATATATATATATATGTGACCAAGGGCCAGGAGACCCGAAACGCGTCATGAGAAGCATTGCACTTTAACTTTAATAAAATAAAGTAATATTTGGCACCAGCTTAAGAAGTTGTCCGTACCTGTTTGTTGTGCATCAAGGGCACAAGGGAGTGTAATTGGATATATATAAATATATATATTACCTACTGGCGGTCGCCAGTAGGTAGTTATAGTTAGGACCTATTATCCATAGGAAAATCGTAACATTCTTTTCCCAATAACTTTGGCGCCGGTTGACGAATCTTCGCGAAATTTTCAAAACTTATGGCCCGCTCCGGTCAGCTCCTAGCCTGAAAGTTTCGGGGTGATTCGGCAAGCAGGGGCCGAGAAAAAAGGGGGCTCCCAAAACGTGTTTTCTCCATGTTAATTCCCATAGGAAACTTTAGCCACAGCTACGCAGCCCCACTCCCCCAAAAAATAAAAAAAAACAACGAGGCAGAGCCCCGGGGATGGGGTCCCCGGGCTAAAGAAGCCTCAGGAGGGGGCCACGCAGCCCCCTCCTTTGTAAATATATATATATTTTTTAAATAAAGTGGCCATGCCCCGGGAATGGGGTCCCCGGGGCCAAAATGGCCTCGGGAGGGGGCCCACGCGGCCCCCTTCCCCATTTAAAAAAAAAAAACAATAGGGGTCAGGCCCTGGGGGATGGGGTCCCCAGGGCCCAAAAAACAGGAAAGGAAGGGGGGCCACACAGCCCCCCTTCTATAAAAGAAAAAGAAAAAAAAAGCTGGCATCGCGCTGGAGGCCCCGCCCCCTCCCACCAACACTATGCAAACGCGCCCTGTGTCGCGTTTTAAGCTTAGGAATTAATTCCCCTACAATCCTGAGGGTCCCTGGGGGCTAACTAGCCCACCAGGTACCTCCAGTTAGTGCCACAGGGTTGCGTTGCAGAGAGGTGGTCTGAGGCCACGCCCCTTTTTACACCTCTCTGCAACACAGCTCTGTGGCGCTTACTGGAGGTACCTGGTGGGCTAGTTGGACCCCAGGGACCCTCAGGATTGTAGGGGAATTAATTCCTAAGCTTAAAACGTGCCACAGGGCGCGTTTGCATAGTGTTGAAGGGAGGGGGCGGGGCCTGAGGTGACATGTGTGCAAACACGTCCTGGGGCGCGTTTTAAGTTGGGGAATCAATTCCTCTTCAATCCTGAGGGTCCTTGGAGCCAACTAGCCCACCAGGTACCTTCAGTAAGCGCCACAGAGCTGCGTTGCAGAGAGGTTTAAAAAGGGGCGTGGCCTCTGAACACCTCTCTGCAACGCAGCTCCCTGGCGCATACTGGAGGTACCTGGTGGGCTAGTTGGCCCCCAGGGACCTTCAGAACTGCTGAACGGAATTACACCAAATTTAGCAAAAAGGTAGTGCTTGGTTCAGAAAGCGCCCTTTTTTTAAATGGTGTAAATCCGTTCAGTAGTTGCGGAGAAAATCAAAAAATAGAGGTCAAAAAATCAATTTCCCATAGGAAACTTTAGACACGGTTACAGCCAAAACTGCTGAACGGAATTACACCAAATTTAGCAAAAAGGTAGTGCTTGGTTCAGAAAGAGCCCTTTTTTTAAATGGTGTAAATCCGTTCAGTAGTTGCTGAGAAAATCAAAAATAAAAGTTTTGATATTTAGAGGCACGGAGGATCCGCGGACCCTCCCGACCATGAGCTTTATTCTAATTGGCTGTCAACACTCCAAACCAGGAAGTGTTGGCAGCCATCTTGTGACTCGGTAGAACCGAGTCACAAGAAAACAGAAAAACAAACGCGAAAAACAAGAAAAGGGGGCAGGGTAGAAACACCCTGACCCCCTAGGCCTGCTTAGGGGTCCCACAAGGACCCCCAGGGCCCAAAAAGAATTTTTTTTAAAAAATCGCGAGATGCGCGGAGGATCCGCGGATTTGGCCGCGAAAATACAAAAACGAAGCGCGGGCTCCCGCGCTTTGATTATTAATTAGCCTCCGGGTGGGCCAAGTCCCGGGGGCATGCCCAAAATAGAAACATATTTGAAATATCATTGCGGGGGCCCAGGGGGACCCCCGCAGCCCCGGGGACCGCCACACCCCGGGGCTTTCTATAAATATTTGCGGGGGCACACAGCCCCCCCGCAGCCCCTGGGACCGCCACCCCCGGGGCTTCTTTTTAATGTGTGGGGGGCCAAGCCCCGGGGACCGCCACCCTCTGGGCTTTGATTAATTATTTGTGGGGGGGTATACTGCCCCCCGCAGCCCTGGGGACCGCCACCCCCCGGGGCTTCTTTTTTTTAAGAAATACCTGTGTGGGGGGGCTCGAGCCCCCCACACGCCCCGGGGACCGCCACCTCCCCGGGGCTCTAATTATTCAAATTTGGGGGTCCTGACGGACCCCAAGCCCCGGGGACCACCACCTCCCTGGGGCTTTGCAAATAGTGGGAGGGGGGTCGCGCGGCTCCCCTCCTGGAGCCAGTGATGGCCCTGGGGACCGCCACCCCCCAGGGACGGCTCCTGCAGTGTCCCGGGGTGCCCACCCCCGGGACACTGCTGTCTGCAATGACAGGGCGGGAGCCTCGCGGCTCCCGCCCTGTCATTGCAAACTGCTTTGCTTCATTCAAGCGAGAGCAGGGAAACCTGCTCTCGCTTCAATGAAGCAAGCAGATTTCTTTCCACACGGGGAGCTGCATGTTAGCAGCCCCCATGTGGAAAGCAATGCCGGCTCCCGTAGGACGTGGGAGCCGGCGGGACCGTGGTGGGATTGGGGACCCCCACGGTCCCCAACGGACAGGGCTGGCCACGGGGATGGGGTCTCCGGGGCCAGAAGTGGCCCGGTGAGGGGCGTGGCCCCCTCCCCTGTTTTAAAAAAAAAAAAATGGAGAGGCCAGGCCCCGGGGGATGGGGTCCCCGGGGCCGTATTTGGCCTGAGTAGGGGGGCCACGCGGCCCCCCTCCCCCAAAAAAACTAAAAGGATGGCCAGGCCCCGGGGGATGGGGTCCCCAGGGCAAGGATTGGCCCGGGAGGAGGGCCACGCAGCCCCCTTCCCCCCCAAAAAAAAAACAAAACAACGAGGCAGAGCCCCGGGGGATGGGGTCCCCGGGGCTAGAAGAAGCCTCAGGGAGGGGGCCACGCAGCCCCCTCCTTTGTAAATATATATATTTTTTAAATAAAGTGGCCATACCCCGGGGGATGGGGTCCCCGGGGCCAAAAATGGCCTCGGGAGGGGGGCCCACGCGGCCCCCTTCCCCATTTAAAAAAAACAAACAATAGGGGTCAGGCCCTGGGGGATGGGGACCCCAGGGCCCAAAAAACAGGAAAGGAAGGGGGGCCACATAGCCCCCCTTCTATAAAAGAAAAAGAAAAAAAAAGCTGGCATCGCGCTGGAGGCCCCGCTCCCTCCCACCAACACTATGCAAACGCGCCCTGTGTCGCGTTTTAAGCTTAGGAATTAATTCCCCTACAATCCTGAGGGTCCCTGGGGCTAACTAGCCCACCAGGTACCTCCAGTTAGTGCCACAGGGTTGTGTTGCAGAGAGGTGGTCTGAGGCCACGCCCTTTTACACCTCTCTGCAACGCAGCTCTGTGGCGCTTACTGGAGGTACCTGGTGGGCTAGTTGGACCCCAGGGACCCTCAGGATTGTAGGGGAATTAATTCCTAAGCTTAAAACGTGCCACAGAGGCGAGTTTGCATAGTGTTGAAGGGAGGGGGCGGGGCCTGAGGTGACATGTGTGCAAACACGTCCTGGGGCGCGTTTTAGGTTGGGGAATTAACTCTCTTCAATCCTGAGGGTCCCTGGGGGCCAACTAGCCCACCAGGTACCTTCAGTAAGCGCCACAGAGCTGCGTTGCAGAGAGGTTTAAAAAGGGGCGTGGCCTCTGAACACCTCTCTGCAACGCAGCTCCCTGGCGCATACTGGAGGTACCTGGTGGGCTAGTTGTCCCCCAGGGACCTTCAGTATTGAAGAGGAATTAATTCCCCAAATTAAAATGCGCCACAGGGTGTGTTTGCACACATGTCACCTCAGGCCCCGCCCCCTTCCTTCACTACTGTGCAAATGCGCCTCCTGGTGAGTTGTAAGTTGGGGAATTAATTCCCCTTGAATGCTGAGAGTCCCTGGGGGCCAACTAGCCCACCAGGTACCTTCAGTATGCGCGAGGGAGCTGCGTTGCAGAGAGGTGTTCAGAGGCCACGCCCCTTTACACCTCTCTGCAACGCAGCTCTGTGGCGCTTACTGGAGGTACCTGGTGAGCTAGTTGGACCCCAGGACCCTCAGGATTCAAGGGGACTTTATCCCCCAACTCAAAACACGCCACGGGGTGCGTTTGCACAGTGGTGAAGGGAGGGGGCGGGGCCTGAGGTGACATGTGTGCAAACACGCCCTGTGGCGCGTTTTAAGTTGGGGAATTAATTCCTCTTCAATTCTGAGGGTCCCAGGGGGCCAACTAGCTCACCACTTGCCTCCAGTAAGCGCCACTGCGCTGCGTTGCAGAGAGGTGGCCCATGCCATGCCCCTTTTTACACCACTCTGCAACGCAGATCTGTGGCGCTTACTGGAGGTAAGTGGTGGGCTAGTTGGCCCCCAGGGACCCTCAGGACACAAGGGGACTTAATCCCCCACTTTACAACGCACCAGGGGGTGCGTTTGCGCAGTGGTGCAGGGAGGG
Organism: Calotriton arnoldi; assembly: GCA_963921515.1. NCBI lineage: Eukaryota > Metazoa > Chordata > Amphibia > Caudata > Salamandridae > Calotriton > Calotriton arnoldi. The sequence goes on along the minus strand of CAWUFW010014355.1, from coordinate 214,633 downwards.
GGCGTGGCCTGATGTCACAAGTGTGCAAACGCCCTGTGGCGCATTTTAAGTTGGGGAATTAAGTCCCCTTGAATCCTGAGGGTCCCTGGGTGCAACTAACCCACCAGGTACGTCCAGTAAGTGCCACAGAGTTGCATTGCAGAGAGGTGTAAAATGGGGCATGGCCTTGGACCACCTCTCTGCAACGCAGCTCTGTGGTGCTTACTGGAGGTACATGGTGGGCTAGTTGGAGCCAGGCACTCTCAGGATTCAAGGGGACTTAATCCCCCAACTTAAAACGTGCCACAGGGCGCCTTTGCACAGTGGTAAAGGGAGGGGGCGGGGCCTGAGGTGACATGTGTGCAAACACGCCCTGTGGCGCGTTTAAAGTTGGGGAATTAAGTCCCCTTTAATCCTGAGGGCCCCTGGGGGCCAACTAGGCCACCAGGTACCTCCAGGAAGCACCAGAGGCCTGCGTTGCAGAGAGGTGGTCCAGGCCATGCCCCCTTTTACACCTCTCTGCAACGCAGCTCTGTGGCGCTTACTGGACATACCTGGTGGGCTAGTTGGACCCCAGGGACCCTCAGGATTCAAGGGGACTTAATCCCCCAACTTAAAACGTGCCATGGGCGTGTTTGCACAGTGGTGAAGGGAGGGGGCGGGGCCTGAGGTGATGTGTGCAAACACGCCCTGTGGCGCGTTTTCAGTTGGGGAATTAATTCCCCTTCAATCCTGAGGGCCCCTGGGGGCCAACTAGCCCACCAGGTGCTTCCAGTAAGCGCCACAGAGCTGCGTTGCAGAGAGGTGGTCCAGGCCATGCCCCTTTTTACACCTCTCTGCAACGCAGCTCTGTGGCGCTTACTGGAGGTACCTGGTTGGCTAGTTGGACCCCAGGGACCAGCAGGATTCAAGGGGAGTTAATCTCCCAACTTAAAACGGCCACAGGGCGTGTTTGCACACATGTCACCTCAGGCCCCCCCTCCCTTCACCACTGTGCAAACGCGCCCCGTAGCACGTTTTAAGAGGTAGTTTTAATCCCCTGCCCTATTATGTACTAGGGACTTACAGAGGAGGTCATGCTAATCACAGGGGTACTCCAACGCATAGTGTTCCCTAGTGTATGTAGGTGTTTTCACTGTATTCTAAGTGTCTTTTAGCATAGCACTGGCTCTAGGCCTGGTTAGTCAGAGTCAGTTACCACAAGTACCCGTCTGAAAAAGTTGTGGGCACAGGATGATTTTGGAACAAGGCCTCTTTCTGCTCCTCTGTTGGTTCTTTCTGCACATGTCTTGCTTCTTCCTGCACTTTTCTTCCTCTTTGTGGACTTCTGTTGCTTCTTTCTGCATTTCTTTTGCTTCTTTCTGTGCGTTTTTCTTCTTTCTTCACATGTCCTACCTCTGTAGGCATAGTTAGAAACTAGCATTTGAAAAACCTTGAAATTCACTGAAAAACTATAGGTTTCAGGCACGTTATAGTTAGAAATTAGCATTTAAAAAACCTTTGAACTTCACCGAAAAACCATAGGTTTCAGGCACGTTATAGTTAGAAATTAGCATTTAAAAAACCTTAGAAATTCACTGAAAAAACCATAGGTTTTAGGGAAAGTTATAGTTAGTTGGACATTGCACTCGCATAAAACCCGTGAAATTCCCCCGTTATAGTTAGTTCAGCTAACTATAACTCGCGTCCCAGCAATGCACTGCTGATGACGTCACATATTACATCACTCATGACATGGTCAGTGACATCACTGAGGAAATCACTGATGACATCTCAAATGACATCACTGATGACATCACTGATGACATCATCCATGTGATAATTTGATGCATCTTCTCACACCCTAATATAACCTTTGATACACCCACTCTAAATTACAGACTGCCATTCTCAAAACCATAGACACTCCAACACCAATAACTACATACCCACTCACTGATTCTTAGGTTTACACACACATCTACTCACTCACCCGTACAGTAACTCATACTTATGGTCACTCAGTACAGGACTATCATATGCACTCATACACCTACATAGACACTCACACACCGCCACTCATCCATAGACGTACTCACACACCTAGTCAGTCATGCAAATAATTAATCACACTGCCATTTACTCACCTATACAGTTATACACACACCAGCTCAATTACTCATACAAATACTAGCACATTCTTACGCTCTTATACAATCACTGATACAAGCACACACTCATCCATACAGCCACTCTCACAATCACACACTTCACTTATAGCCATTTATATACTCCAACACACATATATACAGCCTTTCACATATGTAGTTACTCACACATGTACCACTGAGATATACATTCACTCACTAACACACCCATACACACACTCACCCACCCATACAGTCCATCACAGATGCACTCTTGAAACCATGCACCCAGTGAATCACCCACTCACACATCTATGCACAGAGTCACACACACCCCACCCACACACACACTCAGGCACCCATACAGATACTCAGACAACCAATCAATAACCCATATAGACACTCATGTAGCTATTCGCAAACCCATGCAGCCACTTCACACCAACAGACAGACGGATACAGACATTCACACAGTTTAGTCTACTAACCCATGCATTCAGTAAGATACGTTTAATCACTCACTTATAGAGTCAGTCACGCACCTACTAAATCATCCATTCAGACACTTATACACCCACACATTCTTCAATACGCCTTTCCCTATATATATTAAACATATTTAAACTTTACAGAAACACACAGTCACTGGATGATGTCATCAGTGATGTCATCAGTGATGTCATTTGAGATGTCATCAGTGATGCCATCAGTGATGTCACTGACCATGTCATGAGTGATGTAATATGTGACGTCATCAGCAGTGCATTATGGGGCGCGAGTTATAGTTAGCTGAACTAACTATAACGGTGGAATTTCACGGGTTTTGTACGAGTGCAATGTCCAACTAACTATAACTTTCCCTAAAACCTATGGTTTTTTCAGTGAATTTCTAAGGTTTTTTAAATGCTAATTTCTAACTATAACGTGCCTGAAACCGATGGTTTTTTCAGTGAATTTCAAAGGTTTTTTAAATGCTAATTTCTAACTATAACGTGCCTGAAACCTATGTAGCTTTTTCAGTGAATATATATATATATATATATATATATATATATATATATATATATATATATGTGTATATATATTCACTGAAAAAACCATAGGTTTTAGGGACAGTTATAGTTAGTTGGACATTGCACTCGTACAAAACCCGTGAAATTCCCCCGATATAGTTAGTTCAGGTAACTATAACTCACGCCCCGCAATGCACTGCTGATGACGTCACATATTACATCACTCATGACATGGTCAGTGACATCACTGATGACATCACTGATGACATCTCAAATGACATCACTGATGACATCATCCAGGGACTGTGTGTTTCTGTAAAGTTTAAATATGTTTAATATATATAAGGAAAGGCGTATTGAAGAATGAGTGGGTGTATAAGTGTCTGAATGGATGATTTAGTAGGTGCGTGACTAACTCTATAAGTGAGTGATTAAACGTATCTTACTGAATGCATGGGTTAGTGACTAAACTGGATGAATGTCTGTATCCGTCTGTCTGTTGCTGTGTAAGTGGCTGCATGGGTTTGTGAATAGCTACATGAGTGTCTATATGAGTTATTCATTGGTTGTCTGAGTATCTGTATGGGTGCCTGAGTGTTTGTGTGGGTGGGGTGTGTGCGACTCTGTGCATAGATGTGTGAGTGGGTGATTCACTGGGTGGATGGTTTCAAGAGTGCATCTGGGATAGACTGTATGGGTGGGTAAGTGTGTGTAAGAGTGTGTTAGTGAGTGAATGTATGTCCCAGTGGTACATGTGTGAGTAACTACATATGTGAAAGGCAGTATATATGTGTGTTGGAGTATATAAATAGCTATGAGTGAGAGTGTGTGATTGTGAGAGTGACTGTATGGATGAGTGTGTGCTTGTATCAGAGATTGTATAAGAGCGTAAGAATGTGCTAGTATTTGTATGAGTAAGTGAGCTGGTGTGTGTGTATAACTGTATAGGTGAGTAAATGGGTGTGTGCTTAATTTTTTGCATGACTGACTAGGTGTGTGAGTACCTCTATGGATGAGTGGCGGTGTGTGAGTGTTTATATAGGTGTATGAGTGCATATAATAGTCCTGTACTGAGTGACTATAAGTATGAGTGACTGTACGGGTGAGTGAGTAGATGTGTGTGTGTAGACCTAAGAATCAGTGAGTGTGTATATAGTAATTGATGTTGGAGTGTCTATGGTTTTGACAATGGCAGTCTGTAATTTACAGTGGGTGTATCAAAAGTTATATTAGGGTGTGAGAAGATGCATCAAATTATCACATGGATGATGTCATCAGTGATGTCATCAGTGATGTCATTTGAGATGTCATCAGTGATGTCATCAGTGATGTCACTGACCATGTCATGAGTGATGTAATATGTGACGTCATCAGCAGTGCATTGTGGAGCGCGAGTTATAGTTACCTGAACTAACTATAACGGGGAATTTCACGGGTTTTGTACGAGTGCAATGTCCAACTAACTATAACTGTCCCTAAAACCTATGGTTTTTTCAGTGAATTTGTAAGGTTTTTTAAATGCTAATTTCAAACTATAACGTGCCTGAAACCTATGGTTTTTTCAGTGAATTTCAAAGGTTTTTTAAATGCTAATTCCTAACTATAACATGTCTGAAACCTATGGTTTTTTTTTGTGAATTTCAAAGGTTTTGTAAATGACAATTTTTAAATGTATTAATTGTTATATTTATTTTTTTGATACTGATTTACTACATTTTTTTAAACTATTTATTTTTAGATATTTTATTTTTTAAATTACATTATAATTACATTATACATTACATTACAAAATATACTTTCTCAGAATGAATTACTTTAGTTTAAATACTTTGCAAATAGGCAATAGACTTTTAAGTACAGTAGTTACAGTTGTTGCAATGGGCAACACAATTTCAAACACAATGCAACATTGAGCTCAATGTGAATTTCTAGTTAAATGCAATTAGTTACTTTATGGATTACTTTTCTAACCACAGGACTGGATCCTAGATTCAGTCCTGGGACATCTTCTGTAAACAGTTGAGTAAAAGCGTTTTGGTTACAGTAGTGATTTTTATGGAATATTATTGTATTTTAAAAGTTGACAGAAACTTTTTCACATAGAATCACCAATGTTATCCTATGGGAGGAAATTCACTTAGCAGGTAAGTAGTGTTATCGTTACTTTTTCTTACTCAGTGGTGGATCCTGGATCCAGCACTGGTGCATCTCCTGTAAACAGTTGAAATAATGCGTTTAAGTCATACAGGCGATTTTTAAGGAATATTTGTAGTTTGTGAAAATCGACACTTTGAAACTTTTCTGCTGAAAACCAGACAATGGATTCCTATGGAAGGGAATACAAGTTACTGGTAAATACGGTTAGAATTACTTTTCAGGGTCAGTGCTGGGCTAAAAGATGCAGCACTGGGTTCTCTCCTGATAACAGGTGAGTAAATCGGAATTCGTAGTTCGGCTGATTTTAGAGGAATATTATAAAGTTCCAAAACTCCACACTTAGAAGAATTTCCAAGTGAAACCAGTCAATGTTAGCCTATGGAAGGAAATTCAAGTTACTGGTAAGTACGGTTAAAATTACTTTTCAGGATCAGTACTGGGCTCAAAGGTGCAGCACTGAGGTCTCTCCTGATAACAGGTGAGTAAATCGGAATTCGTAGTTCGTCTGATTTTAGAGGAATATTATAAAGTTCCAAAACTCCACACTTAGAAGAATTTCCAAGTGAAACCAGTCAATGTTAGCCTATGGAAGGAAATTCAAGTTACTGGTAAGTACGGTTAGAATTACTTTTCAGGATCAGTACTGGGCTCAAAGATGCAGCACTGAGGTCTCTCCTGATAACAGGTGAGTAAATCGGAATTCGTAGTTCTGCTGATTTTAGAGGAATATTTGTATGTTTCAAAAATCGACACTTAGAAACTTTTTCAGCAAAAAGCAGGCAATGATATCCTTTGGAAGGAAATTCAAGTTACTGGTAAGTACGGTTAAAATTACTTTTCAGGATCAGTACTGGGCTCAAAGATGCAGCACTGAGGTCTCTCCTGATAACAGGTGAGTAAATCGGAATTCGTAGTTCGGCTGATTTTAGAGGAATATTTGCACAGTGGTGAAGGGAGGGGCGGGGCTTCAGGTGACATGTCTGCAAACAGGCCCCGTGGGCACGCTTTAAGATGGGGAATTAAATCCTCCTCTAATCCCGAGGGTCCCTAGGGGCCAAGTAGCCCACCAGATACCTCCAGTATGCGCCAGAGAGCTGCGTTGCAGAGAGGTGTTCAGAGGCCACGCCCTTTTTGCACCTCTCTGCAACGCAGCTCTGTGGCGCTTTCTGGACGTACCTGGTGGGCTAGTTGGCCCCCAGGGACCCTCAGGATTGAAGGGGATTTAATTCCCCATCTTAAAACGCGCAACGGGGCCTGTTTGCACACATGTCACCTGAAGCCCCGCCCCCTCCCTTCACCACTGTGGCGTTTTAAGTTGGGGAATTAAGTCCCCTTGAATCCTGAGGGTCCCTGGAGTCCAACTAGCCCACCATGTACCTCCAAAAAGCGCACAGAGCTGCGTTGCAGAGAGGTGTAAAAGGGGCATGGCCTCTGTACACCTCTCTGCAACGCAGCCCCTGGCGCATACTGGAGGTTCCTGGTGGGCTAGTTGGCCCCCAGGGACCCCCAGTATTCAAGGGGAATTGTTCCTCTTCAGCAAACGCGCCAGGGGGCGCGTTTGCAGAGTGGTAAAGGAAGGGGCGGGGCCTGCAGCACGATCGTTTTTTCTTTTTTCTTTTTTTTTTATGCTTTTTTCAGCCCAGGGGGTCCTTGTGGGACCCCCTGAGCAGACCTAGGGGTCAGGTGTTTCTACCCTGCCCCCTTTGTGCGTTTTGCGCACTTGTTTCTGTCCCTCGGTTCTACCGAGGGATAAAATGGCTGCCAACACTTCCTGATTTGGAGTGTTGACAGCCAATTAGGATGCAGCTCGTGATCGGGAGGGTGCGCGAATCCGACGCGGCCATAGATATATATGTGATTTTCATTTTGATTTTCACAGGAACTACTGAATGGATTTACACCATTTAACAAAAAGGGTTCTTTCTGAACCAAGAACTACCTCTTTGCCAAACTTGGTGTAATTCCGTTCAGCAGTTCGGGCTGTAGCCGTGGCTAAAGTTTCCTCTGGGAAAATGAATGGGGAAAACATGTTTTGGGACCCCCCTTTTTTCTCGGCCCCCGCTTGACGAATCACCCCGAAACTTTCAGGGTAGGAGCGGACCGGAGCGGGCCATAAAGTTTGAAAATTTTGCGTTGATTCATCAACCGACGCAAGAGTTATTTCAAATAGAATGTTGCGGATTTCCTATGGAAAATAGGTCCTAACTATAACTATCTACTGACGACTGCCAGTAGATAATATATGTGTGTACATATATATATATATATATTTTTTATAGTAGTAAATTTAAAGTATTATCCCTCAAAATTTAATATAATGCAAAATATATATTACATTACATATATGTATTTGTAAACATACAAAAACATATATATATATATACATGCGTGTGTGTTTATATTATTAAATATTATTTACATTTATTTAATTTACATGCTATTATTGTTATATATTAAAATATTTCAGATTTACAATTTTAAACTATATATGTAATATTAAAAAATAATATTTTTGTATGTGAAACTATATTTTTTTTCAATGTTTGTACTTACCATTATAAGTATAGTGAAATAATATTTTTCTAATCAATATTTCTGACACAATATTTCTGTATCTCGATATTGTTTTGTTCGATATTGTGTCAGTGACCACATGAGCTTGAACCATGCTACCATAGAGTAAAGCACTTGTACCGAAGGTGTGCTTGGCATTGCTGAAATCTACCTGACTTAGGGCCTTATTATGACTTCGACGGACTGCATCCACGACCGTTAGGAGACCGCTGCGCCTGTGGCCTACCGACTGCTGTATTACGAGTTTCCAGAGGGGCCGGGAGTGTGGCTGCAGCGGTCTTGCAGCAGTGGGCAATGTATTTCCATATATAACGATGCCTGTGTGTACATTCTGACTGCATATGCGTTGAATGCACATATATGCATGATATATGTGGAAAAATACCGCCTACCCATTGCATGGGTCCGACCCATATGTGGGCATTCCCGGTAATGGGTACATGATACCAAAGCATATACCTGTATTTTGTCGAAGACGGGGTCGTATTCCTCATGGTGAGGAAGCTCCAGTGTAGGGGGGACCTGGAGAAAGGGATCCACATCGAAATCTGCTGGGAAGAACTGAAAGGGGTGAGAATACACCCGAAATCCTTCATTTCCGCCAACTTTTAAGAGGTGGTCCTATCGCCGTGGCCAGCTCATCAGGAAGTTAACTCGTAATATGGATGGCGGTGTTGCACCTCTGTAATGCCCAATGGAGTCTACCTACCCTCAACTTTGACCCAGGCGGTCCGCAGTGGGTTGGCAGTGCCGGCGGTCCAGCCGCGGTCTTCGCACACCCAATCTGCCAAACTCTTAATAAGGCGGCCGGCTCACCGCCGTCAGACCGCCACCACCTGCACAGCAGTCCACAGACTGCCGAACTCAAAATAAGGCCTTAATCTTTACCTTAGGATGTATAAATGCCTTTGGCTATCCTCCACACCTGCAGTACATATTCTGTTATATTGGTACACTGTTCGAAGAAGTAATATCTTGGTTATGCGACCTCAATAACATTAATCAGCCATCTTCGAATTTGCAATACGGTGCATTGAAGCAAGGAGTGAGCTTTCATTAAGACTATCCAAACATAGTGACATATTCAGTAGAATGTCAATGTGACCCCACTTCTTGCTACAGAGTTGATATGCAAGCATCTGTCTTCTATATGTTAGTATTTTGTTGCTAGGAGAAAATAAAATGTTAATGGTCAGTATAAACATTATGCACCTGCTGAATCAGCAAAAACATCATCTCTCACAGTGGATAGAATTTCCCAGTGGCAATGACAACAATTGAATTTATTTCTAACTTATTTTTCAATGCTTTTTAAAGTTTTGTTTATGAGTGCTAGTTTAGGATGCAATTGTTCTTCAACAGAATGAATATTTTAAGAAACTAAAGTTTCCTGCATGTTTGGGTACACCAGACTGTTTATTGAATCGTGGATACAGACTTGTTGATCATGTACGATACTGTGATTGCAAGCACTTAAATATTACAATATAATAGCAGTCAATATTCTGCAGTCAATATTTGTGTAGGTCGCTATTAGTATTTCGATTTTTTGATTGATGACGCCTACTATTTAACCGTTCAGAAGTACATTTTAATTTGAAAGTTACCTAACATTTTAATATAATATAACACCAATTTATTTCCCATCATATACACCTGGCTTGTAATCTAAAAATACTTCTACCGCCACAGAAATTGATATTAAAAGATCACGAGAGTGTGCCTTGTCATTTTAAAAGTTTAGATCCCGAGAGCCCAGCAGAGAGACAGTTAGAATAACCGTCATAAATCAAGGATGAAAGACAGCAGAGAGGAGACCTTGGCAAGGTTACAACTGTTGTAACAAATGAACACACGTACCCTCACTTCAAGCAAAGTAATCGTCAGGGGTACTGAGCCCCAAAAGACTGACGCTTTAGCTGGAATCAATTCATTTTGCTGTGGTAAGTATTTCCTTGACGCAGGTTTCTAAATTGGATCGTTGTTGTTACTGTACGTCCGTGGAAACATTTGAAGACTCGGTGCCCTTTAGCTCCTCAGCAGCCTATCTGGTCTGTATCTTAGCAGATTTTAATGGCTTTGTCTCACTTTGAAGCGTGGCTGCCTTGTCAAAAGTCCTCTTACCCATGCAAGAAATATATATTGGAAAATCTTATCAATAGACGTACTATGTCCGATATATCAATATTATAAAATAGTCTGATGGAATTACGTTTGTAATTATCATGGCTTTCTTGCGGTAAAGTCAATTTATGCTCGTTATTCGCATACATTTGCACTGTTCTACAATAATACACTCCCCGACACACGCAGAATGCAGCCCACTTAGAAAGAGGAAACAATGAGGAGAAATAGAGAAGTTTCTCATCGTTGTGCCTCTGGTCGGGAGCCGTACAATTCTGACGCATCTACCACTATTGGAAAATCTTGGAATTCATTAGAATACATGGGCTGATGTGTGGGAACACCCATGCTTCACCCATGTAATTCCCTCATCATGCATCACTCATCATGCAGTGTAACGTAAGGCAGCAACATGCACTACCTTGCATTACACCAGAGTTACCAAGCCACACAGGGCCACACAGAGGGCCTTGCATTGCTTAATAAATCTAATTGTAGGTTTTGCACCATCCTGCATCGTCTTGCGTGGCGTGTGGTGACGCAAAAACTATAATAAATATGTCCTTGGGTATCTGTGTATGTGGAGCAATCAAATATGCAACACTGCCATTGAGCATGAGCAGATGCTGCATAATAAAAGTAGATAGCAAGCGGGCTGGGAAGGTGCAGCCTGACCGATGAGAGGCCCGGGCCAAACTCCTGCCGAAGGCGGAACCCAAGAGCAAGAAACAGCAGAGCCTGGGAAAAGGCCAGGCACCGATTGGTCAGCTTGGTTTGAAGTGACCAATTGGCGTGGACCCCCTGAAAGCACCACTGGGTTATAAGGGCATGGGGGGCCTGATGGAAGGATGGGCCTTCACCATTGGACTGCCACGATTTGACCACAGAGGGACATCAGTGGGGTGCGCTGCCTGGAAAGATTGTGACGGTTGAGCTCTGGCAGTGACATGAGCCGAGCTCACTACCCAGGTGCAGCCAGTAAATCGGGCTGGGGCGTGGAGAGGAGTGTGCTGCCTGTGAAAGATTGCGAGGGATTAGTAGCGGGCAGCGGCATGAGGGGAGCATGCTGCCCATATGCAGCAGAAGTCGGGCAGCGGCGTGCAGGGACGTGCTGCCCGTGAAGTTACAGTGGACTGGAGAGGGCAGCGGTGTAAAGGGAGTGCGCTGCCCATGTGCAGAGTACTCAGGCAGCAGCATGGTCGGGAGCACACTGCCGGTGAAATTGTGGCCTTGTTGTGGGCAGCAACGTGAAGGGAGCGTGCTGACTGTGTGCAGAGTGTAGTCGTGCAGCAGCGTGGTCAGGAGCACACTGCCTGTGCAGTTGCCGGACATGTGGTGGACAGCAGCATGGTCGTGAGCGCGCTGCCCATGAAATTTGGACTTGTTGCAGTCAGCGATGTGTAGGGAGCACGCTCCCCATGTGCACTGTGAAGACAGGCACTGGTGTGGCAAGAATGTGCTGCCCATGAGGATTGCTGCTGGTGAGGCATGCAGCGGCGCGGGGTCGGACGCGCTGCCTGCAAAGACTTCCCTTGAGGAATTACCTTAGTAGCTCCGGGAGCCTGCTTGTTGCTTGGAGAGCAGCCAGAGACTGGCAGGCCACGCCGCCACTCAGGGAAGGTTTCAGCCCTCATAGAGCAAACTGCCCTCACCACTAGCTGCCAATTTTGTTTTTTCAAGAACTGGGCATTGCAGGAGCTAAGCCTATTGTTGGGAGTAAAGATATCCAACACAAGGAGTACTGACCAAGGCGGGAGCACTGATGGGGGCGGCGCAAAGCCAAGTCAGCTTCCAGCGAGAATGCACCATGCCTGGAACTCAAAGTGCCGGCATCCATCCTTGGGCTCTTGGAGGTCTTGGAGGAAATGTCGGAAGTCAGCCAGGTACAGAAGTGAAGATGAGGACGATCAATGGGGAGCATGGCAGGTGAAGCACAGAGATGACAGCCAGGACAGCTATGAGGGACCAGAGCTGGACAGCAACCTAAAAGAGCTGCTGGGGAGAGCGCAGAATTTGGTGGCAAGTTAGGGCAAGGATTGGGTCAGCAAGCAAGCGCTGGAGGCACTCCAGCTGGACAAGACCAGGAACCAGTCAGCAGCGGGAGACTTGCAGCCTGAATGGCGGCCACTGTGGAGAGACCTACAAAGAAACAGCTGGTACGGGCTTGAGGGCAGAGGAGCCCGGAAACACCACTGCCCACTCTGGATAGGGCATCTGAACCGAGGATGAGGGCAATCACGGAGGGTGAAGGCGCCTGTAGCCAGCCCGGCGGTAGCCACGATTCCCGCAGCAGAACAGACTGGGGGCAAGACAGGAGATAATAGTGAGCCACAAGCACACACCTCGGCTGGGGTAGGGGGTGCAACCTAACAATGGCAGTTCACCAAGTACCTCTGGGGTGACGTCAGGGGGATTGCTAACTATGGCATGGAGGTAGGAGTACTGAATACGGCAGTGCAAGGGCCTGGGGCGCCAAGCCGATGCGGGGCAGGAAGCCATGGGCAGCCATGGCTACACAACGCAGGGCTATTTCAGGGTGGGCCAGGGTCATGGGGACAGAACTTATCCCCTTTCACCTGCGCATCATGGTGGTCATGGCCCGGCTTGGGGAGCCCATTAGCGCAACCTGGCCCCTATATTTTTAGCATGCCATAGGTCTTTAGCAAGGACTGGGCAGCAGGGCAGTGAGTATGGCTGCATTGGCCTAGGGCAACCAACAACCGGCAGCCCAGGAAGGAGGGACAGCAGTAGGGCAGTCCAGTGGAGGGGCGGCAGAGTACCCCAAAGACAGCAGGGGAGGCTAGCAAGCAAACAGGTGACACAGCAGGTAAAGAGCCAGAGCCACAGGCTCCCACTGATCCCACAAAGCCTGGGTTAAGGGCAGAGCAGCAATAGGGGGAAGGTAAACCTGCAAGTGAGTACTTAAAACCTTCACTGGGCGACCCACCATTAAAGCCAGGGAAACCAGTTTGGCCAGCCTCATTCCACTAGCAGTGAAGGAGAAGATCTGGTTTAAGAAGCATATAGACAAAGTCACCCTGTTAGAGGTGTGCAAGGCGGGTTAGACTTAACTGTAAAAGATAAGAAGAAGAAGATGAGAGGGAAAGGTGGAAGCAGAGGGTGTAGCGAAACATTGAGAATTGGCTACATGCTTTCAGAACATTAGCAAGCGTGTTTGCTGAGACATTCTCACAGAGCGCAGCAGCCCTGTTCTTGAATGAACAGAAAGTGCACGAGGCGCAGCTTAAATATCAAGGAGATGCTTGGCTCCCATACAATTATGGCTTCAGACTAAAAATGCAAACCTAGCTATGCATAGACTGGGACTACCAGAATGTGGAGGGTTATACGACTCATATTGATGGCTGCGAGGGAGGTAGCCAGTAGTAGGGAGACACTTTTCCAAGGAACAGGACAGAAAGGGAGGCTGGATTGGATTCCTCATAACAACAGGCCAAAGGCGTACGTGGGTGGAAAAACTGGTAAAAGCTGCAACAAGGCATGCTGGAGGTATGACAAGGACGATTGCAAGTGGGGACAGTACTGTACATTTAGGCACATCTGTAGAAACTGCGGAGAGCACATCCAGCCATTGAGTGCAAGATGGCCAAAGGGCATGGGGATGCCAAAAACATCTTCAACAAAAAAAGGTGCTTGGGAGTAGGGACACCAAAAGCAAATGATTGGCCCACCACACAATTACCCACAGCCATAAAAACTGCAGCATTGCTTAGGTTATTGAGCAGCTATCCTAAGGATAAAGAGAGGCAGTTACTGGCAGACGGTTTCAGGGTAGAGTTTACGATACCATACCAAGGCACTCTAACTCATCGTGTTAGCAGAAATTTGATGTCAGTTAGGGATAACCCGTCCATGGTGAGGCAAAAAAGTGGATAAAGAGGTCCACCTAGGAAGGGACGCAGGCCCCTTTGTAGAACCCCTTTGAAGCAACTTTGTGGTATCATCACTAGGACTTGTACCCAAGAAGGAGTCCAGTCAGTTTAGACTCATTCACCACCTGCCACACCCAGTCGGGGAGTCGGTTAATGACTGGCTGGAGCAGGACTGCTGTTCAGTATCCTATGCCACTATAGATGCCCAGATCAGGGCAAGAGGTAAAGGGTCCCTGCTGACTAAGGCCGACATCGAATCGGCATTACACCTGCTACCTGTGTACCCAGAATGCAGCCATTTGCTAGGTTTCAAATTGGGGGAGGAGTACTACCATGATAGGAGCCTGTCGATTGGATGTGCAATTTCAAGGCCTTTAGCAGCTTTCTAGTGTGGGCCATGAGGGAATGTCACCAAGCAGGGGGACAGATTCATTACCACAATGACTTTTTGTTCATCTGCAAACTGGGCTCTGCTGAGTGTGCAGGTCTGTTGGGGAAGTTTGCCTCATTGGCAAATGAACTGGGTGTGCCACTGGCTCAGGAGAAAACGGAGGGCCCTTCCACACAACTGTCCTTCTTGGGGCTTGAGTTAGATACCATGCAGGACCAGTGCAGGCTGCCATCAGCAAAGGTACATGATCTGAAACACATGATAGGGATACTGCTGGGAAAGAAAAAAGCTACACTGGGTGAAATTCAACAGCTACTAGGCAAGCTTGACTTCACCAACTAGTGAACCAACCAACCAACTAGTGCTGGTGATACCAGCGGGGAGACCATTCGCCAAGCATTTGGCATGGTTAACAAGAGGATTGCTAAAGAGGCAGCATAGGGTAAGGCTGACGCAAGGGGTGAAGGAGGATCTCGGGTAATGAGCAGCATTCCAAGCTGATTTTAATGGGATCATGATCTGGCAGAAACCCTGGTTGACGGCAGGGCAGCGGGAACTGTTTGCTAATGCAGCTGGGGGTGATGGCTTTGGGGCCATCTTAGGCTCGGCATGGGCAGCTGACCGCTGGCTGGCAAGTTGGCATGAGAAAGGGATTACCAAGAAGTTGAAGATACTGGAACTCTTTCTCATTATAGTCATGTTCTCTATATGGGAAGAATGGCTCACCAACAAGCAAATTACTTTATGGGTAGACAATCACGCAGTGGTCCAAGTTTTGAATTTGGGGAACAATGAATTGCCCAATAGTGGTCAACATGCTGAGGCATTTGGTAGGCTGCCAGCTTAGGGCTAATATTGTGGTTACGGCCAGGCATATTCCTGGTGTTGAGAATGCGGTGGCTGATGCAGTGTCTCATTTTCAGTGGCAGAGATTCAGGGAGTTGGCACCGCACACAGACCTCGACAGGACAGTGGTGCCACAAAAACTTTGGAACCTGGTAGACCTGACCTGAGCATGCTGGTGGACAATGAGGTTAGCACCCAAGACTGCGACTAAGTGCTGGGAGACCTTTCAGGCTATAACCGGTGTCCGGGGATTTGGTGAAGTGTTCAGTAAGGACGTGGAGGAATTTATACAGTGGGCCTTTTCCAAAAACAAAACTAGATTCAGGGTGCAAAATCACATTAGCGTGGTTTTTTACTATGCGAAATTAGCAGGTAATAGCGACCCAGCCAATACTTTCTACTGTAGGGCAGTTATGAAAGTATGGGGGTGCCTCAAACCAAGGCAACAAGACAGGAGATGCCCCATATGTTTCATCACTTTGCAGAAAGTGTTCAGAGAGCTCCAGAGCAACCTGCACACATAGACTGAGTTACTGCTCTTTCGATCGGCTTTCTCCCTTGCATTCATCGGGGCATACAGGGTCTGCAAACTGGTAGCCCCGGCCACATTCAACTCTGGTTCAGCACGCTTAAAGATGAATTTTCTGCACATGGAGGACAGCTCCATTACCATGTATTTGCGTAGATCTAAAACAGACCACGAGGGCAGGGCAAGTGAACTTGCTTGCAATGCTTAGTGGACAGCGAATGCTGCTCCATTTGATGCATACGTGAGTACCTTAAGAACTGAGCCCAGGGTGTTCCGCCACTTTTCTGCGATGAGAATGGCTCAAATCTCAGCCGCTTTCAATTTAATGCAGTCCTTAGAATGGCCATTAGTGCAGCAGGACTCCCACAGGAAGAATTTGCGCCACATTCCTTTTGCATAGGCGCCATCACAATGGCTGCGGTCAGCGGCCTGAATGCAGAACATATCAAACAGATGGGCCAGTGGGCATCAAGGGCTTTTCAGGGCTGTATCCAACCCGACTTAAACTAAGAGGCTGATTACGAGTTTGGCGCAAGTGCGCCAGCTCTCCGCCAGCACAGCTGCACCTAAACCTGCGCAAGGACCGCCCGCCGTATTGCAAGTTCAACTCGTGTATGGTGGATGGTCCTTCGCCTTTCCCATGACGGTGTCATCCATGCATGTCCAGGAACTTTGGGGAATACAGACAGGGGGCACATGTTGTGCCCCTGAATGTATCCCATTGGCAGGGGCCATGGAGGCCCTGTAGGGGCCGTTTGTTCTGACACCGCCACCGCCAGCCATTTTAGGGGTGGTGGAACTGGTAATATGCTCTGTGGGACTGCACCAGTCCCGCTGAGCATCTTACATTGTGGCACAACTGTGCCACCGCCAGGAAACAATTGTTCCCTGTTGAAGCAGGTGGTCCCCTCCCGCAAGGACTTTCAAAGTCGTAATGTGGCAGACGGTGGACTGCCACCACGAGTCGAAAGACCACCAGACTTGAAATCAGTTTCTATCATGAGAGGTTACCCGGTCAGGTGCACAGGGTATGGATAATAGGACACTTGTTTGTCGCCAGGCACAGCAGTGGGTGTCGGTGAGAAAGAGTTATGAAGGAATGTGGCTGCACAACACAATGGTCTCTTGGATGGGCAAGCCGGGGATGTGATGGGAATACCTGCTGATTACCATCCAAGATTAAATGAAGCGAGGACGGAAGCCTGACGCATTAGTAGTGCATGTGGGAGGGAATAACTTAGCCGACCTGGGGCGTAGGGATTTCATTGGGGCCATGATAACCGGATTGACACCTGTAGCCAAAGGCATTTGACCAGAGGAGCTGGTATGGTCTGAGATCATTCTATTATTGCCAAAGAAAACACTGCTTTGGACCTGGGGGCACTGCTAATGAATATATCATATATGTTAGTCACTCATATTGTAAGATTGTCACATATAAAAATCTTTAACAATTCTTTCAAAAACAATTTTCCAATTTGCAATCATGTAGACCACTGTCGTGGTTTCATTCATCGCTTCACTTTCTGAAATTCATCAACATCTTATTTCAGATCGATGATACATGCATATATACAAAATACAATTTCAACAAAATTCAATCTTGAACACCATCTTCTGTTGTAGCCCAATGCATTTTGGGATACTCTCCTTCTTCATGGGCTATTGTTCATAACTAAAATGTGAAACAGACATAAACAATAATAACCAACAAGGTCCACATTATACACGCAACCAATTGAAACACCTGCACTGTAAGGGTAATACCCATATATAACCTTCTTACTGAAAAGGAACATTTGATGCATATTTAACAAGAGAATATGAGTTGTCCGCCCTCGTGAAAGAATTAAGGGGCATATTAGCTAGACCGGCGATAATATTATTGCAGTTTAGCGGCAGGAAACTGCCGCTAAACGGCGATAATGGGCTTGCTAATATGCGTTATAGCATTCAATAGAAGCCCAGGTTAGATGTGCAGGACATCTAACCTGGGCTTCTATTGAATTCTATAACGCATATTAGCAAGTCCATTATCGCCGTTTTAGCGGCAGTTTCCTGCCGCTAAAACGGCGATAATTTTAACGAGGTTCTTGCTAATATGCCCCTAAATCTCAAGAAGAAAAAATAAATCTCAAGAAGAAAAAATAAATCTGAAGAAAATCACCACATGCTCCAAAAATGAACTTAGTGCTGCCCATGACCTGCTTCTAATTTCCATGTACTTATGCCCACATGCCATATTGTGAGTTCACCAATATTTAAATATCTCGCTTCAACAATGTGCTGTTTCATCACTATACTATAAACTCACTGTGTGCTCAAACAAAAATGCCGCGCTATTCTGCCAATTCGTGAAAACACAAGAATCTTCCTCATGAGACGCTCCTGCCAGAAACCCTCTTGGTGTCATAATACTCCATCTTCCTCGTGATCACTGCTAGTATGTACCGAAAAGTTTCTGCCAATCACTCTACTGTTCTTGCCAAATCTTGTACAACCTGCTCCTGTATACATGAAGCCATAAAAAAATGAATTAACCGCAGTCCAATCTCGTAGTGAGTACCTTTCTCATCCAAATCTCTGCTGTAAAACCCTTCTCCCATCCCCCTGTCATCCTCGTACCTGATCAATCACAAAGAGGCCGATTCACAGAACTAATCTGAGATAAAATCCTAAACTTACTCCTTTTGGTATTCACAGAAGGCATTTAGTAGTAGTAAAGTTAGGACTCCTAACTTTACTACTACTAAATGCCTTTTGAGAATACCGAAAGTCGTAAAGTTAGGATTTTGTCTCAGTTTAGTAGTAGTAAAGTTAGGAGTCCTAACTGTACTACTACTAAATGCCTTCTGTGAATACCAAAAGTAGTAAGTTTTGGATTTTATCTCAGATTAGTTCTGTGTATCGGCCCCATAATCTCCATAACAAGAATTCTTTCCTCCTTCACCGCCACGGATCCCAAGCGACCAGAAATCCGAGCGCTAACCAATGCATGCCGGTTTTGTACTTTTCAGTGGCAACATCAACAAGGGACCTAAGTCCTTGTACTAATAAACCACCATCTTGGAACAATGTGATTCTCCTCTTGCTCCACTACCGATGCACTGCTGAATCTCAAGAAATAAACTCAACTGCTTAACAAACTGTATCTACAGACGTCCCCAGAATAATATAACTAGTTATACCATTCACGTGCTATTCCTCCAACCGGCTGCCAGATTTTGAAGTTTGCCTAACTTCAAAACCGCTGTCTACCCAATCTAAATATCTAATGAACAATGTAAATAGGAACTTCGTGCCATCTGAAGTGATCCTGTTCAGTGTCTTACTGATTGTGAAATATTGTGCCCTCTGATACCACATCATTTATAGCTGAACGCATGATCCTCAATCTTCTCAAGGTGCCCCTTATCTACTTATTAACCCTGAAACCGATGATGCCTTTACTCATTTCTTCAAACATTACTGCATAAAATGTAAAATGCTAAACAGAATACCAATAAAATAAAAAATCACTATACCGCCATCCAAAAATTCAAAATCAGCGTTTCATAAGACGCCTCATGTTTAAAAGACAACAACTCATGTCCTAATCAGATACTCAGTGACTATAAAATAGAAAGAGACCTCCACCTTAAAGTTTAGGAATTAAAGTAAAAGATATGTCACACGCTTTATAGGAAACAACTCATATCCACTTTATCATTGAGCCCCTGGGCTCTATGGTGTCCAATCATTTTATCCACTAAATCTCCCTTTGAGATAACACCTGGGAGTTATTCCGTCCTACACGTACATCCACTTTTTCAATGATTTGAAATCTCAACTGTGAAACTGTATGTTTACACTCCACCCAATGTAACACCAAGTTCGAGTTCAAATTTTGACTCCTTATCATGCTTTTGTGCTCTGTAATGCGTACTTTCACTTTTCGCTCTGTCTTGCCAACGTATAATAGTCCACATGGACATTTTATACTATATATAACATTTTTCGTGTCACAAGTGGTGGAATGGCGTAGCTTAATCTTTTCACCTGACCTAGGGTGGGTGATATTATCCCCTGAAATTACATTATTACAGTGTACACAGTCATAGCACCGCTGTGTGCCTGTCTGCTTCTCTGTCGGTTTGGCATTAACAAATTTAAGTTTCTCTTTCAAGTTACTAGTGCGTTTGTATGTGAATATCGGTTTATTCTCAAAAAGTCCCTTAAAATCTGGTTCATGTTGGATCAAATCCCACCTGCGATTGATGATTCTCTTGATGTTCCTTGACTGATCATACCACAAGTTGCATGGAGGGGGCTATGGATAACGCAGCAGTAGAAAGGTCAAGAAAGAAATTGAACATCACCATGTCCACAGTGTGCAAAGCCAACGGGTGGGGTTTTGTGTGGCATGGACTCATTAACCTCAGAACGCAGGGGTACTACAGAACAGGAGGAGTACACTAATGGACATGGACATGGGCCTGTTCCTCCTCAACATCAGGAGGCTCTTGAGGTGTGAGGCTTCAACTATGGGAGCATCAGGAGGCAAGCAGGTGGGGGAGCTGCTTGAGGTCATTAAACCACAGGCCGTGTGGTGGGGACAGCACAAAGGGACAACAGTGAGAGTGCAATAACCAAATGAGGCGCCGCTCAAGCGCGTGCCCTTGTGATGCCTTATGACAGGGGCACAGGCAGCAGGTTATGGGTCAGCAAGGGGTCAGCAGAGGGTAGACACAGCACTTGAAGCCTGGGTTAGGCAGAAGGGCTGCCCACAACACTTGCTAGCAAGGTGTAGCCTAGAGACCGCAGGTGGTGCTAGACCCTTGCTGAGAAGGAGCATTCACACAGGGTGCTGTCACAGGGTGCTGTTATGGATTAATAACTGTACTTGAACTACAGACAATTTGACAATAATGACGTTTATGCTTGGTTAAACTTTGAACTGTGTGGTTTGATCATTCATGTGAATAAAGAAAAGCTGCAGCCGTTTTGCACCATCAAAGACTCATCTCATCTGCTACCACAAGGGAATGTGGGGTGCATGTTAATGGCCTGGGAGCTTGCGGGCACTCGCCCATCTGGGAGGGGTCTATCACAATTTCCTGCAACAGTATCCTGGACAGCAACCCAAACACTGCACTTTGTGAAATTGTGTTGCTCGGTAGAGAGGTCATTCATTCTGCCTGCCAGAGATCAAAGTTTGCTGTATGAAAGAATAGGATTGCTTACCAGTTGAATTGAAGGTGCTACAGAAGGATATCACTATGTGACGGAGTCACAGGGGTAGAAGACAGGAAATGTGCCCAAAATACTGAAAGTGAATTGTGGGAACACAGAGGGACTAAGTGACTGGGTACCGCTAGCCTTATGTCAAACATATGAATACAGTAATAACCTTGCAATATCAGGGCACTAGTAGTCAGAGGCAGATAAAGCAAGCATTGTCACAGATAGGACTACAAGGTTCACTAGTCTTAATCCTGTTGTTGTGGGATATTCGAAGGAAGGAAACTCCAACCTATTCTACAAGCAAAGTATTTTGTCACATGACACACATGACACCTTGCAACTATCGTAATGTGCAATGCTGCACACGGGGCATGTTAACACCAAGCACCATGCAGAAGCCAAAACGACAAAGATAGTAACAGAATGAAAGCCTCTGAGGTTTATGACTCAGGACTGCCCCCAAAAATCTCCACTATCACATTGAAGATAAACCAGATATTCCAGTTACACAGATTTTCTTCCACCCATTGTATGAAAGCTCAAGAACGGAATAACAGGATGACTTAAAGTTACCACATCTTGACAAGAAAGCTTGACAAAATTAGAATATGTAACCCTAGGGCCTCAATTCTTAATCTTACTAATAATGGTAACCAGTCACAGAGACCAAATAGAAACTTTTCCACCCTTGGCTTCAATGTCTGTCGAGGCCTAGACATGCCTGATGCCCCGTCCCACATCCCCACCCTGAAATTCCCTGAATTTGTTATGATAAAAACCACCACCTTGCAAAATGCCCAACACAACCAGCAACAGTGAGCAAGCTTTTCTAATCACACACCTTAACATAACCTAATGTTAAGGTATTTATCATTCTGGATAAAATATTTACCATACCACCTGCTGACAGGCATCGCCGAATGACACCCAGGACCCTTTTTCCTGTCAAAGCTGCAGCTGCACCTTTGCCTGCAACTGCACACCATCCCAACCCACCGCACGACCGACAAATACCGGACCCTACCGCCTCAACTGCATCCTGCTCAACACACGTTCCCTCCACAAACATACCATGGAGATCAGGGACCTGCTGACTCCATCAACCCAGACATCGCCTTCCTCACGGAAACCTGGATGAACATCACATCCGCCCCAGACATCGCGACACCGGTATCCCGGACGGCTACAAGATCATTCACAAGAACCGCATCAACAAACTCAGGGGAGGCATCACCATCGTACAAAAAGCACACTCCGCCTCACCACCCATTCGGATGATCACTCGACCACCATGGAACATCTCTACTTCCAGGTCCAGACCTACCCGAAAACACCAGCCTCCGCGGCACCCTCATCTACAACCCCTTCCGCCTCACCACCCATGCGGATGACAACTCGACCACCATGGAACATCCCTACTTCCAGGTCCAGACCTACCCGAACTCCAGCCTCCGCGGCACCCTCATCTACAACCCCCATCTACAGACCCCGCCACCGTGCAGCAATTCCGTCATCGACTTCATCGTACCCCACGCTCTTGCCTCCACAGACTAAATACTCCTCGATGACCTCAACTTTCACCTGGACAACTCCAATGACAAAAACCCCTTATCCCTGCTGTAGAGCCTTGCCACCGTTGGACTCATTCAACTGGTCACCTCCCCAACCCACTTAGCAGGACACAAGCTCAACCCCATCTTTTCCACCAGTGACAACATCACCTTCAGCCACACCACTGAGCTCCTGATGACCGACCACTGCTGCATCCACTTCTTCTTCACCAAACCCACGGATACCCAAGCAGAAGTTGGAACAAGGTCACCGAAGAACAGCTCACCACCTTCTTCAGCAAAACCCCTCCACTGACATCCACGGACGCTAATACCTCAGCACGCAAACTCCACCGATGGATCTCCAACTGCACCAACACACTGGCTCCCCTGAAGAAAGCCCCAGGGAAACAACACTCCATGAAAGCCAGCTGGTTCTCTCCCACCCTTCATGAGTCCAGATGCACCTGTAGATGGCTCTAGAAGAGATGGAGGAGCAGCAATACCCCAGAAGACCACTCAGTCTTGAAGACCACTGTCACCGCACACCACCACCTCATTAGAGCAACAAAGAATCCTACAAGAAAAGATCAATGCCAATGCACTCAATAGTAAAGACTTTTCGCCGTGGTCAAAGAATTTGCCAGACCCAGCACAGAGGCGGCCCACCCTGCCAAGACCTCTGCAACAACCTCTGCACCTTCTTCCACCACAAGATTAAGAAGATGTATGACAGCTTTGACAGCTGCGATACCCAAGACCCTCTCACCCCACCTGCAACATTCACACCGACCGACACCGGACCCCAACAGGCCCTATTCAGCTAGAGTCCCCTCACTGCTGACGACACCCTAAAGATCATGAAGAGCATCCACTCCAGAGCACCCTTGGACCCCTGTCTGTGCCACACCTTCAACAGAGCCGGCACCACCATCGCCCTGTAATTCTGCTGCACCATCAACTGCTCCATTAACTCCGCCACCTTCCTGGGAGACAGGAAACATGCAGAGATCATCCCCTTGCTGAAGAAACCCTCTGCTGACCAGATGGACCTCAAACATTTCAGACCCATCTCTCTTCTCCCCTTCCCAGACAAGGTCATCATGAAGGTCATCAACGCCCAACTCTCCAAGTTCATCAAAGCGAACCACTTCCTGGACCTCTCACAATCAATCTTCTGAAGCAACCACAGCACCGAGACCGCCATCCTTGCCACCACAGATGATGTCCTCCGCACCCTGCTCGACCGAGGCAAAACTGCAGCACTCATCCTGTTGGATCTCTCGGCCGCCTTCGATACCATCTCTCACAGTAACCTCTGCACAAGACTCCATAATGGCGGCATCAGTGAGAAAGCCCTGGAATGGATCCGCTCCTTCCTCATCGGCCGAACACAGAGAGTCAGACTACCACTGTTCCACTCTAAACCCACAGAGATCAGCTGTGGAGTGCCTTAGGGTTCATCCCTGAGCCCCACTCTCTTCAACTTCTACATAGCCCCTCTTGCCGCCATTGTCAGGAACAACGGACTCAACATTGTCTCCTACGCTGATGACACCCAGCTGGTTCTCTCCCTCACCAATGAACCCACAGTCGCCAAGTACAACTTCCATGACGGGATGAAGGCTTCCGCCACCTGGATGAAGAACAGCTGTTTCAAGCTCATCTCAGAGAAGAGCGCAGTCCTCATCATGGGCTCCACCCCCTCAACCTGGGACGACTCCTGGTTGTCCGCAGTACTTGTAACCCCCCTACACCGACAGACCATGCACGAAACCTCAGCATCATCATGGACTCCTCACTCACCATGAACTACCAGATCAACGCCATCTCATTATCCTGTTTCCACACGCTATGCCTGCTCCGAAAGATCTTCAAATGGATCCCCACCTAGTCCAGAAAGACGGTCACCCATGCACTCATCAGCAGCAGAATTGACTACGGCAACACACTCTCCGCCAGCATCACCCAGAAACTCCTCAAGAAACTGCAGAACATTCAGAACGCCTCTGCCAGACTTATCATCAACATCCCCTGCTGCAGCCACATCACAAGCCACCTGAGAGAGCTCCACTGGTTCCCAGTCAGCAAAAGAATAACCTTCAAGCTCCTCACACACTCTGACAAAGCCCTACACTACACTGGACCTGCGTACCTTAACCACCGCCTCGCATTCCACACATCCACCAGAGACCTCTGCTTCGCCCAATTGGCCCTGACTACCTTCCCACTTATCTGCAAGACCACGGCCAGAGGAAGATCCTTCTCCTACCTCACAGCAAAGACCTGGAACACCCTCCCTCTCCACCTCAGGCAATCACTTTCACTGTCTCAATTCAGGTAGGACCTCAAGACCTGGCTCTTCAACTGAACCACAGCGCCTTCGACGGACCAGCAGTTCCCCAGCGCCTTAAGACCATTATGGGTGAGTAGTCGCGCTTACAAGCCACGTGATTGATTGATTGAATGATGATAATTTTGTTGTTGATATTCTCACATACAACCATCAAATAGCCCCTGAACATTTGAAATGGCTGTCAGTGGTTTTTATTTTAGAAATTACCTCATACTGGCAAAAAGCCTACGAATATCACAAAGGAATCAAGTCCAGCAAAATATTATTTGAAACACAAACTCATCCGCATAAATGGGTGAATTGATGAACCGCTCATCTGTCTTAATTTTGTTCTAGATGACTTTGACACCCATCAGAATAATATTATCAAACCTGAAAGCGCATGCACATCAGAAGAAAATGAATGCAGCAAAGTTGCTGCATTAATTACCTGATCTATATACTCAAATCAGCCAATAAACTATTTACAAAAGTCACTCAGGATATCTACTCCTAGAGGTCCTATTACTAACCTGATGATCCTAGTGTCTTTATTTCCATTATCTATTGCTCAACCATCCGCTTCGGTCGTCCTGTACTTACCACAAACCTTATGCTATCCCCTCCTGAATTAAACCTCCCAGAAAGGACACAGACACCAATACTGAAATAACAAAACAGGAACTAAAATGCAAATCCCTTAACAGAGATTGTTGAATTACATCAAACCATATCCCCACTCTCTGATAAAAAAAAACACAAGGACTCAATTA
Source organism: Calotriton arnoldi (assembly GCA_963921515.1). NCBI lineage: Eukaryota > Metazoa > Chordata > Amphibia > Caudata > Salamandridae > Calotriton > Calotriton arnoldi. Next base: position 189,120 of record CAWUFW010014355.1, on the reverse strand, counting down.
TCAATGCCCTGGTTGATTCCAGTATGCGCAGTAACTCTTATAAACACACATATCAGAATTACGAGTTTTTCATAAAAACCCCAGACCCCCACAATTTTTCCTTGGTAGATTTCAACCTGTGTATATTCACCAGGAGAAGAAATGGGCAGTAAATACTGGGGTATTCAGATTTTAGTGTGGTAAGCAACAAAGTCCACATGTTGTGCCACATTGTTCAGGAAACACTCAGAATGCGCATTAATTGTTGGACTAAATAAATTGGAATACATCTATGTTGGATTTTATCAGATGCAATAAATATGGTGTACATTTATTGCATCTGAAACCAGGGCACTCATGATCTAGGCCCTAGTCTTAGAATCAATACACCACCATGCAAATTGTTGAAAAGGGGTAAAATAACCAACATTGACTGAGCAAAACACACTTTTCTATCCAGTTTGTTAGTGAGGCTCTAAATATACCTCCAACACATTTTACCAATATTAGAATACCATACCAAAAATATTATTCATTACACAAAAACCCTCTCTATCAAATTCACTGTATGTACAACACCAGACCAACCTAAAATTCAAAAGGGTGCCCCAGAATGACAGAGGCACCATCAAATAAGGTTCTTTTGCATTTGGGAGGCTGTCATGGCTCCCTCAAAGAGCCCCAATAATTTGCACAGTTTCTCACCCTAAGTCTCTTTGGCCCATGAAGAGTGGCCGTGGGAGAAGTTACAACAGTTTAAACCACTTCTGGCACTGAGACATTTGTGTCAAAGTTCTTGAAACTTTGCTGTTGATCCTGTGGTTGCTTGGCAACTTTGCTCAAATGTCAAACTTAGTTTCAGGCACCAGCCGCGGTCCGTGCAGGTAACAGCGGTGGGGCCGGATAAGGGGAATTTTGAGGGACGATGCAGAGGGAAAATTAATTATTTATTTAATTTTTCCTCAGCATCGTCCTTCGAAATCTTCCTTACCCGGCCCCACCACTGTTACCTGCACAGACCAGCGGCTGTCAGGCACTGAACTTGAATTCTTTATTGACATATGCAAAAATGGAAGTTAAAATCAATTCGCATTTTTTATGTCAATGAGCTTATCGGATGTTTGGTTACCATAAGATCTACATCTGAATGTAACACTAATGCATCATTGTACTGTACTGTTTCTCCATAACTGTCTTCATGTGATCACACTTACCGCGCTTAACCACCATGCGATCGTTAACACTATTCAGCAGTGCACTCAGTGTTCTTAATACAGATATGCATGTCACCTATTATGTGGACTTTACCCACACGTGTACAGTGGCTCATCCTGACACCTGACCACTTATTCCTGCACCGAGCGTTACCTCATACGACCGCATGATAACCCAGGACTAAGATGTTTACAAAGTCGGACCTAGTGTCGAGCAGTCTTAATACCACAACTGTTCATGGCATGCTCTTCATGCCTAACCATTACACCATTTCGTTCACCGTTCACCGAAGCACTTAGCGAATAGAACAGAGGCACGCACTCCTTCATCACACCCATGTGCATATTATTATCCACGTTGAGCATTGCATTGTCACAACTGCTATCTTGATAATCTATCACTGTTTGACACATGGTGTGTTATATTACACACACCCATGAGTATGTGAGGAGGAAGCACCCTTTTCACGTTTGTTAACCCCTTCGCTGCTAGGCCTTTCCCCCCGTGCTAAGCCTTTTTTTGGCTATTTGGGGTAGTTTGCGCTTAGGCCCCTGTAACTTTTTGACCACATAAGGTATCCACGCAAAAATTGCGTCCTTTTCTTCCAACATCAGGGGGATTTTAAAGGTACCCAGGGTTTGTGGAGTCCCCTGGAGGTGACTCCAGAAATTAGCCAAAATACAGCTAAATTTTGTTTTTTGGGGGAAAAATGGGAAAAAAGTGCTGCAGATAAAAGCGTCTGGTTTTTTCCCTGCAAACGCTATCAACAAAGGGTTTGTGGTGCTGAAATCACCATCTTCCCAGCTTTCAGGGACTGACAGACTTTTGTCAGAGAACCAAAATGTTATACACAGTTTTGGCATTTTACTGGGACGTAGCCTATTTTTGCTATTTTTTGTGCTTTCAACCTCCTTCCAGTTAGTGGTAAAAATGAGTATAAAAGCAATAATGGATCCTGGAAAGCTATACATTTCAGAAAAGTAGACAACATTATGAATTCACCAAGGGCTCATTTGTGTAGATCCTTCAAGGTTTTATTATAGAAACTAACAGTTGAAAATAGGAAAAATTGAAAATGAGTTGAAAAAACAGCCATTTGTGCCAACGTTTTCACCTGTAACTTCTTCTAAAAATGACCGATTTTTGAAAGACATATACCGTTACATCCAATGGACCCTTCTGGTTGTGGGGATATATAGGACTTGTAGGTTCCCTAAGAACCCGACGAACCCAGAGCCAATAACTGAGCAGCGTCTTGCAATGTTTTTTTTATTGTGTACCGGGTATATAGCAAATCATTTGGGAAAATATAAACAGGGAAAAATCGGTATGAAAGACACCTATGTATTTCTGAAATTGGAACAAAATATAGAGTTTAGAAACAGTAGCTATTTGCAAATCTCTGAAGTTGTGGGTACCCATACTAGCATGTGAATTATAGGACATTTTTCAAAGTGACTTCTTTTTTACACATTTTCTTACATTTGGAAGGCAGAAATGCGTCAATAGGTAATAACAGTTGCTCTACAATTCTGTGTTCCCCTAAGTCTCCTGATAAAAATGGTACTTTACTTGTGTGGGTAGGCCTAGTGCCCGTGACAGGAAACGGCCCAAGACGCAACGTGGACACACCGAGGGGCAGATTTACAGCCTCTGCGCCACCAGTACGTCACTTTTCGTGACGTACTGGTGGCGCAGGGGTCCTCGATATTTACAAGGAGAGGAAAAGCCACCATGCGTGACTTTTCCTCTCCTTGTAAATACCAGTCCCTTCACACGCAGCACTTTGCGGTGAAGGGGCGTTCCATGGGTGTTGCTGTGGGTGTTCCCACGCAACACCCATGGAACAAGACACATCTCCAGAATTACGAGAAATCGTAACTCTGGAGATGCGTCTGAAGCTACGCCACCCTAGAGGTGGCGTAGCGAGACGCACCGAGGAGAAATGTTTTCATTTCTCCTCGTTTTTCCTCTTTCAATGCGTGCTGCATTCTGCAGCACGCATTGAAAGAGGAAAAGCCTGTACTGATTGTTTTTGTGCAGAAAGGTGCCCCTTCCTGCACAGAAACAATCTCCCCATGGCGCAGGCATCCTTGCACCATGGTGCAAGGGTGCCTGCGCCTGGCGCTTGGCAGCTGTTTGTGCGCCAGCGCAGGGGAAACACAGGAATGCGACATATTCTTGTAAATATGTCGCATTCCTGTGCTCTGAAAAGTGCCGCAGCGTGGCGCAGCCAAAGGGCTTGCAGCGCCACGCTGCGGCACTTTCTTGTAGATCTGCCCCCACATTTTTACAGTGAAAACTGATGCTTTTTTTGCAAAGTGCCTAGCTGTAGATTTTGAACCCTAGCTCTGCCGGCACATAGGGGAAACCTAGCAAACCTATACATTTTTTAAAACTAGACACCCAGGGGAATACAGGATTGGGTGACTTATCTGGTTCTCACCAGGTTCTCTTACCCAGAATCGCTTGCAAACCTCAAACTTTGTAAAAAAAAAAACATTTTCCTCACATTTCTGTGAGGGAAAGTTCTGGAATCTGCGTGGATCCACAAAATTCCACCCACCCCACTTTCCCCAAAGTCTCCAAGAAAATGGTACCTCACTTGTGTGGGTAGGCCTAGTGACTGCGACAGAAAACGGCGCAAAACGCAATGTGGACACACCACATTTTTACAGTGAAAACTGACCCTTTTTGCAAAGTGCCTAGCTGTAGATTTTGAACCCTAGCTCTGCCGGCACATAGGGATACCTAGCAAATCTATACATTTTTGAAAACTAGACACCCAGGGGAATACAGGATGGAGTGACTTGTCTGGCTTTCACCAGGTTCTCTTAACCAGAATCCCTTGCAAACCTCAAACTTATAAAAAAAACACATTTTCCTCATATTTCTGTGATGGAAAGTTCTGGAATCTGCGTGGGTCCACAAAATTCGTCCCACCCTGCATTCCCCAAAGTCTTTCGAGAAAAATGGTACCTCACTCGTGTGGGTGGGTCAAGTACCCGCGACAGGCAAGGGCCCAAAACGTATTGTGGAGACATCAAAATTTCCTATCACAAAACGACCTACTTTTTGCAAGGGGGGCACCTGGGTTTTTGGACCTGGGCCCAGCGGCCATCTAGGGAAACCTACCAAACCTGCACATTTCTGGAAACTAGACACCCTGGGGAGTTCAATGAGGTATGGCTTGCATGGATCCCCCAACGTTTCCTTACCCAGAATCCCCTACAAACCTCAAATTCTGCTGAAAAAACCCCACATTTTCCTCACTTTTCTGTGTGGGAATGTTGTGGGATCACCGGGCTGAGATGAATTTCCTACCATCTAGCGTTCCCCCATGTCTCCAGATAAAAATGTTATCTCACTTGTGTGGGTAGGCATTGTGGCTGCAACAGGAAATGGCCCAAATCGTACTGTGGATACTTCAAAATTACCTATCACAAAACTATCTGCTTTTGCATGGGGGTCACATGAGTTTTTGGTCCCAGGCTTGGCGGCCATCTAGGGAAACCTAACAAACCCACACATTTCTGAAAACTAGACACCCTGGGGAGTTCAATGAGGTATGGCTTGCGTGGATCCTCAACGTTTCCCTACCCAGAATCCCTGCAAACCTCAAATTTTGCTGAAAAAATCTAATTTTCTCAAATTTCTGTGTGGGAAAATTGTAGGATCACCGGGCTGACACAAATTTCCTACCACCCAGCATTCCCCAGGTCTCCCGATAAAATGGTACCTCACTTGTGTGGGTAGGCATAGTGGCTGCAACAGGAAATAGCCCAAATCGTACTGTGGAAACTTCATAATTACCTATCACAAAACTATCTGGTTTTGCAAGGCGGTCACCTGGTTTTGGCCCTGGGCTCGTGGCCATCTAGGGCAACCTACCAAACCCACACATTTCTGAAAACTAGACACCCTAGGGAGTCCAATGAGGTATGGCTTGCGTGGATCCCCCAACGTTTCCTTACCCAGAATCTCCTGCAAACCTCAAATTTTTCTGAAAAAAATCAAAATGTTCTCAAATGTTTGTGTGGGAAAGTTGTAGGATCACCGGACTGACACAAATTTCCTACCACCCAGCGTTCTCCAGGTCTCCTGATAAAAATGGTACCTCACTTCTGTGGGTAGGCATAGTGGCTGCAACAGGAAATGGCCCAAATCGTACTGTGGAGACTTCAAAAATACCTATAACAAAACTTCCTGGTTTTGTAGGGGGCACCTGGTTTTTGGCCCTTGGCTCGCGGGCATCTAGGAAACCTACCAAACCCACACATTTATGAAAACTAGACACCCTGGGGAGTCCAATGAGGTATGGCTTGCGTGGATCCTCAGCGTTTCCCTACCCAGAAACCCTTGCAAACCTCAAATTTAGCTGAAACAAATCACTTTTTACATACATTGTTGCGTGGGATCAGCATGCCTGCACAAATGTCCTACCACCCAGCGTTCCCCTTGTTCTCCAGAGTAAAATGATACCTCACTTGTTTGGGTGGGCCAAAGGCCTGTGACTGGGAAGAGCCTAAAACATAGGGATTAAAAGGATAGCACCGCAAGTTCTAAGCGCTATATTTTTTTTAAAAATAAATTTTTAGCTGATTCTACATTGGACAGCCACAGAAGTGAGTTATCATTTTACTCGGGAGACCAAGGGGAATGCTAAGTGGTAGGACATTTGTGACGGCACAGTGATCCCACACACAAATATGTGGAAAAAGTGATTTTTTCCAGCTAAATTTGAGGTTTGCAGGAGATTCTGGGTAGGGAAACGTTGGGGGATCAACGCAAGCCATACCTCATTGGACTCCTGGGTGTCTAGTTTTCAGAAATGTGTAGGTTTGGTAGGTTTCCCTAAATGGTCGCGAACCCGGGGCCAAAACCAGGTGCCCCCGTAAAAGCAGGTTGTTTTGTGATATGTAATTTTGAAGTCTCCACAGTACGATTTGGGCCATTTCCTGTTGCAGCCACTATGCCTACCCACACAAGTGAGGTACCATTTTTATCGGGAGACCTGGGGGAACGCTGGGTAGTACGAAATTTGTGTCAGCCCGGTGATCCTACAACTTTCCCACACAGAAATTTCAGAGAATATTTGAGTTGTTCAGCAAAATTTGAGGTTTGCAGGGGATTCTGGGTAGGGGAACATTGGTGGATCAACGCAAGCCATACCTCATTGGACTCCCTAAGGTGTCTAGTTTTCAGAAATGTGTGGGTTTGATAGGTTTCCCTAGATGGCCACCAAGCCCTGGACCAAAAACTCATGTGACCCCCATGCAAAAGCAGATAGTTGTGTGATAGGTAATTTTGAAGTATCCACAGTACGATTTGGGCCATTTCCTGTTGCAGCCACTATGCCTACCCACACAAGTGAGGTACAATTTTTATTGGGAGACCTGGGGAGCACTGAGTGGTAGGAAATTTGTATCAGCCCAGTGATCCTACAACTTTCCCACACAGACATTTGAGAAAAATTTGATTTTTTTAGCAAAATTTGAGGTTTGCAGGTAATTCTGGGTAGGGAAACGTTAGGGGATCCACGCAATCCATACCCTGCAGGTTTTTAAAACACATGAGCTAGAAGCACTGAAAATCACTGCAAGAAGTATTAAATCCGGATCTCCATTGGATCCTACATACCCAGAGAGATTAATGCAGGACGAGGATCTGATCATGCCATATATCTCGGAACTTATTGAAAGTTCATTTCAAACAGGAGAGGTCCCCTGAAATGGAAACAGGCAATAGTCAGACCTTTGAAAAAGAAATCAACTATAGACCAGCTCGTACTGGAAAATTTACGCCCAATTTCCCTACTCCCGTTTGTAGCAAAGATTGCGGAAAAATTAGTGAATAGACAACTTGGTGATCATATCAACAAAAATGATCTTTTTCCACCCCTCTCAATCGGGTTTTAGGGCCAATCACTCAACTGAGTCGGCGTTGCTAATGGCTACGGAAACGCTGAGAAAGTTTGCCGATGAAGGTCAAACAGTCGCGTTGATTATGCTGGACCTAAGTGCTGCATTTGATACTGTCTCACACAAGATATTACTCCAGAGATTGGAGGAGTGTGGTATCAAAGGAAACACCTGGCGATGGATGTCATCTTTTTGTCAGCACGGAGTTTCCAAGTTGAACAGCAATCTTTTAGATCTAAGGAAATGCCTCTGCCTCATGGGGTTCCGCAGGGATCCATTCTGAGTCCTACTTTATTCAATTTATATGTAGGACCCCTTGCCGAATGAGTTGAGAAATACAAGGTGTCTATTGTGTCGTATGCCGACGACACTCAGTTAATTGTTATGCTATCTCAAAAAGAGGAACAGGCGGCAATCCAATTTTCTAGATGCTTAGAAGAAGTATCTAAGTGGATGTTTGAACACTGCCTGAAGCTCAATGGTAACAAAACGGAGGTGATGATTATGGGCAAGACTCCGTCCATCTGGTCACCAGTATGGTGGCCGGTTTCACTGGGAGAATTTCCTCTTCCGAAAATAGAAGTACAAAATCTTGGAGTATGGTTCGATTCTAATCTGACTTTCGATAATCAAATCCGTAAAGTTGCAGGAAAATGTTATGGAACCATGAAAATCTTAAGAAAGATTCTAGACCTGCTGCCTACAAGAACGAGGAAAACCATTGTACATGCAGTGATTACCTCACAGTTGGATTATAGCAACGTTCTGTACCTGGGGGCCACAAAGAAGGGATTAAAAAAACTCCAACAGGTACAAAATGCAGCAGCGCAACTGGTTCTCAGCCTGCCAAGAAGATCCTCCATAAAGAAAGCACTGATAGAACTACACTGGCTGCCAGTGGAGAAACAAATAGTGTTCTAGGCTATGTGCTATGGTCACCGTATACTGCAAAAAAAAGGTCCGAGGTACCTGCATTCCATGCTAGTGCAGTATTGCCCGAGTCGAAATCTAAGATCCAGGGACTGGGCTTTGGTCACTATTCCCAGAGTTTTTAAAGCCAGAATGGGGGCACGATCCTTTAGATACCAAGCAGCAAGGATATGGAACTCCTCCCAATGGATTTAAGAGTCGAGCAATGCGAAATGAAATTTCGCAAACAGCTAAAGACTTGGCTCTTCTCCAATAGCGTAACAATTTAAGGGATACTGGGGTGTTTCTGCAGTCATTGTTTTTCCTTTCTTTCAGAGTACCATTATAGCGCGGGGACGCACCGGCGGTGTAACCAGGCGCTTTATAAATGGCTAAACTAAACTAAACCTCATTGGACTCCGCAGGGTGTCTTGTTTTCAGAAATGTGTGGGTTTGATAGGTTTCCCTAGATGGCCGCCAAGCCCGGGACCAAAAACTCATGTGACCCTCCTTGCAAACGCAGATAGTTTTGTGATAGGTAATCATGAAGTTTCCACAGTTTGATTTGGGCCATTTCCTGTTGCAGCCACTATACCTACCCACACAGGTGAGGTACCATTTTTATCGGGAGACCTGGGGAATGCTAGGTGGTAGGAAATTTGTGTCAGCCCTGTGATCCTACAACTTTCCCACACAAAAATCTGAGAAAAATTTGATTATTTCAGCAAGATTTGAAATTTGCAGGCGATTCTGGCTAGGAAACGTTGGGGGATCCACACAAGCCATACCTCACTGAACTTCCCAGGGTATCTAGTTTTCATAAATGTGTGGGTTTGGTAGGTTTCCCAATATGGCCGCCGAGCCCGGGGCCAAAACTCAGGTGACCCCCCTTGCAAAACCTGGTCCTTTCAAAAGAGGTAACTTTGATGTCTCCACAATACGTTTTGGGCACTTCCTACAGCGGGTACTTGGCCCACCCACACAAGTGAGGTACCTTTTATCGGGAGACTTGGGGAAATGCTGGGTGGTAGGAAATTTGTTGTTTCTTTCTGAAGTGTGAAAGTGTTGGCACAGTAATGCAACGAAATAGTGACAGTCACATTTTGAGGTTTGCAGGACATTGTGGGTAAGATAACTTGTTGGGATTCACAAGAGAGACATCACCATGTACTCCATGGGTATTTGGTTTACGAGAATATCTAGAGTTGGTAGGTTTTTCTTAGATGGAATGTACACCTTGGCAGAAAGACAAAAAGACAAATATTACTGCACAACCATCTATTCCTCAAGCACACACACAGACTGGTTGGTTTTGGCACGAGGGCGAGTGATGGTTCAGTATATAAAATGTTATTAACAAGAGATTTCACAAAAATGCACTGTCAATAATTGAAAGGACAAAAAACTGAACCAGTGACTCACAGCTCGTGAGCTGTAAAGCCGCGTCAAGGCCCCAACCGGTTTACAGGCCATTCACACACCTTTCGTACGTGATACACACAAGACCATTCACACCACCAGGCACGGAACCAACACATTATAACATTCACAAAAAGGGACAAGGTACACCCTGCTTGAGAAAGACAGAAAAGACAAATATTACTGCACAACCATCTATTTCTCAAGCACACATACATACCGGTTGGATTTGGTACGAGGGTGAGTGATGGTTCACTAGATACAATTGTATTAACAAGAGATTTCACAAAAATGAAATGCAATGTTAATAATTGAAGGACGAGAAACTGAACCATTGACTCACAGCTCGTGAGCTGTAAAGCCACGACAAGGCACCAACATCTTTACAGGCCATTCATACACCTTTCATACGTGTGACACACACAAAACCATTCACACCGCCAGCCGCTGGCCCATCACATTACAACACTCACATCAGCATACAGCGCCATTCAAGGGCCCATCACTTTCACACGTCCACATGCCTGACAACAGCAACCACACCAGCTGACGGATTGCATGGACTGGCGTTGGCTACCAGTGTGTGTAGTGACCAGCAGCAAGTCACTACTCACGCACTGCCAGCCAAGTGCCAGTCCACGCACACCACCAACCAAGCTCCAGTTCACGCACTCTGCCAGTCAAGCGCTAGTCCATTCACACCACCAGCCGAGCGCCAGTCCACGCACACTGCCAGCCAAGCGCCAGTCCACGCACACCGCCAGCCAAGCGCCAGACTACACACACCACCATTACATTTAGGTTTTTTTATACAAAAAAGAAAACACAAACAAATTGTTAATTGATGCAAATCTACTAACACAAAATCTGAAGCTAAATACATTGCACAAATGCCAACCTTGCAACTGAACAAAAAATATAAAACAATACAGAACCGACAGTTCACTTTACCACTCATGAATGCTCCCAAAAATTATTTTGCGTGTGGTACATTCTAAAACAAGCAGGCACACACAGCGCAGGGTTCGAAGGACACTCGGGACAGTACATACGAGTCTCCTTCCGTGTACCTCTTCGCCAACAGACTCTACATCTCCTACTGAGAAAGTCTTTTGACGGCGTGGGAGGAATGTGATCAGGAAAGTGGTGATCTTTCAATCTAGCCACATCCTCCACCACTCCAACTCTAGGAACACTTGCCTGTTCCACTACAACAAGGCTGCCTGTTACAGACTCCTGAAACTTAGCAAAAGTCATCTTTGACTCAGGACAACAATCCTTAAATACAACAAAAGCATTAAAGGTTGCCAAGTGGAAAAGATGGATAGCCAACTTCTTATACCAAATGTAAGCCTTACGAAGAGCAGTGTAAGGTTCCAACCTCTGATCTACTCTATCAACACCACCCATGTGCCTATTGTAGTCTAAAATGCACACAGGTTTGCGCGCTTCAGCAACCTGACCTCAAACAGTCACAGGTGAAGTGCTTTCATCATGGTTGGTAGTCATCATGTAGACATCTCTCCTGTCTGCAAACTTCGCAACTAGAAGTTCCTCGCTACGCAACGCACTGCACTGTCCCCGCACAAACTTTTGACAAACAAGTTCTTTTGGGAAACCTTTACGGTTAGAGCGGATTGTGCCACAAGCAACAGTGTCCACTTTGGCCAATTCCCTGAACAACTGCACACCAGTGTAGAAGTTTTCTACATATAAATGGTGACCTTTGTTAAAAAGTCCTCTACCAAGTTCCCACACAATTTTCTCAGTCACTCCAAAAGTGGACAGACAACCAGGGGGTCAATCCTGGAATCCCTACCCGTGTGCACCCTGAAATTAGAGACATATCCAGTCCTACTGGCACACAGCATATACATCTTAATTCCATATCGTGCCCTCTTGCTAGGAATGTATTGCCTAAAAACCAAGCGGCCCTTGAAGAAGACCAAAGACTCATCCACTGCTATTTCTTTCCCGTGAGCATAGATCTCAGAAAATCGATCTACAAAGTGATCAATGACAGGCCAAATCTAGAAAAGACGGTCACAATCAGGGTGATCTCGTGGCAACACTAAACCATTATCGACAAAATGCAGCATCCGAAGCAGAAGCAAATACCTATCACGACTCATGACTGCCAGAAATATAGCCGTTGCCATCAAGGGACTAGTAGAACAATATGAAGACATTGATGGCTTCCTTAGCAAGCCCATCAAAAAAGATAACCCCAAGAACTTCTTCAACTCATCCAGATTTGTGGTAGTCCACCGGGTAGCTCTAGAGTGGGGCCTAAGGCTGGCACTGTTGTCTCTCAAATACTGTTCAGCATACAAATTAGTCTGCTAAACAATCTCTGCCAAAAATACATTGTCCATAAACAACTGAAAAAAATGTATCGGCAAAAGGTTTCAGTATCCACTCTACACCCTGGAACACCAGTAAAGTCTGGCAATGTCGGCTGCACCATGCCTGTTGCAACCCAAAGGTCAGCACTTCCAAAAGGAAGCCTTGCAGCCCTAGGCTGCAGCCCAGATGCCTTTTGCTGCACTATCGGCACATCAATGTCCTCCTCTAAAACAGGCACTTCATCCACAATAAGAGTAGCTTCATCCGCACTGAGAGTAGCTTCATCATCCAATGATTCCTCATGGACAGAAAACACACTGCCTGAATCTTCCACTCCCTCCTCTGCCTCAGATGCAGAGTCAGTCTCTGAACCATGGTCAGAGGAAGACTCAAAAAGCATACCAACAACCTGCTGAGCAGTAATCCTGTGGCTAGCCATAATCCTTACTAAGAAAGGAGACTTCACAAACAAGTCAACAACAACTAACACTGTGCAAAATAAGTAATAAACAAAGTGTGGCTTTAGCACAAAGATCTATATACTTAAAAACAATATGACTCACTTGCCGAAGATAGCTACACTCACCAGCACCTACTCTGCAGAGACACAGCAAAAACCAACAATATCTCACTAGAAAGAAGAAACAAAACAAATTACTCACAAGACAGCAAAATACACATCGAGCACAAATGCAAAAAGATTTTGACACTCAAAAACAGAAGCCAAACATACTGCTATTATTACACCATTTGCAAAAACACATTCATGCAGGGAAATGAAACACATTTAGAGTAAATAGTACAAAAAAAGAGTCTCTTACCAAACACATGCAACTACACAAACTGCAGAACCACCAGTAACGAAACCACAACCTGGAACATCAGTCTAAAGAGCAAAAGCCTTGAACTAGAATAAAAAGGCAAAATAAAACGTTACAATTGCAATTCAGAAGAAATAAAACAATTAACATTACAACACGCTATGTCACTACTTAAATGGTCAATCTGCCAGATGGGCCTTTAAATAAGGCCGAGAAAAATGGGGGTGATCTTGCCCAAGGGATCTGGTCGGGTTTTCTGCCAGGCCGATCTGTCCCCAGGTGGGGCAGAAAACAGCAGGCAGAAATTTGCCCCCTTGCAAAAGAAATAGATCCCTGGTGCCTAGTAGGGTTTTTAGCCCCCTCCCACCTGGGGGCAGAAAGGCCAAAAACGGGCAGATCTGTCCCCATAGTGGGGCAGAAAATACATAAACATAACTTAAGCCCCTTGGAAGCAACCCTTGGCCAAGGGGTCGCTTCCATCTGCAATAAAAAAATCCCTGGTGCCTAATGTGGTTTTCTGCCTCCCCTGGGGGCAGAAAGGCAAAAAAAATGGGTCGAGGGGGCAGAAAAATCATCCAGTTAATTTCAGGCCCTTGGAAGTGACCCTTGCCTAAGGGGTCACTGCCTTACAATAAAAACACAATCCCTGGTGCCTAGTGGGGTTTTCTGCCCCCCAGAAAGGCAAAATAAATTGTCCTATCTGCCCCATGGGGACAGAAAGAACATACATTTTTTTATCCCCTTTGAAGCGACCCTTCCCCAGGGGTCACTTCCATACAACTTCAAACAAAATCCCTGGTGCCTAGTGGGGTTTTCTGTGCCCACTGGGGGCAGAAAGGCCAAAAAAAGGTCCAGAAAAACATCAAGCAAATTTGTGCCCCCTTGAAAGCCACCCTTGACCAAGGGGTCGCTTCCATACAATACATGCATAATCCCTGGTGCCTAGTGGGGTTTTCTGCCTCCCCTGGGGGCAGAAAGGCCAAAAAAAAAGAGGCCGATCTGCAGAAAAACATCCAAATTTTCAATTCCCCCTTTGGAAGCGACCCTTGCCCAAGGGGTCGCTTCCATGCCGAAAAAAGGCATCCCTGGTGCCTAGTGGGGGCATTTCTGCTGCACGATCACAATGCTGTGCGCGATAGTGCTACAGCAAACAAATGATGGACGGAATGCTGACAATGCAAACATTCTCCCCCAGTCAAAAGATCTGGGTTAAATCCATTGTTCTTTTGCCCACTACGCCACCCCAGTTTGGACCCAGCCATATGCAAATCAGTCTTGACCCTGTGCCCCATGGGAACAGTCCAGACCGAACTGCCAGGCCAGGTTCTCCCTGGACCGGACACAAGCATCCTGGGACCGGTTCTCAGGGTATGTCACCCCTTCTTCAGCCAGGCTAGCTTGAATCCAGTGGCACAGTGAGCAAGGGACCCACGTCTGGGCATACCCATCCCACTTAGGGCGAAAAGTGTTACAGCAAACAAATGCCCTTCAAAGAGACATCAGGGGAGAGAAAAACCTCTTTCCTCTTCCCTGATGCCTCGATGGCTAAAGAAACCCCCCGAAGCAGGAACACCAAACTACTCCTGTGGACACCTGGGACCAAATGGCTTCCAGTGTGTCCAGGTCTTCCTGATTACGTTGGCGTGCGCTGTGCGCGCTGACATCATGGCATTGCCCAGGGGGTCGGGGGTGGCAGCGGAAACTCTTCCACTGCCATCCTCCTTTATGGGGGCTAGATGGGCTGCCCATGGGGTAGCGCCAGCGCTTCCCCCATTGGTGGGTGCCATGACGGAGCGGTTCCGTCATAAGCAAACACCCACAGTGGCTCATGACGGAACCGCTCCGTCATGAGCATAGAAAGGGTTAAAGCTTTTGTTTGACAGCACCTTACTTCACACGTGTTGATGATGGACCCATGTCCACCCAGTGCAAACTAACTGTTTTGAGGTTTTGATAGCGTCATCCCCCCGATTATCTGGTCCTCTATTTGTAACAGCACGGTTTACACCACTACCCTTGTGTACCACCGTGCACAGCATCCGGTGATGGGCACACTCTTTCACTTCTCGACAGGTCGTTTCTCACTTCACCTCACCGTATTTCTTTCAGAACGAAACATCCCCTGAAGAAGGGCTAATCCAACTCAAAATGCATTTGGATTGTTTAACCTGATGATTTTTATATGAATGGATATACAGATCAAAATACACTTGAAATGTTATAATTTCATGAGAGTGTAAACACAATAAAGGAATAATTTGAAGAGCCAATTAAGTGGAATAGATTAAAGTAAGATTACGAAATTTGGGATAAACATCTCCAAAAATGGGAATCCAGCAGTGGAAATAGGGAACGCTTCCCCAGGGGTAGCGCTATATGCACACGCTTTGGATTAGAATGCAATACCCTATTGCACGCCAAGAATCTAACAAACAACGTTAACAAAGATATGCCATAGTTTAAACCGGAGTGCGTGAGCCACCTCAACCACAATAGTTCCACCCAAATTAAGACATGCTCAGACACTCCTTGGTAATGCAAAGGGTGCTGTTTATTGTCAGAAGGCTCTCCCTACTGACAAAAAATGTCACCTTTTCTATTACTCAAGTGTGTTAATTTGGGTGGACCCGTCGTGATATATATAGTTATAGTAACCTTAGGGCACGAGTTATCATTTCTTGAGCTAAGTATAACTATAACTGCTGAATTTCTATGGTTTTGTGCTTGTAAATTCTGAACCTTACTATAAGGTCTGTGTAACCTTTGGGGTTTTTAGTGAATATCAGTGGCGGCTTGCCGAGGAGTGCTGCGGGACGGTGGGGCGGGGGAGGGGCAGGGTGGGGGGTAGTAAACTCCGGCATACGGCGGTACGGAGTAAAGTAAATAAATAAATGAAACAATTTACATTGCGCGCCAAAAAGTCGTAGTTAGGATTTTGTTTCAGATTACTTTTGTGAATCGGGCCCCAGATGTCTGTGCAAGGAGTCTTGGTGTCTTACATTATTAATTTGTTCCTACTAATGCACAATTTATTTGTCAAATCCCTAGTAACATATGGGACTAAATAATGTTTTGTAATAGAAATATTGCTTCCCGACAAAACCGATTGTTTTTACATACCACAATGTAAGTAATGTCAAGTTTTAATTTCCAACCAGGACTATGTAATAAACTGTTGTGTAGTATTTAAATTTCAGAAAAATGAAGCTAGATATTGGTTTGAACTCCCGTTTTTTTTGCGATGATTCCGCAATCATGGCGAATATATTGCGAAAACGTGCCGATGTGAACCTCATTTTAAAAGAGAGGGAAAGGGTTAACAGATGCTAACCATTCACAAGTGGAGATGCAGTAGTCTAAAATGAAAGACATGATTTAATTTGCTGCCTTTCTCATGATGATAGAGTGGAAAGTTGAAGAGGTTGTCATTTTAGACTTGCTTTGTGTGAGAGTGGTGTACCATTCTTGTGCTTAGTTTTTACAAATCTTAACAGTGTAAAAACTATGCTGAAAGAGCTAAAACAACAATATAATCTACAAACTGAATTCAGTGGTATGTATATAACTGTGTAATTATTTTAAAAATGTGCATTAGAAATAAAGATATATATGACAGTTTGATTAAAAGGAGTATCACAGTGATGAAAAAAAAATATATGAGATGAACTGTATCTATTAGAGGGCATGTGTTTAAGAGGTTAGTGGTGAATGTTTTGGGAATTAAAAGAAAAATGAATTAGTGCCTGTTTATTACATTGCGTATTTTATTGAAAAATAACAGTATGGTTTTATGGAAAGTTACAATGAAGAAATAAGAATGTTTTAAATGTCTAAACATCATGTGCAGAGTAGATACATAAGTCATTTGCATTCTGGGAGTTGTAGTACTTTTAGTAACATTAGTAAACAGGATTAGTGTAGTGAGAAATAAAAGATGAGAACATGTTGTCTGCATTTATATGAATTAGAAAGAAGTAATACTTGTCAGTTATGTATTGGGAAGTGTTTATCAGTGTGGTTTTTAACTTATATGGACTGAATAGTGGGATGCACACCGTTGTTTTCTTCCTTTTTTAATTTCCTGATTAAACTGCTGCTCAATGGCGATAGTTTAGCGTGCTCGTCAGAATCCACTATATATCCATGGAAACCGTGTGGATAATAACCCAATGCATTTCGGGCATTTGTGCCCTTCGTCAGGGGTCTAAAACATAAATAAATCAATAAAGCTCATCAATTGACAGAAATACTTGAGAATGTGCACATGAACATCACCATTTAAAAAAAAAAAAAGACACCAATGCAATATTCTACCTCCTTTTCACCTTACGATACCATGTGTTTTCATTTTGTGAATGCAACGTCAGTTTTACTAATTTCCTCATTTCCACGCTCCAATGTTAAAAGCTGCCCGATACAAAAAAGTGTCTCCCTGATTACGATAATGCTGAAACTACGAAGGTGTCTCCCCTTTATTTTAAAAACAACCGAAGGGTCATTACAGTTTTAATTGCACCCCAGCTTCATTGGGTGGAGGGTAGGCATGTTTTTTTAATCTCCGAGTTTTGTTCGTGTTTTTTGTACGTTTTGTTTGCACGTTGATTTCTTTATTGAGACATGGTTCAATAGTAAAGTCAATGACAGTAACCACGTGGGCTGTTTGAACGGGTCAGTTTTAGAACAGGTCGCACCTGAGAGGGCATAAAAAGTCTGCTTTAGAAGAGCGTATTTTTGGCACAACCGGGGAGGGAGATTAAATCGCACGGTCATGCTGCCGGTTTCGGCGCGGAATATCAGAGATTGTATTGACATACGGATAACAGGGTGAGTGGATCACAAATTCTTTTCGGTTGTTTTTAAAATAAAGGGGAGACACCTTCGTAGTTTCAGCATTATCGTAATCAGGAAGACACTTTTTTGTATCGGGCAGCTTTTAACATTGGAGCGTGAAAATGAGGAAATTAGTGAAACTGACGTTGCATTCACAAAATGAAAACACATGGTATCGTGGGGTGAAAAAGGAGGTAGAATATTGCATTGGTGTCTTTTTTTTTTTTTAAATGGTGATGTTCTATGTGCACATTCTCAAGTATTTCTGTCAATTGATGAGCTTTATTGATTTATTTATGTTTTAGACCCCTGACGAAGGGCACAAATGCCCGAAATGCATTGGGTTATTATCCACATGGTTTCCATGGATATATAGTGGATTCTGACGAGCTACAGTATAAGGCCTGAATTGGCATTTCTGTAGAAATATAAGTATGGAATGAAACTATTGTCCCATGAACATTGAACAATATCTGGAATAAATGGATTACAATGGATTAATTGGTCAACTTGGTTTAAGTTTATTGAACTTTTGAAAGTTTTGCAACTAAATGCTTACTAAGCTGTAGCGGCTTGACACTGGGAGGTAAACCGCCTTCCAGTTTTGGGTATGTTGTATCAGTGCTACTAGGACGGAGCACAATTCAAGCCAGCACGCTAAACTATCGCCATTGAGCAGCAGTTTAATCAGGAAATTATAAAAGGAAGAAAACAACGGTGTGCATCCCACTATTCAGTCTATTGAAGTAACTAACTGTCCTAAACAGAGGATTGCACCCGGCACTGAAAGAAGAAAAAGTGAAGAATGAAATATGCAGTACATTTGGGAATCGCTGGACATTGAAAGTGCATCAAAAGAATAACAATTTAAATCTTGGACATGTAGCATAAACACCACATTTGCTTACTTTTTGTTTATTAAGGGTCATAACACTTTTAATTGTACCCCAGCTTCATTGGGTGGAGGGTAGGCATGTTTTTTTAATCTCTAAGTTTTGTTCGTGTTTTTTGCACGTTTTGTTTGCATGTTGATTTCTTTATTGAGACATGGTTCAAAAGTAAAGTCAATGACAGTAACCACGTGGGCTATTTGAACGGGTCAGTTTTAGAACAGGTCGCACCTGAGAGCGTATAAAAAGTCTGCTTTAGAAGAGCGTATTTTTGGCACAACCGGGGAGGGAGATTAAAACGCACGGTCTTGCTGCCGGTTTCGGCGCGGAATATCAGAGATTGTATTGACATACGGATAATAGGGTGAGTGGATCACAAATTCTTTTCAGTTGTTTTTAAAATAAAGGGGAGACACCTTCGTAGTTTCAGCATTATCGTAATCAGGGAGACACTTTTTTGTATCGGGCAGCTTTTAACATTGGAGCGTGGAAATGAGGAAATTAGTGAAACTGACGTTGCATTCACAAAATGAAAACACATGGTATTGTGGGGTGCAAAAGGAGGTAGAATATTGCATTGGTGTCTTTTATTTTTTTATTTTTTTTAAATTTTGATGTTCATGTGCACATTCTCAAGTATTTCTGTCAATTGATGAGCTTTATTGATTTATTTATGTTTTAGACCCCTGACAAAGGGCACAAATGCTCGAAATGCATTGGGTTATTAGCCACACGGTTTCCATGGATATATAGTGGATTCTAACGAGCTACAGTATAAGGGCCTGGATTGGCATTTCTGTAGAAATATAAGTATGGAATGAAACTATTGTCCCATGAACATTGAACAATATCTGGAATAAATGGATTACAATGGATTAATTGGTCAACTTGGTTTAAGTTTATTGAACTTTTGAAAATTTTGCAACTAAATGCTTACTAAGCTGTAGTGGCTTGACACTGGGAGGTAACCGCTTTCCAGTTTTGGGTATGTTTTAACTTATATGACCACTTTGCATATGCTTAGATGGTGAGATATGGTTTTTGTGCTTGCACATAGCTATATATACGGTGGGATTTTTGAGTCTGCTTAAAGAATCAGAGAGGTATATATTTTGTGAAAGATGGCTTGAAGGTGTACATCTATTAAGAAATCGCATATATGTTTACATGGTGATCTATGTTCAGTAAAACTGATGAGAATTTTATGTAGATGGTGAGGGTAGTGTTTTTCTTTAAACATGGTTTGTTTCAAATTGAGAAGGATTAATAGTGCAGAATGCCTCGAGAGTTCTTGTGCTACATTCATTTTGAGTGTAACTTTTGTTTGAGATATGCTGAATATATGTTTTAAAAGCAGAAAAATTATTTAAGAAATGATGTAGGTATGCCATTCACAAAAGGTTTTGTGCTTTGAAAAGTTTCTAAATTATGTTTTATGTTTTAGAAACTTACTGATGCATGTGCACGCTCAGTAACAAAGCAATGTATGTTTCTAGAGGGCCAGGTATGCAATTATATATCAAGTGTGATACCTAGATTTCACTCACACATAGCTCAGAAGACAAGCATGTATACAGTAAAACAGGTAGTTTGATACTGACAGAAGGAGATAACCAATGATTCAGAGATATAGTGACATTTGCTATGTATTTAACAGCAATGAAGGTACTTTATCAGTCAGTCAGTATTCAGGCACTCATGGAATCACCCAGCCACTACGCAGGCAGTCATTAAATCAGAGATTCAGTATCCATGGAGTTATTCAATTATCCAGAAACTATGCACGTACTCTTGCAATCAGGCAGGCAGAAATGTTATAGTCATTGAAGTATGCAGGCACTACATATACATTCATCTAATCACCTAGGTACTATCTATTGAGTTATGCAATTAACAAGGCTGTAACTATGCAATCATTATATAATTTGTGCAACACTTATGTAGCCATCTAAACACCCACTTACAACCCATGCGGTCATTGAAATACTGAGGCACACGTGTACACTGATGAAACACTCATGCACTCATGTAATTACGTAGAAAGTACCATTGTAGTAAACCTATCACCCATCCAGTACCTATGCAGTTATTTAATTACTGAGCCAATAGTTTTGCACTAATACAATCACCCCAGGAATATATTTACTTTCATCCAATCTCTCAAGCTTTAACAATGGAATCATGCAGTCACTCAGACACTAGTCATGCACTCATCTAATTAGGTAGGCACTACTGATGCGCTTATTCAATTATCCGGGCACTACCCATGTAGTTATTTAAGCATCCAGGCACTACCTGGTCAGTCAACCAAAAATACATGGGTAGTATCCAATCGCTGAAACACTTCATCCACTCATTCAATAGGCTAGGTGCTATGCATGGGCTTAACCAAACATGTATGCACTATCCATGTATTGCATAAATCACCTATATACTATGTATGCACTCTTGCAATCATCCAGGTACTAGAGTTGCACTCATTTAATCATCCTACCAGTATCCATGCATGTATTGAATTATTGAAGCATTAGTCACACACTTGTTGAATCATTCAGACTGTACTCATGCAGTCATCCAAACACCCAGATACTAGTGGTATACTCATGCAAACATGCAGGCAATAGATATGCAGATATGGAATGACCCATGGAGTTATGACATAGTTAGGGAATCATCTAGGCACTAATTGTATCCTCACGGAATCACCTAGGCACTACCTACTCACTCATTCAATCATCCAGGGTGCATTGATATATTCAACTACAAACCTATGTATTTACAAGTTTTACTGAGGAATATGTAGTCTTTAGACAATATGGGTGAAAAGTTTACTACAATGGTACTCGCTACATAATTACATAATTGCATGAGTAGAGCCTGAGAGCTTCATCAGTGCACATGTATGCCTCAGTATTTCAATGCATGCATGGGTTGTAAGTGGGTGTTTAGATGGCTGCATAGGGTCTGCGCTAATGGTATAATGATTGTATAGTTACAGCCTTGTACATTTAGTGTTACATTTTAAAAAGTGTAGAAGAAGGAGAGATGCAGTAAAACAGAAAGAACAAGTTGTGAGAGTAGTTGATAAGGCCTTTGCTTTGAAGAGGAAGCTTTTCATTTTGATTCTAAATAGAATGAAGGCTCTTGACAAAATAGTGTTTTGTGTGAGGAGACAAAACCAGAAGAAAAGATTAGTGAATACAAGTAACTGTTGCACAGTTTTTAGTGGACAATGGATACATACTTCTTGTACAGAGGCTTTCTTTAATGAAGAAAGCTATATATATCCAGTATAACACATTAGTTCATGCTATTGATTAAAGAGGACGATGTTATTAAATGAAGAATGGTAGTCCTATAGCCAAAGAGGTGATGGTATCTAGAAATGTAGAAGAAGTTATTTCAGAAGAGGTACGAGAAGGTGTAGTCAGGTTACTGTATACAAATGGAACTGTAGTAGTTTTTCTAGTATTAGATAGCAATCCATTGATATATTAAGAACATTTCTATATATCTTTCCAAGGCGAAGTTTAAAACACAAATTAAGTTATACCACTCAACAATGTGAACTTTAGGTAGGAGGTTGTATTATGTGAAAACTCCTGCTTTATGTTTAGGAGAAATAAGTAGAACACTTTTGCATGGTAGTGTGCCAGACATAGAAAAGGTTTGTGGTGATGTGCAGTTTCGTTTCTTTGGTCCTGAGCAGGATTCTAGGGAAAATTAGGAGTTGTTAAGAGGAGGATTTGCAGAACAAGACACATGTATTACAGTTGATAGTTTTAAAAAAGTGATTACAAAATTTAACACAGTGTTCTGTAAAAAACAGAGTATGTTTGTATATGTTGTTGATACACTTACTAGAAGATTTAAACACAGACTGTTGACTTATATTTAAAAAGTGAAAAATTAAATTATGATAACTGGCAAAAGTTACTAGTGTATTTTATTTGTAGAGGGATAGTTTGACTTGTCTATATGGCAAGGTATATGTAAGTAGTGTTACAATAAATTGGAAGATAATAAAATGAACAACACATAGATATTAGATACCCATTTTGTAAGATAATGAAATGACTGCTAATGTAGAAAAACTATGAGGGTAAAAAAAAACAAAAAAAAACATTTTTCTTTCCAGCATTGCGAAGGACTGTTCTGGACTGCTCTCCAGCACTAACTACAACTCCACGATCCATGCAGTATGACATCATAGGGGAAAACTGAGGAGCCAAATCTTGAAGCTGAGATTGGACTTTTGAATGTACTCTCTGCTTTGGTGTTGTTGTGCTGCAATTGAATTCGAGGGTCCTTCAGCTTTGTGTTGCCTTCTTGCTGCTCACTATGAACTCTTCTTATGAAATGTGCAAAAATTATAAAAGGGGGAAAAAATTTACCATGTATGATTTTTGGCAGCATTGCGAATAGGTGCAACACACTGCTCACCAGCTGTTATAACAACAGTACTGTCTATGCAATAAGTGGTCCTTCTTGAAAACTCTGAAGCCATATTTGTTTTTGTAGTTTGTACCGCTAAAGGGACTTTCTGGGAAGGAATTGTTGCTGCTGCCACTGATGTAGATGGTCCTCCAGCTTCCTTCTGCTTGATCGGCAGTTGGAGACGTTTTCTATGAAAAGTTTTAAAATGATAGAACATGAACGTCATCCCACATGAGTCTAAAAAAAGCCTCCAGCCAAAATCTACCACCCGCTCACAATAAACTTCTGGAAAAGAAGATTCAAGAAGGAGGAGTGGGTGTATACGTCCTATTGATTTTACTGATCAGTATATTACCCAATGATATTCCTTCCTTTCCCTGTCATGTGATGTTTTCAGATTGTATATTGCACTAGTTTTGCAACAGTTTTTAATTCCCCATGAGTTTGCGTAACAGTGGGTAGTTTGATGGGTGTTTGGTAGTTATGTTGTATTTGTAAGTTCAGATGTTGAGTTATTTTTTTAAATTGTTGTTTTTGTTAAATGTATTGTTGAAATAAAGTTAAACAATTATGGGCCATATGTATCAACCTAAATTGCGATCGCAACCGCTGAAATTCGCAGTATTTCTGCGTTTGCGATCGCAATTTAGAAGTGTGCAATGTATCAAAGACAAAAGCACACGCAAAATAAGGAATCGAAAATTTGCGATTCTCTATTTTATAAATGCATTTAAGGAATCGCAAATTGCGATTCCTTAAATGCAATGTATGAAGCACAAAAAAGTGCAAATTGGTCATAAGGAATCGCAAATTACCACCAACTTCAAGTTGGTGGTAATATGCGATTTCTTAAAAATGCAATTTTTAGCATTTTTCAGTGTAATGTGGCGCACATACATGCCCTTAGGGCATGTATGTGCGCCACATGTGCACCCATGCTTATTTCAGGGTGCAACAGGGTGTCCTTTTGCTACCCTTGCAACCTTGAAATTGCATTCTCAATTTGCGATTCTCTAATTGGTAATCGCAAATTGAGAATGTCTTCCCATTCATTCCTATGGGCCTTTAGGCCCATAGGAATGAATGGGGAGGGTTTCCTTAATTGCGAATCTCAATTTGCGATTCGCAATTAAGGAATATGTAGGATTCGCATTTTTTTTTGCAAATCCTACATACATTAAGGGTGGGCGGAATTTGCTTAGTCGCGTTACGCAAATCTCCGCGAAATTGCTAAAAATTCCGCGAGCACGCGGAAATTCCGCGAAATCGCGGAATTGCTGGTCCCGTCCGTTCGCGATGTGTTTTTGCGTGCTCGCGGGGAAATATATCGCTAACTTGCCCATGCGGTCGCTAACGGGCGCGGCCATCTTGTTTTCACTTGTCCCGCCCGCTCGCGATGGTATTTCCTGTTCCGGGTCGCGTATTGCATGCTCCCGCCCGCTCGCGATGCTTATTTCCAGTTCCGGGTCGCGTATTGCATGCTCCCGCCCGTTCGCGATAAGGGTTTCCTGTTCGGGAACGCGCATTACGTGTTCGCGACGCTTTTTGCGTGCTCGGGGGGGAAATATCGCGCGAACTTGCCCATGCGGTCGCAATGGGCGCGGCCATCTTGTTTTTCACTCTATTGCTATGGTTCTGGGCCTGCTTTTCAATCCTCCCTCTATCTTTTCAATCCTTTGTTTCTGTAAACTTTTTTTGGGTCTTTTTTATTTATTATCTATCTCTCTATTTTCCTGATTCTATATTTTGAGTTTTTTTCTACTTTTTGTGTGTTTTTAACTACTTTTTCACACTTTTTCTATTACCTGCTTTTTCATTTCTTTTACTTACTTTTTTTAATTCCTACCTTTTCTTTTCCGTCCCCCGCCTACCCAGAACCATGGCAAAGGGCCACAGCCACAGGGCTCGAAGTCGGAGCCAGAGCCGCGACCGCCTTCCTTGCGGAAGGCGGCGCCAAAGAGGGGTGCAGGCACGGGCCTTATTCAATGAGGCGGAGGTGGCCGCACTGGTTTTTTTTGTTCAGCGCCACCTCCCCTTAACCCTGGCAGCAGGCGGCAGGCCTGGGTCCGGGTACGGGCTCCGGGAGCGTCGGCAGCGGTGGGGCAAGGTGCGTCGGGCAGTGTTTCGCTGCTCTGGTGTCCGGCGCACCAATAATCAGCTGACGCACCGGTGGTCCGATATTCTGGACCGGGAGCAGGACCTGCTGGACCTGCTAGGAGTGGAGGTCCCGGGGCTTGGTGAGTAGCTATTTAATATTACTACTTTGTGTTCTTCTGCTCTGTGTTATATATTGCGAATATTTTTTTTTTCCGACCAGCAAGAATGCTGCTGCTTACATTGCAGGTAAATTACGTTTAAAAATCTGTGATTGTTATGACACAGGCGCTCGGCGCTACTAATCTTACTTGTTTGCAACTTTGCGCTCGCTTGGCCTGATGATTATGTAAGAGTTTACTTTAGAGAACTTAAGTGACGTAATGCTAGAGAGAGTAGTCCTTCCTTTGTCCTCCTGCCACTAAGAAGGGATAGTGGTGGATTGATAGGTTTAGTTACTTATTAGTTGGTAATTTGTAAGTGGTGTGCGTGACGCATCCTCTGTCACGTCACGTGCTGCTGAGTGCTGCTTACCCCAGTCCTTAGCAGAACCTTTTGTAGTTTGTTTACTGAGTGTTAATAGGCTTATATCATCACTAGCAGAACATCAGCAGCAACCAGCCAACAATTTGGTGTATGCAAAAATGTATGCATGTGTCCTCCATCTATGCATTTTTGAGGACTAAAATAAATGGAAATGCAGACTTACTGAACAATTGGCCCGTCTGGATTGGAATAGGTGGGCTAGGTCAGGTGGTAGTTAGGCTTGCTAGACGGTCCGTGAATCTCGCAATACTACCAGTCGATCAGATAGGTCAATTTTATTGCAATTGTTGTTACCAAAAATGTTTTTGGTGCGTATTTGAAAATATTTTATTTATTTCACACCAAACTTTAATTTTTGTCTCTTTCTTTATGAAATCTTACATGATCAGCAGCACCCAGGGGCAAGAAGACGGGGTCACAGGCGGCGGGCCAAGAAGATCTACAAGATGCCTCCCAGGGACAGGACCGCTCCTCTATCGAGGGCTCTGCTGCTGGCCCCAGTAAGTCCTCCAGTGGTTAATATTAATAATTATATTTCCCAAACTTTTCCTGCACCTTATTTTTTCCGAACTATTATTTCGGTATCCTAATTCTAATTTTTACAAATTCTTCTTTGATCTATACTATCTGTTTCTAAATTCTTGTTATCCCTGCCTCTAACTGCGTCTGCTATGACTCTCTGTACTACTACTATTAGTCTGTCTGTAGCTAAGCTTGCCCAGTTGCCCACTCTTTATTTAAAATATTTTAAATAAAACTCATATTCACCAATAGCTATAGCCATTGAGTCCAGTCCTTTGGGTTGTCCTCTTCTACTACTTCTAGTCTTCTTATTCTTGAGGCTTTTCGACAATTCCCACCAAGAAAATGCCCAACCACATTTTAGAATTTTTGATAGGATAGGACATACTACTACTGTTGTAGGGATTCTGCACATACAGAACTTTGCACAAGAAAATAGGACGTTGGTGATGAGAGGTTGGACCTTCCTCACACCTCAATCAGAAGCCACCACAATCCCCTGACCGACTAGTTATAGTGTCTCATTAGGTCTCCGAAACGCCCCCCCCAAAATACCCAATGAGTAGACAACCCAGAGAACATAACACTCCCGACCTCTGTCGCGGAAGCAATGCACACCCTTTTGCTCACTCTCTCGTGTAAGTCCACACCAAATACCACCGAGTCTATGTAAGTTCAAAAGGTTTATTTTTATTTCCAACTGACAAGCTCTGTACGTTGCTATAATGCAGCAGCAACAGCAAAATGCATAAGATTAAAACAATAAACATTGTTACACTTAGTTAGACTTACAAGTTACTTACAACTACAAGTCCATAGAAGCCAAAAGGCGAGATCATGATAACTGAACAGTGGTGGAAGAACCACCCTCCCCTTGGTAGGAATCTAGTTTATATAAAATTATAAATGGAGATGTGAGAATTCTGGGGAGCCCTCACCTTAGAAGAACCTAGTACTGGTTACATCATAAGCTCTGCAAAGCTCTGGTTCTTCGTATAAGGGAATCTTCCGTCTGTAATGAGAAAAATGGTGCGCGTTAGTATAGTGCAAGCATTTCTCAGTCGTGCCAAAAAGTGCTGTTTTTTTATGGATAAGCAATATGGACTAACACCAGAACTCCATAACAAAGTCGCTTGTTTTTCGACCTTGTACGCAGCGCTCAGACAGTAGCAGTATGAGCTCATGTGGGCTCAAAGGCGTCTTTCACAACAAGCTGCGAGGTAACTTGCGCAAAAATAAAAGACAGAGCTAAAATGGTTGCATGGCTCGGGGTAACTTAGCAAAGACTAGAATGACCCTAGGGACCATATAACACTACTAGTGTCTACTCTACTACCTGATTTGTACTAGTGATGTATGTTGTATATGTATTATGTATGTATTAACTTTTTTTTCATTCTTGCTAGTGAAAAATAGGGGGAGGTGTATATGGCATCTGAAAAATGTGTAATGTTTTTTCTAGGCGTACTACCGACCACCAGTACCGGGGCCAGCGGCGAAGGTGACGCGGCCGCTGAGGGTGCAGGCGATGCGGCAGTTGTAGGAGGAGCTGCAGGGGGTGAGCCAGCAGCAGTGGCGGGCGGTGGTAAGTTATATTCCTAATCCTTACTTATTGACATTACACTCGCTGCAAGGGTGTAATGTATACTGTACTGTTGAGACTTAAGTAAGAAGTTGTTGTGAACGGTTGAAGAAGACACCCTTTACTTAGCATTAGCAATAGCATTAGCGACGGGAGTGTACTGAGTAACCAATGGCCTCTTCTATCGGACTTCAACTCAGCTGTGAAAGTTTTATGGAGAAGACTAAAAGTCTGATCAGATTACCTTGATGGATGGGTTGAACGAAAAGGGAAAGAAGGGTGGAAGGAGGAAGGACGGGCGAGATTTTATATTTATGACTGGCAGAGAAGGATACGTGGGATGCATGCATAGGTGTGTGATATGAATCAGATGCATGGGTGGTGGAATGCCTGAAACTCCCACAAATGTTCGAGGCCGAGGTAGTGGGAGGATAGATACATACCACAAATGTTACGTACTGTGCTTGCTAGTGCTACTGTGCCACTATGTGTAGAATGAATTTGTCTGACTGCTTTGCTAAGAGTATATTTTACAATAGTCTTGTTTTTTCTTCTTGATATAGCTACTCCTTCCAAAGGTAAAGTCGACAGGAAGGAGTTGGCAGCCAAGGCCCGGCGCCGGAAGCTGGAGGCCATACAGGCCGAATACCAGCGGCTGGTTCTTCTAGAGGAGGAGGAGGAGGGCGGCAGCAGCTGCAGCCTCCTCCAATGCCCCGGGCCCCAGCCACCCCCCTCCAGTGTTACGGCGCCACCGCCTGGCAGCCGCCCGCCGCCACACTGCAAGAAGCACTGCTGCCCCCCCCCCTGTGGATGCAACTGCCGCGCGCTGAAGCGCCGCGTGGCCCGCCTAGAGGAGCGCATCCGTGTCCTGGAGAGGCGAGCCCGCTGAGACCCCGTTTATTTATTGCCCCTTTTTTATAGCTTATTTTGGTGGGTGGGAATCGGGCGTTGGGTTTTGGACTTTTGGACATTTGTTGGACTTTTTCGTTCCGGGACATGAACATTGGTTGGGGTTAGGGAGAGGGGTGGGTCAGGTGTTGTGGGATTTTTTTTACATAGTTTATTTTTGTTAGGGTATTAAATTACATATTTAGACTTTATATACGATGTTGTTAATGTTTTGTGGGTGGGGTTACTGTTTTACGTCACACGGTTTCCTTGCTGGTGCAGTGCCACAGCCAGTGTTTGATTTAAATAATTGGCTGAGTTACTAAGACACAAACAGACAGATGCGGTACCCCTCACTGAGGGACTTGTCCTACTAGTACTGTCAGTCTCTCCTCCTAATCTATGCATTCTGCAACTGGACTCAAAGGGGTGTGTGAAATAGAATTAATGAAAAAAATTCCGTTATTAATTATGCCTCCCCCAAACTTCTTCTCTTACCTGTGCTTGATGTTTAACTTGGGCACGGCGATGGCTGCATGGTGATGATGGTTTTCTTTCCCAACATGCCATGGTTGTGGTGGTAGTAGTAGTAGACCCTGGCAGTAGCACTTGCAAATAAAAGAAAATGAGACAGTCAGTCGCCTGAGAGAGACTGTGGGAGGAGTAGTAGAACGAAGTACAGTACGGAACTTACTGCCAAACAATAATATGCCAAAATACAAGGAAACATAATGGTTGCGGGGATAGCCTAGTACATAGAGTTACAAACTCTAGCTGTGTCGAGTCACTCGACTAGGCCTACAGTACACCGTGACTCGACACAAGCGTAACCGTTAGTGCTGTTTCGGAGGATGACAACAAATCCAATCTATGCCGGCAATTAATGCTGATGGATTAGGTTCCTTTGGTAAAAAAAAAAAAAAATCGCAAATATACTGCTCATAGGAGGGTGGGCAAGCAGAAGAAGATCCTCGCCCTGCCTTGAAAATGCATTTTTGTTGCTTTAGCCACATCCGCCCCAGCAAGCGTGTGATAAATTATTGGTGTACATTTAATTTAGTCACACCTCAATAAGTCACACAGCCCGGGGGAAGAGGGTTAGGGTTTGATGAATGGTTGGGAAGGGGGTTTTGGGAAAGGTTTGACAAAGAAAAACAGTACGCATGGACAACAACAAAACACAATCTTGGCAGACAACCATATCCATAAATCAGTTAAGGGAGAAAAAGGAAATGCATGCATGATGATGATAACTTGATGGTTAATGATAGTACTTACTAACTACTACTACTAGACAATTAGACAGTACAGGGCAGCAGTATATTATGCAATTTGCCTTGCCTGTCTGCCCTCAGAGAGACCCGAATTACATACAGTTTCTGTTCTGTTGTACCGGCCCGGGCTTAAAGATAGCAAAGAAAAGTCAAAAATTGCTGTAGGGATGAATTGAATTATAAGCAGAGAGCAAACATAACAACAACAACACACAGTAGTAATGATTGAAGACAAAAAATGAATCAAATTTAAAAGATGATGAAAGTTGATACTGTTACTGTATGTTATCCTGGTCAAAATGGGGAGTTGCATCTCGGCATTCGTCTTGGTCCTCCCTTCCATGGACGCTCCGGCCATCAATCTTGGGTGACGCCACTGCCTGCCTGGCAGATGTAGATTCATTGGTAAGGTAAGTGAGAGTTGTTTTTCCCAGTGTAGCACAGGGTAAGGGCCGGCCTGTAATTGCAGATGGGAAAACAAAAGGGATATTGAAAAATCAAGTAGAAAAAAAATGCCTAAATTACGGTGGAGTGCAACAAGAACACTTTCAGAGGCGGCATGGATTTGGATACATCATGTCTACTCTAGTCTGTTTCCAGCATTAACCTCCAACAACAACAGGACAGAGCAGGCCCACGGCACCCGTGACACATCCTCCATTTAGCGTACCTTTTTTGACAGAGGCAGACAAAGCAGATATACAGCAACATAGCATTTTACAAATTAAGTGACTAAATCAATGCCCCGCTGTCAGTCATACCACCACACTCGACTCCACCACTACACAGACATGTAGGTCTGCAGTGGTTGTTGTTGACTTGGTTACCTTTTAATGCACTCATGAAACGCACTGAGTTATTCCATCAATCATCTCGGATCGTACTGAGTGACTGCGAAGAGATAATGTCACTGTGGTCATCATCATGGTGTGTTGTCCAACTCAGTGTGCAGTAGTGTACAGATTGAGTCCCCTTTCCATATTCAAAATGCAATGGATCGGCCTGCAGTAGAAGTAGAAAATTGTTATTGAAAAACAAGAATGGAAACAAACATTGCATTGAGTTACTTTTAGTGTGTAGATTAGATAATAGTACACAATGAATTACCTTCATGCACTACAAACAACAACAACACAAATCACTCAGTCAGCGTCCAATGCATGTCATCATTCATTACCTGTTCCTTCTCATCTTCAGTTAATGGGCAGTCTGTATCGGCTCGGAAAGGAGGATAGCTATAGTAGTCATCATCATGTTCCACTTCTTTTGGAGAGACTCAACGAGGCAAGATTTTAGTTTTTCTTCGATTATGCTACATCCAATCATCATCTGGCTTGAGGGCAATAGATTTAGGTCGATTCAGGAGGATGGAGGAGCAGGACTCGGAGGAGTGGACTGAAATGCAGAGAGCTGAAACTCATATAAGGCAATAAAATACGAAGACGGTGGTGATGGATTTGTTGTGATTTGAAGTTTCCAAACAGAAAGACAGACACACAAATAGAAGTAAATAAGGGAGAACCACAGTAAGAAGTGGAAGCCTAGTTGTCAGGGAAGTATAGCTCGTCCTCAAACTCTGGAGGTTCAACCAGAAGTAGGTAATCAGCATCCAACACGCTACTTCCGTCACCTGAGCCGCTGTCCTCATCTTCCTGCGTTGATTCATGTATTGTGTAATTCGGTGGTATAAATTGCTGATTCATTTTGATCATGGTTAACCTCTCCACGTTTTTGGGTGAGAGACTGGTCCTTTTCACTGTTACAATGGAACCAGCAGCACTGAAAACACGTTCAGAAGAGACACTTGCGACAGGGCAAGCCAGATAGTTTATCGCCAGCCTGCTGAGCACTGGCCATTGGCCCCTTTTGCCATACCAATACCGCAATGGGTTTTGATCAATGTAGACCTCTGTTGGGTCATCCAGGTAGGCCTGGACCATTCGGTCAATGTTCAGGGGTGCTAAACTTAGTGCGGCCTCTTTTGTCTTTGCATCAGCACTGGACCTAGCAAGTCCTTGCTGTAAATACCAATCCTGTGCCGTTTGTACTGGGGCTGATGATCCGGTTCTTGCTGTTGTCGATAGTGTTGGTGACAGCTGTGAACCAAATGCACTGCCCACAGGCTCTGAAGTTGAACTTGACGCCGGATGCCCTGCTGCAGTACTTGACGTGGGTTTGAGGCCTTTAATTACCAGCCGTTCATTTTCCAATGTACTGGCTGCCTCAGCTATCCAAGTTTTGTACCGGGCAACATCCACTTCTGAAAAAGGGAGTAATGTCTTACTGTGCAGTGCCGATTTGTACCGTGGATCCAGAATTGTGGCACAAATGTAATGTTGTTGTGACAGAATCTTATTTTGCACCCTTGCATTTTCACTTAAGCGACATGATAAGCTCTCCACCAACTCATATGCTTCTTTTTTTCCTCCACACCTATGTACGCTTCACACACCCCCTTCAGCTGTTGCTCTAGCATGTGCAACAATGGGATAGCTTGGCCCATAGTACAGTCCTCCTTGCTGACTTCACGTGTGAAGACCTCGAAAGGAAGAAGCATCTCTGTAAGAGATTTAACTAGGCACCATTGGTCCATCTGAAGGGTCATGCCTTTCACAGTAGCATCCGCCCTTCGCATGACATATTCATTGATTGGTCTGTACTGCTCAAACAGACGGTCAAGCATGTAATACGTTGAGTTCCAACGTGTTGCCACCTCCTGGATGAGTGCTTTGACTGTCATTCTATAGTCACGTTGAATGATCCTCAGCTGCTTCCGGGCTTTAAAAGAATGGCTGAAATGCGTGCATATTCTGCGGCAGGTGGTCAGTAAGTTGCTGACTATGGGTTCTTTTTTCAGAAAGTCTTGAACTATAATGTTAATGCAGTGCGCCAAACACGGGACCCTGAAATACTCACCAAGCGTCATGGCCTTAAGTATATTACTGCCATTATCCGTGGCAACAAAACCAATGTGAAGCCCTCTGGGGCGCAGCCATTCAAAGACCTTGCTGTTAAACTCTTCCAAAATGTTTTCAGCAGTATGAGATTTCTCCATGGCGAACATGGCTACAGTTGCATGTTTCCGAGAAGCATTAAAAATCGCAGCTGTGTCAACAGCACCTACTTCAGATAGCTTTTCTCTAACCCCCACAAAAGAGACCCAGTGTGCAGTGATGCACATGTAATCAGTGGCTTGGCAACTGGTCCACATGTCTGTTGTCAGGTGGATTTTGTGAACAGCACTCTGCTGCAAAGCTTGTCCAACCAATTCCAGCACATCGTGATGTAGTGCTGGAACAGCAACTCGGGCGAAATAGGACCGGCTGGGAACCTTCCATTTAGGGCAGATGGCTGACACAAATTCAAGGAAACCCACCCCTTCCACAAATGAAAAAGGGAGAAGGTCCAGCGCTAACATTTTAGCCAGCTTCGCATTGTACAACCGTGCCGTTGGGTGGTTGCGTTGGTACTGCCCCTCCGACCTAAGCATGCTGTCAATGGTAGGCTGGAATATTTTCCTTTGTGGTGCACCTTTCTTCTTGAACCCAGCTAGGCTCAACGACGCTGCACTTTTGCTCATTGCAGTGCCCGGTTGCCTTGGTGTCTCATGTTGACTCTTACTACGGTGCCACTCAGATGTTGCTGAGGATGTGGGCATTACCAGTACACTGCTGGGGGTAGGGCTAGAAATGTCTCCCTCTTGTTGACCTTCCACCGCGATCATATCTTCCCCTACTTCTTCATCCCCAACAACAGCAATGGGTCCAGTTTTACTTTTTTCTAAGTGAAGTAGGTGAGCCTCCCACTTGATAGTGTGGTGTTTTTTGAGATGACTTGTTTGTCCTCCGGTACCATAGTTTGTACCAAGCTTACCCCGCCTAACAGCCTGCCGACAAATTGAGCATATAGCAATGTTCTCCTCCTTACTGCTAACCGAAAAGAAGTCCCAAACTGGGGAGGAGAACTTTCTGGCGCTGCTGGAGGTGCCACTTTCAATACCAGATGAAATGGAGGGTGTGCATGGAATTTGACTCTGTGCACTTACATTACCACCACCTACTGAGGTGGTGGTTGAGCTGGATGTAGGTCCCTGCCGGGCCTTTGCAAAGGCAAATATGGAAGCTGGAGGTCGTGTTGGCGTTACCTGTGTTGGTGGTATCCGTGCTACATCCCTCGCAGCGATTTGGGATAGTCTAATAATGTTGGTCTCCATCTCCGCAGGCCCAGGAGTGATGTTCATGATGACTGGCTCTTCATCATCATCACCCCCTCGTCTACATCTACCTCCATAACTGTAAGGCTTTCTGGAACCTTCCTTTTCACTAGCCTTGTCTTGTGGCGTGCATCACTCTCAGGCTGAGCTGGTGGCTTCCAAGTGGCATCTAGATCATCAGAAGCGGGGCTTGAAGAAGAAGTTGATGGACTAACCCTCCTTTTCCTTGCTGGGGGTATGGAAGACAATGGATCTTCTGGAACAGTGGCTTGCTCCTCTTCGTCTGCAAAAAGCTCGATTTCCTGAACTGCCCCTACTTCAGGTGGAACAACTACTATTGTGGGCTGTGGTTCCGGCTGTGGTTCCGGCTCCGGCTGTGGTTGCGGCTGTGATTCCGGCTGTGGTTGCGGTTCCAGCTGCGGTTCCGGCTGTGGTTGCGGCTCCGGCGGCAGTTGCGGCTGCGGCTGGGGTTGCGGCTGGGGTTGCGGCTGGGGTTGCGGCTGGGGTTGTGGCTGGGGTTGCGGCTGGGGTTGCCCACTTATCTGCTGAGTTTCCGCCTGCGAGTGCGTGGATTGGGTACTACTTTGCGATAATGACATTTCAACATCACTGGTCGTTAGTAGACTGGCTACCTCTGCCACAGTCATGGGCTTGGGCCTAGGTTGCTGGGGTGGGCCCACTGATGCAGAGGTGCTGCTCCCAGCTTGGTCCCCGCTGGACACCGCTGCTGCAGGCGTAAGTTTTTTTTTAACCAAAAAACACATCGGCCGGCACACCAGTCTTGGCAAGTGCCACTTCCTTCTTCTGTCCCTTCTTCTCACTGGCAACTTTCTTGGTACTGGAGGACCTGGTACCTTTCTTTGGGGCCATCTTCTTCAGATGTCAGCAGGACGCAGGTGCACAAGTTGCAGAGATGTCTGTGGTCACACGTGGACGTGACGCGCAGCAGGACTTCTGCCTGGCAGTACAACGGGTGATGATGATGATGACACCTCCTCCTCTGTCTTTTTGTGCACCTAAAAGCAAAGAAGCCAGGAGAAGAACATCAGTGAAATGTTGCATTTGTTGTTGTGGTTCAATTACTAGTAGTACAAACAAACAAATAAAAGATATAAATTAGTGTAGCCATTTGTGAGACTGTCAACAAGGGCTTTCATGGTATACTGTGTACACTGTCAGGAAGGATAGGAAAGAAGAGGAACAACAACCAAAATACAAATGTAATAGAAGTGGACCCTGTTTGGCATTAAATTATTTGCTCATCACATCATTCAGGGAGCTGCAGCTGGCAAAGGGGATGGATGCAAGCAGTAAGCCAAGAGGAAAACCATGCAGGCCTAAATGGCAAAAGCAGCACACTTATAACTCCCACCAGAAATGGCCACCAGCCACATGGACACTCACAAATCACAAGCAACAAGCATGAGGCCTGGAAAACAATGTACTGAAAACAGGCCTACGATAGCCAGGCAAAGGCTGCATGGTAAACCACACTGCTTTGCCTGTAATGCAATAAAATGCAAAAACGAAAATACACAGGGCTAAACAAGGCCTGCAACACACCACACACAACTAAGGCATGTATTTAACACACACCCCAAAAAACTGAAATACACCCAAAAATCCACATTTTGCAATTCAATCCAATGCCATCCATGTGCCCTAAATGATGTTTAAATTCAACAGAACACACAGAAACAGTTGTTTCATGCACCCCTGACTACCTCTGGGCCCACTGGATGAAAGGCCTGTTGGCAGACTAGGCTACAAGCTTGCAGGCCTATGGATAAAAGCACACTACCGGGCTTCAAAATGGCCACCAGCCTCATGGCCAGGCCCACAACACCAAGAAACTGAAGACAGACAAAGCAGGCCTATGGCAAAAAGCACACTGCCTGGCTTCAAAATGGCCGCCAGCATCATGGCCAGGCCCACAACACCAAGAAACTGAAGACAGACAATGCAGGCCTATGGCAAAAAGCACACTGCCTGGCTTCAAAATGGCCGCCAGCCTCATGGCCAGGCCCACAACAACAAGAAACTGAAGACAGACAATGTAGGACTATGGCAAAAAACACACTGCCTGGCTTCAAAATGGCCGCCAGCCTCATGGCCAGGCCCACAACAACAAGAAACTGAAGACAGACAATGCAGGCCTATGGCAAAAAGCACACTGCCTGGCTTCAAAATGGCCGCCAGCCTCATGGCCAGGCCCACAACAACAAGAAACTGAAGACAGACAATGCAGGCCTATGGCAAAAAGCACACTGCCTGGCTTCAAAATGGCCGCCAGCCTCATGGCCAGGCCCACAACAAGAAGCCTAGGCCACAAAGGAAACACATGCAGGCCTTAGTATATGGCAAAAGCAGCACACTTGTAACTCCCACCAGAAATGGCTACCAGCCACATGGACACTCACAAATCACAAGCAACAAGCAGGAGGCCTGGAAAACAATGTACTGAAAACAGGCCTATAATAGCCAGGCAAAGGCTGCATGGTAAACCACACTGCTTTTGCTTTGCCTGTAATGCAATAAAATGCAAAAACGAAAATACACAGGGCTAAACAAGGCCTGCAGCACACCACACACAACTAAGGCATGTATTTAACACACAGCCCAAAAAACTGAAATACACCCAAAAAAACCACATTTTGCAATTCAATCCAATGCCATCCATGCCCCCTAAATGATGTTTGAAATTAATAAATACATCACACAGCAATCCATGACCCATGACTAGCTCTGGACCTACTGGCTACCCACAACGATTTATTTTAAAAAATGATGAAAAGTACCAAAAATGAAGTTGCAGCAACTGCAATGCCCCAATCAAACAACACCAACTTACTTGTAAAATCTCAAATCCCAAAATCCTCAAATCCAATGATAATGATGCAGCAGACACAAAGAGTGATCCTTCCAGCTCAAATCCAAGTGCAAAATGAACAGGAGATGGACAAAGCACTGGGAGGAGCCTGCTGGACAGGAACAGGAAGTAGGAGACTCTGTGGCACTTCCTCCCTCTCCCCCCCAAAAATTTGACCAAAAAGGACAGCCAAATATCAATCTGAGTTTTTTTTTTCATCCAAATCATCAATTTATAGAAGGTTTTATGCTGCTTGCGATGTTATTGTTCTCCAGATTGAAAATTTTGCGTGTTCGGGATTGCGAGCTGTACATAAATATCGCCGGATGTCCGATGGCGCGCCCGAATGACGTGTTCACGGTCGCAATCTCTCTCGCGGTGCACGATGGCGCGGCGAATGACGTGTTCGCGATCGCACACTCTCACGTTGTCCGATGGCGCGGCGAATAACGTGTTCGCGATCGCAAACTCTCGCGGGATAACGCGGCCGGCTACCGAAATCTTGTGGCGCACGCGAACGGATAGGAAAACCCATCGGCGAATGCAGGAATCCCGGTAAGTCGCTATCGCGCGCGCTAGAACGCATTTTTAAAGCGCGACAAGAAAATAATTCCGCTATGCCGCGGATCGCGGAATTGTTGGCAATTCCGCGTTCTCCGCGGAACGCGAAATTGCCTAAATTCCGCAAATTCCGCGAGCGGAGCGGAATTGGATGCCCAGGGTTAACATACATCTCGTTTTGCGATTCTCAAATAGCGATTCTCAAAAATTCGCTATTTGAGAATCGCAAAACCTAACATTGATACATATGGCCCTATGTTACTAAACAGCTAGACTCAAACTTTGAGTAAAATATGTCTATATATCTGTTTTTCACTTTGTCATTTGTATTGGTGACGGCTGATGTCATTGTGACCTCTGGTGTTGCTGTGAAGAAGGAAAATGCATTTTTGATTTAGTTATTTCGACAAATGAATACATAGGGAAAAGTTAAATTAGTATCTTACTAAATAGCTACACTGAAACCTTATGTAAAATATGTCTATATATGTGTTTTACAGTTTGTTAAAAACACCCGGTATTCACAGTCTGTCCTTGTCAATGGCACTCATAGAATCATACAGGCACTATCTGTGCAATCATCAAGGGCGCCCTTTCTGCACCACTCTGCAAACGTCCCTCCTGGCATAGTACTAGTTGGGGGATGAAGTCCCCTTGGCTATTGAGGGTATTTGGGGGCCAAGTATCCCTCTTGTTACCTCCAGCAAGTTCCACACAGTCAGTTTGCTAAGAGATGTTCTGAGGCCACACCCCCTTTCTGCACAACTGTGCAAACACATCTCCTGACTCACTACTGCTTGGGGAATAAAGTTGTCTTGGATGCTAAAGGATCTTGGAGACCAAGAAGCCTGCCTGGTACTTTCTATGAGTCCTACACAGCAGGATTTCTGAGAGCTGGTCAGGAGCTCTGGCCCCTTTCCACACCATTCTGCAAAGATCATTGCTACTTAAAAAACCATGGAAATTCACTGAAATAACCAAAGGTTACCGGTAAGTTATAGTTAGGAATTAGCATTTAGAAAACCTTAGAAATTCATTGAAAAAAACAGAGGTTACAGGAACGTTATAGTTAGGCTCAAGTTTTACTCGTACAAAACCAGAGAAATTCAGCAGTTATAGTTAGCTGAGCTAACTATATCTTGTGCCCCCGCAATGCACAGCTTATGACCTCACATATTACATCACTCATGACATGGTCAGTGACATCACTGATGACATCACTGATGATATCTCAAATGACATCATGATGACATTACTGATAACATCATCTACAGAATCTCTGATGCAGCCACTCATACCCCCATGTAACCATTCAAACATCCACTCCAACTTTCACACTACAATTCTCAAAACCATTGACACATGCATACCAGTACATACATATCCACTCACTGATTCATAGGTCTACACACATATTCACTCAGTCATCCATACAGCCACTCATACACCCACTCACTCACTAATACAGCCACTGATATATCAACTCACTAACCCATACAGCTACTATCACAATCCCTCACTCACATATAGTCACTGATATACTCCAACACTTACGTATACTGCCTTTCACATATCCATTTACTCACTCATATACCACTGACACATCCATTCACTCACCAACACAGCCATAGACACACTAAGGGCCACATGTACGACCTGTTTGCACATACAAAAACCCTACAGGGCCATGTACAAACGCTATTTAGCAAGTCGCAATTTACAAAAAGTCGCAATTTATTTGCGACTCGCTAAATAGCATTTGCAACTAGCAATTAGGAAGGGGCGTTTCAAAGGCGTCCCTTCCTAATTGCGACTCTGAGCGCAATGTATGACTGTTTTGCGACCGCAATTACGGTCGCAAAACAGCCGCAATTTACCACCTACTTCAAGTAGGTGGTAATGCAGTCACAAATGGAAAGAGGTCCCCAGGGTACCCCTTTCCCTTTGCAAATGCATGCGAAAACATTTTTGAAGGGCATGCAGTGGTCCCAGGGCCTGCCCTTAAAAAATGAAACGAAAATGTTTCATTTTTTTTTTTTAAATGCATCCTGTTTTCCTTTAAGGAAAACGGGCTGCATTAAAAAAAAAAGCTGCTTTATTTAACAGCAGTTCCAGACATGGTGGTCTGCTGAACCCAGCATGCCACCATCCCTGGGATGGCCAGCCATTCTCAATGGGGTCGCACAATGCGAGTGCCTCATGAATATTGATGAGCCTTGCATTTTGCGACCCCATTGGGAATCGCTAACAGTGTCTCTGACACTGTTGTACATTTGGAATTGCGACTCGCAAATTGCGACTCGCTGTTTTTTACAATTTGCGAGTCGCAATTCCGAATGGTCGTACATCTGGCCCTAAGTCACTTATACAAGCCTTCTCTTAAACTCACTAACCCATACACCCACTGACTCATGCAGTCACACATCCATGCAGGCAGCCACACACCCACTTACCCACCTACACAGACACTCATACACCCATACAGGTACTCAGAAAACCGATCAATAAACCATACAGCCACTCACGTACCTACTCACCAATCCATGCAGCCACTTACACATCAACTGACAGAATGATACAGACATTCAGAGAACCTGGTCAGTGACCCATACATTCACTGAGACACCTAATCACTCACTTATACAGTAAGTAATGGACCTACTGAATCATCGATACAGGCACTCATGTACCCATTGATTCATCAATACACCTTAGTATATATATATAATACTCATAAACATTTTAAAAACACTCACAGTGACTGGATGATGTCATCAGTGATGTCATCCGTTATGTCATCAGTGATGTCATTTGAGATGTCATCCGTGTCAGAGTGAAACTTGAGCCTAGCTATAAGGTTCCTGTAACCTTTGTTTTTTTTAGTGACTATACATACACATATACACATACACTACAGCTAAACAGGTGAACAGAATGACATAAAATTTGGCTAACAGCTAGATCTTTATCCAGAAAGTTTGCTTTTCGTGATTTGGGGTAGATATATTCAATAGCGTTTGAGAAATGAAAGCTCAAAATGCATTGATATGTTGACAGTTGGTGTCCAGCTATGCTCTGATTGGCCACTTTAATAGGGACTATGCAATCCTGATCACAGCTTGATCAATATGTGGTAGCAGTCATTACAGGACTCTGGGACGTGGTCCCTAGTGAAATGCATTGTAGTGAAAGACTGTTTGTGAGGGTTACCAAAAGGAGCACATAATAAGGGTGATAACAGATTTTATTCACAATATAAATCTTTTGTTGGTGGTAGTATGCCAATTTTAGGAATTGTGGTGTGTTCGAGAGTGCTTTTTACCCTGTGTAAATAAATGCTGATCCTCTGCTGGGATTTGAAGAACCATATTTGAGAGAAACCTATTTTTGTCATTATTTTCTCATAGAGGTTATTGAAGGTGATCCATATGGCAGGCTGGAGGGTTAGTAGTAGCACAAAGGACTATGGTGGAAAAGAGAGAAGGGGCTGGGGTGCACGCACAGGACCATGGAGGGAAGAAGGGAGGGTGCATGGGCTGAACTCAAACAGTGGGCAAGGGGAAGGGATAGCAAGCTGATCACAAGGGGCAGGAAGGAGGGGCAGTTGCAGCACAACAGACTTAGCAGGTCAGGTAGGAGGGGCAATGGCAGCAGAATGGACCATGAAGGGCAAGAGGGAGGGCCTAGAGGCATGGACTAAGATGATGGAAACCAGGGTGAAGGGGGCAAGGACAGTGCTAGGAAGCTGACCATGCTGGGCAACTGGGAGTGGCAGTGGTAATACAACGGACTGCACAGTGCAGGCAGGAGGGGCAGTGGTAGCCCAATAGACCTTGGAGGATAGGAGGGAGGGGACAGGGGCTTGCTCATGAACAACTGAGGGCAGGGTGGAGGAGAGCAGAAGCAGCAAGCTGACTACACAGGGCAGGCTAGAGGGGCATTGGCAGCAGCACAAACCACATAGGGTTGGGGTAAGGGGGTAGAAGCATGAACTCGAAAAATGAAGGGCAGGTGGATGAGTACGGGAGCAGGGACAACAAGCTAACCATGGAGGGCAATCGGGATGCCCAGTGGTAGCACATAGAACCATGCACGAGTGGAGAAAAGGGGCAAGGGCATGGACTGGGCCAACAGAGTGCATGAAGGAGTGGGTAGGAGCAGAAAGGTAAGCACAGAGGGCAAATGGGATGAGCAGTGGCAGCACAAAATACACACACGGCAGGAGTAAAGGGGCAGGGGCAGACTTGGACAATGGAGAGAAAGGGAGAGGGGGCAGATTCCGAAAGCTCACCATGGAGGAAAGGCCTGTATAGGCAAGGGCAGCACAACGGACCATGAAGGTCAGACGGGAGGGGGCAGGGGCCTCCCCACAGAGACCAATGGCAAAGAAGAGGGTGGCAGTAGAGGGGGCAGCAAGCTGACCATGAGGGCAGGCCAGCAAGGACAGAGGAAGTAAGCTGCTAATAGAGGGCTGAAGGGATGTACAGGGGAACGCAGATGGTGAATGAAGGGCATGCAGAAGGGAGACAGCAACAGCAATCTGACCACGTGAGCAGGTCTGCATGGCAGGGCAGCACAAGGGGCAGTGAAGGGAAGGAGTGAAGAGCAGAGGCATACACATGAAGAACGGAGGGCAGTGGGAAAGGGGCCAGGGGAAGCAAGCTGACCACAGGGAGCAGGTGGGAGGGGCTGGTTTACGCAAGCGGAGAACAGAGGGCAAAAGGGGGTGCCAGAGGCAGCAAGCTGACCACAGAGTCCAAGATGTGGGGTAGGGGCATAAAGAGGGACAACAGAGGGCAAGCAGGAAGGGAGTATGGGTAGGCTGAAGTGCCAACCCCTAGCTGTAGCTGGCATAAAGCTGGATATAAATAAATCTATCTATCATATATATGTGGATTTATATATATATATTACCTATTGCCAGTCACCAGTAGGTTGTTATAGTTAGGACCTAGTTTCCCTAGTTTCCATAGGACTTGTCTATAACTTTGGCATCGTTTGACCAATCTGCGTGAAATTTTCCAAAGAAGTGTCAAAGTAGGTTCTGTGTGTCATGGGAAGTTTGGGGGTGATCTGTGCAGTGGGGACTGAGAAATAGGGGTGCAAAATAAGGGTGCGTTTGTAATGTTAATTCCCAAAGGAATGTGTTGTCGAACCTACAGCCCAAACCGCTGGATGGAATTACACCAAACTTGGTAGAAAGGTAGATGTTGTTACGCAGATTGTGCATTTTGTTATTTTGTGCAAATCCATTCAGTAATTCTTGAGAAATTAAATCCAGACAGTATAGTGATATCTCTGGTCGCAGATATTTCGTGGCGGTTTCATAGTGATCACGGTTAAATTACAAGGAGTTCACAGTAAACTGTGAAAGCATGTGCCAGCAGGATGCTCTAATTGGCTGGATGCAACCTTAACAGAAAGTCGCAGCGGTTTCGCGGTGCTCACGGTTACATCGCGACGTGTTTGAAGTGCATTGCGAAAATGCGCCAACGGGAATGCTGTGATTGGCTGGACGCAACCTGAACAGAAAGTTCCAGCCGCCATTTTATGTATCGAAAACAGTTCCCAGGGCTGAACTTTTTTTTAAAAAAAGACACATGGGTCAGGGTAGAGGTACTCTGACCCTTTGTTTGACAAATGGGGGTATTAGTGACACAATTTGTGTACAAAATTGATTTCTTTAATTGCACGCAATATTTGAGACGTTGCCACAACAGCCAGTGCGCCCCCCATGTACCGTCACGGGTATCGACGTATTTGCGACGCCCGGCGTCTCTGCAAGAATGGAAGATCGATTTTAAAGATTAATTTTATACAAACTACCTTGAAAAATTTGATTCTAAACAGTGCTCCAATAAACCCCTAGTGCCTAAAATAATGTAAAATGTGTGCACGATCATCGTGGTTACCAACATCTTTGCAATACTCACAAACATGGAAAATTGGTTTAATAGATTGTTTTCATACAAACTCCCCATAAAATATGACTTCAAACAGTGTAGTAATAAACCCCTAGTGTCTAAAATACTGTAAAATATGTGCATATATGTGTTTTACACCTCTTAAAAAAGGCGCGATCTCTGCATAATTGCAAAAACAGGAAGTAGGGGTCAAACAGTTTTTAAAACAGTTACTACAAAAATATGTGAACAAACATGTTCTTTAAGTTAGTAATGTGTGTATTGTAATAGTTAGAATTAACTTTTTAAGTTATCATTTTTAAACGTCTGCTTTTGTTTTGCGATTTCGCGACATGATCACAATCATCGCAACGTCGTTGCAGATTTCAAAAATCTTTAAAAAAATATATTTTATAAGGAAATGATCAACATTTTGGATGCTTGGGTGGCTCTGACAAGAGCCTTTATTTTTACAGCTACAGAGAAGACTGTATAAAGAGTTTCAGGTTGCTTAGAAACATCCTGTTCCCTTTGTCTGTAAAGTGAACTCCATCACGTCTATACATTCCACGCATGTCAAAACTTAGATAATAATAATAATTGGCAAGGATGAGCGTCGACGGCATTACGACCAAATAAAATTGAACTGGTCATCATCAAGACAAACAAAATTTGACAGAGCATTCAAAAGAAAATTCTGAAATAAATATATATGTGTGGATATCAAAGGGATATTTATAAAAAATCAGCAAAAAGCCAAAAACTTAGTCTTGTGCCGTCGACGCTCATCCGTGGCAATTATTCAAGAGGATGCATTAACTGCCATTTCTGCTTTTGTGTTTTGTCCAATCAGTGTTGTTCTTTTGTTTATACTTGTAACTGTGTTTCGTGATTTTGCTCTCTGTGTAACTATGTGAGCACCGCCAATTTATGATTGTACTTTGTATTACAGTCTTAGTAAAAAGCGTATATATATTGTGTGCGGGTATCACTGTTTTCTCTCTTTTTTCTTTGGACATGTGGTTTTTTCTGTAATATGTAAAAAAAAAATCTCTACTATACTTTCTTGCTTTGTATAATTATATACCTGAACCTCTCTTAGTATTATAACAATTTAAGTAATGGCAAACTTTAATTTCCAATTCAGGACTATGTAATAATCTGTTTTGCAGTAACTTAATTTAAAGAAAATTAAGCTAAATATAGGTTTGGACACCGTTTTTTCGCGACTAGGTATTGTATATTTGTTATATATATATATATATATATATATATATATATATATATATATATATATATATATATTCACTGAAAAAACCATAGGTTTCAGGGACGTTATAGTTAGAAATTAACATTTAAAAAACCTTTGAAATTCACTGAAAAAAACGTAGGTTTCAGGGACGTTATAGTTAGTTGGACATTTCACTCGTACAAAACCAGAGAAATTTCGGCGTTATAGTTAGTTCAGCTATTGAACCAAACCAGCAAGTTAAAATGAATCATTTATGTATTTGTTTATTGTAGTACAATTGTATATATATATTTATTTATTTATTTATATATTATTAAAAAAATATACTTATATATTTTATTGAACTTGCTATTTATAAATTTATGAATTTATTTATTTATTCATGGTTCCATTAAATAACATGTATTGTCAACATTGAGGCCTGAACAAAAAACAAAAAACATAAAATTACTGCATCA
Organism: Calotriton arnoldi; assembly: GCA_963921515.1. Taxonomy (NCBI): domain Eukaryota; kingdom Metazoa; phylum Chordata; class Amphibia; order Caudata; family Salamandridae; genus Calotriton; species Calotriton arnoldi. The sequence continues at coordinate 144,191 of CAWUFW010014355.1, read as the reverse complement.
AGTGTGTTTTATAAATGAGCAGGTTGAATGTTAAATGTTTTTTGTTTTTTGCTTTGAGGATAACCATTACCTCTTTTATTTCCATGGGTTCAACTGTTGTAGATAGGCACAGGTCACTTTAAGTTACAATCACGTGATGGTAAAAATGTAAAAAAAGGAAAAAAAAGTCAATTGCATTTAAAGAAACTGAGGTAAATTAAAGCGCGTCATGTGATCAAGTCCCCTGGGAGGGACGAAACGCGTTATGGCTGCTGCATTTGTTTGGGAGCAAGAATAAACATTGCAGTGACACTAATTTCAGTGGTTCGTGCTCGTTCTTTGCGCGTATGGAAATGGCGCTTTTGAGAAGGAGTATTTTGTGATATATATATATATATATATATATATTCACTGAAAAAAACCATAGGTTTCAGGGACGTTATAGTTAGAAATTAGCATTTAAAAACCTTTGAAATTCACTGAAAAAACCATAAGTTTCAGGGACGTTATAGTTAGTTGGACATTTCACTCGTACAAAACCAGAGAAATTTCGGCGTTATAGTTAGTTCAGCTATCTATAACTCATGCCCCCGCAATGCACTGCTGATGACATCACATATTACATCATTCATGACATGGTCAGTGACATCACTGATGACATCTCAAATGACATCACTGATGACATCACTGATGACATCATTCAGTGAATGTGTTTTTCTTTAAAGTGTAAATATGTATTATATATATACCAAGGTGTATTGAAGAATGAGTGGGTGTATAAGTGTCTGGATGGAGGATTTAGTAGGTGTGTGACTGACTGTTTAACTGAGTTATTACATGTGTCTTACTGAATGCATGGGTTAGTGACTAAACTGTGTGAATGTCTATATCAGTCTGTTTGCTGTTGTATAAGCTGCTGCATGGGTTGGTCAGTAGCTACATGAGTGTCTATATGGGTTATTAATTGGTTGCCAGAATATTTGTATGGGTGCCTGAGTGTGTGTGTGTGGGTGCGTGGGAGGTGTGTGACTCTGTGCATACATGTTTGAGTGGTTGATTCACTGGGTGTATGGGTTCAAGAGTGCATGTGGAAACAGCTGTATGCATGGGTGAGTGTGTGTATGGGTGTGTTAGTGAGTGAATGGATATCTCAGTGGTACATGTCCAACTAACTACATATGTAAAAGACAGTGTATGTGAGAGTTGGAGTATATAAATGACTATACGTGAGAGTTAGTGATTGTGAGAGTGGCTGTATGGATAAGTGTGTACTTGTATCAGTGATTGTATAAGAGAGTAATTATGCGTTTCTTTCTGTTTGAATAAGTGATGTGTTGTGTGAATAACTGTATAGGTCAGTAAATGGAAGTGTGATTGATTATTTGTATGACTGACTAGGTGTGTGAGTAACTCTGGATGAGTGCTGGTGTGTGAGTGTCTGTGTAGGTGTATGAGTGCATATGATAGTTTTGTATTGATGTATGACTGCATGTATGAGTGATTGTATGGGTGAATGAGTGGATGAGTGTGTAGACCTAAGAACCAGTGATTAGATATGTAGTAAGTGGTATTGGTGTGTCTATGGTTTCAAAAATGGTATTCTGTTTTTTGGAGTGGGTGTATCAAAGGTTATATTAGGGTGTGAGAAGGTGCATCAGATTGTCACATGGATGATATCATCAGTGTCGTCATCAGTGATGTCATTTGAGATGTCATCAGTGATGTCATCAGTGATGTCACTGACCATGCCATGAATGATGTAATATGTGATGTCATCAGCAGTGCATTGCGGGGGCGCGAGTTATAGTTAGCTGAACTAACTATAACGCCAGAATTTTTCTGGTTTTGTATGAGTGAAATGTCCAACTAACTATAACGTCCCTGAAACCTATGGTTTTTTCAGTGAATTTCAAAGGTTTTTTAAATGCTAATTTCTAACTATAACGTCCCTGAAACCTATGGTTTTTCAATGAATTTCTAAGGTTTTTTAAATGCTAATTTCTAACTATAACGTGCCTGAAACCTATGGTTTTTTCAGTGAATTTCAAACGTTTTTTAAATGCTAATTTCTAATTATAATGTTCATTAAACCTATGGTTTTTTCAGTGATTTTAAATTATCATTCCATTCTCAACCTAGTGAAAACAGCCGATATCGCCAGTTTTCCAACCATAGCTTCCGCAAAAAATTCGCCACAAATGAGAGCGACAACTAACGCTAATAATATGCACAGTAGGCATTCCCGTGCAAAAATAACACGAAAACACCACTTCCCGATATTTTGAACGAGCAGCCAAATCTGGGGTGCAATCCAAAAACAGGCGATAAGCTGCGTTAGCAGTAGGAATTTAACATCTGCCTTTTACTGGTGTAAAGCAGGATGACTACCTACAGTGTGAAAGGGAGCCCAGCCCAGAACCACATCTGAAGACCAACACATGTCGTAGAGCTACTGACCATGCAGCTCCGACACCCAAGAAGGACACAACACCCACTGCCATCACCCTCAGGACATCCCCCCCGGACCACCCCCCTCCCTACTACCACAGAGGCATCGCAGAACAGGACAGTGGACCTTCCAAAAACAGCATGGTCCCTCAGCCACACAATAGCGGAATCTTGGGAGATGTGGCAACCAAGTATGTGTAAAGGACGCAAGTTACCCATCAATAAAAATGCACACAATTCCAAGTGTAGCGGTGATGTGGTGGACAGACCTCACTATGCAGAGCACAAACCTCTCCATGTGGACATATACTGCTGGTGCTTGTAGTGTTGTGGACAATAGATGCAACCATGTTACCTCAGGCAGTGGGGAAGATCTCGGTGATGTAGCTGTGTTGTCCCCCCCTGGAAGCGGAAGCGGAGTGGGCTGGTCCAACGTACGCCACTCCAGTGTAGGAGTATGAATAAATAGGCTGGGGCTCTGGGCGTGGTTCACTTGTGGGAAGGCCAAAGCGTCTGCCAGGGCGGCAGCCCTCACCCTGCCACGAGGCCTCCGCCGTGGGCGCCGGCCTCCTCGACATAGGCCCCCTGCGAACCCAGCAGCAGAGCACCACAGACTTATGTCTGTACAGACTACTGCCTTCGATCTACACTGTGGACAGCAGGGCTCACAATTCAGATCGAGTCGTCATTGCAGATGACGCAGTCCAGTAGGCAAGAGACATTGCTCCCAGTGCAGCACGCCCGGACCACGCATCATCGCAGACTGCGCACACACTGAGTGCTTCAGGTGCCACTAACTCAGTGCACCACAAGTCAACGCCACGTGGACTTATTAAGACAGATTCATTAGGCAAAAGACATTGCTATCAGTGCGGCCCGCCCAGACCACGCATCATCGCAGGCTCCACACACGCTGGTTGCTTCAGGTGACACTAACTGTACAGCTCAACTCAACGCCACATGGCTGTGGGCCCTTGCTGACCGCTGCCTCCGGCCTACACTGCGGTCATCAGGGCACACATTTAAAATTGACTCTTGATTCATTAATTGAAGAGTCCAGTAGGCAACTAAGTATTACATCCCTAAAACCTACATAATATCCTTTTAGTATCCTTGCTTCAAGAACTTGTTTTATATCAGTTATAGCTTTAGTACAATGACCAAATTCATCTTGCAAGTCCAAAGGAACACTGAATGGCAGTCTACACTGCGGACAGCAGAGCTCACAATTTGAATTCAGTCTTGATTTATTAATTGCAGACAGAATTGTACTCTATGTCCTCGAATTTTGTCAAGAGGAAGTGACAAAAAGCATTCCTTGATGTCTGTGCTGACTACTGCCTTCGATCTACACTGCGGTCAGCAGGGCTCACAATTCAGATCGAGTCGCGATTGCAGATGACGCAGTCCAGTAGGCAAGAGACATTGCATCATCGCTGGCTGCGCACACGCTGAGCGCCACACCTACCACTAACACTATGCAGCTCAAGTCAACGCCACGTGGCTGTGGGCTCTTCCTGACCACTGCCTCCGGCCTACACTGCGGTCAGCAGGGCTCACAATTCAGATCGAGTCGTGATTGCAGATGACGCAGTCCAGTAGGCAAGAGACATTGCATCATCGCTGGCTGTGCACACGCTGAGCGCCACACCTACCACTAACTGTATGCAGCTCAAGTCAATGCCACGTGGCTGTAGGCCCTTCCTGACCTCTGCCTCCGGCCTACACTGTGCTCAGCAGGGCTCACAATTCAAATTCAGTCTTCATTCATTAATTTCAGAGTCCAGTAGGCAACTAACTATAACGTCCCTGAAACCTACATATTTCGACAGTGTATTCCATAAATGTTTCATCTTTTGTTCCATACACCTACACTGCGGTTAGCAGAGCTCACAATTTAAATTGAGACATGATTTATTTATTGCAGAGAGAATTGTACTCTATGTCCTAGAATTTTGTAAACAGGAAGTGACTAAAAGCATTCTTTGATGTCTGTGCTGACTACTGCCTTCCATCTACACTGCGGATAGCAGGGCTCACAATTCACATCGAGTCGTGATTGCAGATGACGCAGTCCAGTAGGCAACAGACATTGCTCCCAGTGCGGCTCGCCCGCACCACGCATCATCGCTGGCTGCGCACACGCTGAATGCTTCTGATGCCCCTATCTCAGTGCAGCACAACTCATGGACCCTTTATGATACAATGTTTTGTGTATAATTTCACATCTGCTGCCCCTACCTCAGTGTACCACAAGTCATGGACCCTTTACGATACAATCTTGTGTGTATTATTTCACATCTGTTGCCCCTACCTTAGTGCAGCACAAATCATTGACCCTTTATGATTGAATCTGTGTGTCTGATCCAATGATTACTGTTGTACTTGTTGCCAGCACCAACCATTCCCGGAGGGCTGGCTTACACTCACCCCACACGCATCCAGCACAGACGTCACTGGACATGTGACCCTGGTAATAAAAATGAGTCGAGCACACGTGCCCGTACCCAGTTCCACTATCTATCTGTGTCCGTGTGTTCATTATGTATGCAAGATGTCGCCCCTGGGCCCTACCACATTACATTGTGCTGTGGACAGCGTATGCAACCATGTTACCTCTGGCAGTGGGGAAAACTTCGGTTATGTAACTTTCTCTTGGTCATTGTACAAGTACGTACGTAGAGACTGGATCATTAGAGTACTGCAAGGAGAGTGTATAGTGAATTTATAAGTGCTTGGGGATTGGCGTAGTAATTGTATAAGTACATATGTTGGCGCAGCCTAACCCCGAACACAAGCTTGGCTCTAATTGGCTGCCCTCCATGTGCCAAAAACTGAAACTTAAACTTTGCATGGCCCTGTATTGCTACAGCTGCAACACTTCACTGAATGTGCAATAAACATTCATATCCACACAGATGTGTCATGTCCACCATCTTTCATGTGTGGAACTATGGATGAATGTAGGGTCAGTGATTCCCCGTACCTTCCATGTTGGCCATGTTGTGGGACTTGGCTCACAGAGTGACACATTGGCGCTTTCGACCCGGGTGACGTCAGCACTACAACAGGGTCACCTGCATCAGTTGATTCCTCATACAGCCCAGGACGGAGTCATGCCCATAGCTCCGGAGTCATTCTTCACAGCCTCACGCAGGACTGGCATACGCCAGGCCAGCCCACTCTGCTTACGCTTACAGGGAAGGACAACAACGCTACATGGCCCAGATTTTCATTGCAGTGATCTGCTGGTCACACCCTAGTTGTCAGTACACCACAGCCACTCCCTCACGGCTAGTATACACCAACACCACACCCATCCAGCACAGGCGTCACAGGACATGTGACCCTGCCAATAAAAAAGACCGGGCGCACGTGCTCGATGCCATTTCAGAGTTGCTCACACCGGATGCACTGCGGCCAGCACAGGCACACCGGCGACTTTCGGGCCACTGAGGTACGGGTACCGAAACTGCTGAGCGGGTGTGCAGCCTGCGGTGATGGCCCGTCCCGGCGGTCTGGACAGCTCAGGTTTTGTGTGCCCTGCTGGACCGCAGTGTAGGCCTGAGCCATCAGACAGCGCAGGCCTACCGCCACGTGGCGTCGCCTCGCTGGTCACAGAGTTAGTGGCACCGCAAGGGCTGAGCGGGTGTGCAGCCTGCGATGAAAAGCCCGGTGCACTGGTATGTCCTCTGCCATGGCGAAATCAAGACCCAGCACCAAATGTGAGACCTGGTGGCCTGCGGAGCGGGGCTGCATGATATGCAGGGTGCCGTGTCCGCGGGACCCGGGCTTGGGGCTTGCAGCGGCACGTGGTAGGCCCTCTTTTCTACACGCAGGTTGCGAAAGGTGAGCAGAGAGGCTTGTTTGCGCAGCGGCGGGGAGTCACCTCCGGGCAGTGGGAGTGGATGGGGTGCAGCAGCCTGGGTGCACAGCGGTGGACAGTCACCTCCGGGCAGTGGGAGTGGATGGTGTGCAGCAGCCTGGGTGCGCAGCAGCAGGCAGACACCTCTGGGCAGTGGGAGTGGATGGGGTGCAGCAGCCTGGGTGCGCAGCAGCGGGCAGACACCTCTGGGCAGTGGAAGTGGATGGTGTGCAGCAGCCTGGATGCACAAAGGCGGAACAGAGAATTAGGCGTGTGCAGTTGTATGTACTCTGCCATTACTGATTCCATACTACGTTTCAGATGAGTAAGCTTGAGGGCTCTACTATGTCCCGGCACATGGTTGGAGACACACCGGTGACGGAAAGGTGAGCTGTGAGGGTTTTGTCCACAGTGTGGGCACTCACTGTCCCTCTCCATCTCTTCCTTTCTCTCCCTCACACTCTTTCTCTCTCTCTTCCTCTCTCTCTCACTCACTCTATCTCTTCCTCTCTCTCACACTTTTTTCTTTCTCTCTCTCTACCTCTCTCTCTCTTTCTCTCTCTCTCTCTCTCTCTCTCACTCTTCTCTGTTTCTCTCTTCCTCTTTCTCACACTGTTTCTCTCTTTCTCTCTCTCCTCTCGCTCAATGTTTCTCTCTCTCTTCCTCTCTCTCTCACTCTTTCTCTCTTTCTCTCTGTCTACCTCTCACTCTTTCTTTCTTTCTCTCTCTCTTCCTCTCTCTCACTCTTTCTCTCTCTCTCTCCTTTGATGGACGCATGACGCACAATCTTATCTTGCTTTTTGTCTAGCAGGCTGTGATTCACAGATTGATGACCCCCCCGACACGGACCTCCCGCCACGAGGCGATGACTTCAGTTCCACTGAGTTAGTGCCACCAGAGCTGAGCGTGTGTGCAGCCTGCAATGATGCGTGGCCATCCTGCAATCAACACCCACTTTGAATTGTGAGCTCGGCTTGACCGCGTGTCCGCAACGCCTGAGGAGGTTGCTTTGGCACGTGGTGGACCCTCTTAGACACACGCAGGTGGCGGAAGGTGAGCAGAGAGGCTTGTTTCCGCAGCAGCGAGCAGTCACCTCTGGGCAGTGGGAGTGGATAGTGTGCAGCACCCTGGGTGCACAAGAGCAGGCAAACACCTCCGAGCAGTGGGAGTGGATGGGGTGCAGCAGCCTGGGTGCACAGGAGCGGGCAGACACCTCTAGGCAGTGGGAGTGGATGGGATGCAGCAGTCTGGGTGCGCAGGAACGGGCAGTCACCTCTGGGCAGTGGGACTGGATGGGGTGCACCAGCCTGGGTGCACAGCAGCGGGCAGACACCTCTGGGCAGTGGGAGTGGATGGGGTACAGCAGCCTGGGTGCGCAGAGGTGGGCAGACACCTCTGGGCAGCGGGAGTCGATGGGGTGCAGCAGCCTGGGTGCGCAGGGGCGAAACAGAGAATTAGGCATGTGCAGTTGTATGTACTCTGTCATTACTGATTCTATACTATGTTTCAGACGACTAAACTTGAAGACTGCACTATGTCCCGGCACGTGGTTGGAGACACACCGGTGGCAGAAAGGTGAGCTGTGAGGATTTTCTCCACAGTGTCAACACTCACTCTCCCTCTCCATCTCTTCCTTTCTGTCACTCACACTCTTTCTCTCTCTCTCTCTCTCTCTCTCTCTATCTCTTCCTTTCTCTCTCTCACACTCTTTCTCTCTTTCTATGTCTCTTCCTCTCTCTCTCATTCTTTCTTTCTCTCTCTCTTCCTCTCTGTCTCACTCTTTCTCTCTCTCTCTTCCTCTCTCTCACACTGTTTCTCTCTTTCTTCCTTGTATCTCACTCTTTTTCTCTTCCTCTTCCTCTCTTCCTCTCTCTCTCACTCTTTCTCTCTTTCTCTGCCTTCCTCTCTGTCTCACTCTTTCTTTCTCTCTCTCTTCCTCTCTCTCACTCTTTCTCTCTCTCTCTCTCCTTTGATGGACCCATGACGCACAATCTTATCTTTCTTTTTGTCTTGCAGGCTGAGATTCACAAATTGTCGTGGGATGACACGCCATACCTGTACCTACTTTTATTTTGTTGTTTTGTTTAAATAAAATGTTTTATATGTAAATCCATAGATGACTGAGATTCTTATTTGTCCAACCTCACATGCATCTTCTTTACTATAATTGTGCGACATCAGCCAATTTGTTATGTTCCAGATTTCCTAAGGTTGCTGTCATATTTGTTTGTGTGGGGGGGAGGTGAGGGGGGATGGCGGACGAGGGGCTGGTGGCGGGGGGTGTCGGAGCAGTGTTTTGTGTCCGAGCTGCATGATCGTTGGCTCCATTGCATCTGTTGTCATTCACGTGTGGCTCTGGGCTGGGCTCCCTTTCATATTGCAGGTTGTAGTCCGATTTTACACCAGCTCAGAGCAGGTGTAAACTTTCTGCTACTAACGCACCTTATTGCCTGTTTTGTACTCTCTTCGACGATCTTGCTGGTGGTTGAGACACTTGCGAAGTGATGCGTTCGCTGCTTTTTGCACGGGAACGCCTACTCTACATCTCATTAGCAATATTTGCCGGAGTCATCCGTGATGATGCTTTTTGAGGCTGCTATCGCTGGTAAACTGGTGATATGGGCTGTTTGCTCCAGCTTGTGAATGGTGCATTAAATGTATCACCATTTTGGTTGCGATAAAGTGCCGTTAACTCGGCGATATTTCCTTGAGAATATACCCCTCGGTGTTTGAAAGACTTAAGAAGTACTCGAGTGCCGCGCTGAGAGCCGTGCACCCATCGCTTTCACAAGTTTGCTATGACAGGGCGGGAGCTGCGCGGCTCCCGCCCTGTCATAGCAAACAGCACTGTCCCGGGGATGGACACCCCGGGAGACTGCAGGAGCCGGCCCTTTGGGGTGGCGGTCCCCAGGGCCATCATGGGCTCCAGGAGGGGGGCCGCTCCCCCCCCTCCCAACATGAGTGAAGCCCCGGGCAGGTGGTGGTCCCCGAGGCAGCGGGGGCCCTTTTATTTTTTAAGAAATGCCCCCGGGACCTAGCCTACCCGGGGGCCTCATTAAAATAAAACACGGGAACCCGTGCTTCATTGTTTTTAAACAATTTCGGCAGAATTTGCGACCCCAGCGCGAATTGCGCTGAAATTAAAAAAAAAAAATGCTTTTTTTTTGCCCTGGGGGTCCTTCTGGCACTTCCTGAGCAGGCCTAGGGGGTCAGGGTGTTTCTACCCTGCCCCCTTCTCTTGTTTTATATCTTTGTTTCTCTGTTTTCTGGTGACTCGCTTCTACCGAGTCACAAGATGGCTGCCAACACTTCCTGGTTTGGAGTGTTGACAGCCAATTAGAATGAAGCTCGTGGTCGGGAGGGTTCGCGACTCCACCGCGTCCCTAGATATCGAAACTTTTATTTTTTGAATTTCTCAGCAACTACTGAACGTATTTACACCATTTAAAAAAAAGGTCGCTTTCTGATCCAAGCACTACCTTTTTGCCAAATTTAGGGTAATTCCCTTCAGTAGTTTCGGCTGTAGCCTTGCCCAAAGTTTCCTATGGGAAATTGATTTTTTGACTCTTATTTTTTGAATTTCTCAAAAACTACTGAACGGATTTAGACCATTTAAAAAAAAGGTCGCTTTCTGAACCAAGCTCTACCTTTTTGCCAAATTTGGGGTAATTCCGTTCAGCAGTTCGGGCTGTAGCCCGTCTCAAAATTCCCTATGGAAATGAACATGGGGAAAACGCTTTTTGGGGCCCCCCTTTTTTCTCAGCCCCCGCTTGACGAATCACCCCCAAACTTTCAGGATAGGAGCTGACCTGGATAGACTTTTTTTTGGAGAATTTCGCGAAGATTCGTCATACGACGCCAAAGTTATTAGCAAATCAAAAAATGCTTTTCCTATGGAAACTAGGTTCTAACTATAACTACCTATAGTTAGGTGGGAGGCGGAGCAACTCTGGCACCAGGGCAATGACCATTACATGGACAACCTTATCCTGTGGACCCGCTACATTGACGACATTTTTCTGATATGGGATGGTCCACGGGATTCGCTTCAGAACTTCATTGCAGGGTTGTCTGTAAATGAACTCAATTTGGAATTCACAAGTAAGATCCACAGCACAAGCATTGAATTTCTTGATGTCTTGGTAGAGGTCAGGGACGATTGTGTACATACCAGCTTGTTTAGAAAAGCCACTGCTGGGAACAGTGTCTTGCATGCACGGAGCCACCACCCAGATGGCTTAAAGAGGAGTATCCCCTATGGTGAGCTCCTGCGAGCTAAGCGCAATTATAGCTCCACGGAGAGTTATACTAGAGAGGAACTCAACATGTTTGGTAGATTCAGAGCACGCGGTTATTCCGGGAAAACCATAAGAATAGCCACTGAGAAGGCAGCAGGCAGAGACAGAGATAGTCTCCTGGTCCCCAAAAATCAGAAAGGAAACAAACAGGAGGTTAGACTCATCACGACCTTTTCGGCGGCTTCACAGGCACTGCGCAGTATAGTCAGCAAACATTGGCACCTAGTCAGGCAGGATGTGGTCATTGGCAAACTGGTCAGCCCCAAACCGCACATCACATTTCGCAAATGTAAGTCATTGCGGGACACGCTTGTACACAGCCATCTTACACCAAAAGGTAACAGTTCTGGCTCCTGGCTTAAGGAACTCGCAGGCTTCCACAAATGCAGCCGTTGCAAGGCGTGCAGCAATAGTCGCAATGTGAGAAGCTACCATTTGCCGGTGGGCAGAGATGAAAAGATATTGTCATTCATCAACTGTAATACTGAATTTGTTGTGTATGTCCTTGTCTGTGTCTGTGGTTTGCGCTATGTAGGTAGCACCATCTTTCCCGTGAAGAAGCGCATTTTAGAGCATCTGCGCGCAGTGAAGAATAGAGATCTGACTTACACGGTGGCTAAGCATTGCGTGTTGGAACATGCTGACATCTCTAACATTAGCTCAAAGCTCTCCTATTTTGGCATTGACAGGGTTCCGGTTCATCCCAGAGGAGGGGACCGTGAGAGAAAGCTCCGGCGACTGGAATCGGAATATATCATCCGCCTTCAGAGCAAGATCCCCGGTGGTTTGAACCGAGAGGAAGATCTTCATGTCCACCTAGGATAGCTGCATGACCACCTGAGATACTTCTTAGAAACCCCCCCCCTTGGATCACGTAACATTTGTCATCCATCTGCATATTACAGTTCCATCTGAACCCTAAGCGTATTGCTGTACTGTCACTCTTGTTCAAGCGGCTGCTTGAATTAGTGGTATCTTGCTTTTTACGCTCCCTCTTTTTCTCCTTTTTAGCACCTAGGGTGGGGTATTACTAGTGTTTAGCAATATTGGGTAAACCTTTTAGTTTATTTCTTTTTTTATATATTTTTTCTGCAACTCGTCTTCATCATATCCCCTTGCCTGTTCATTATAGGTTTTTAAGTGGGAATGGGTTACTTCCTAACCTGGATGGGGAGTTGGCACCTTAGCTCAGCAGGGTCACTTGACATAGTACACCCAGTAGGATCCTATAGGGCAATTAGATGTAGGATCACTTGGTCTGTCCACCATTTGTATCACCACTGTATTCCCTCCTTTGACCTACATGGATATAAATTGGGAACAGGGTAGATAAACTTTGAGCTGATGTATGAACTCAAGCACACTGGTGCAATGAGATGCCACATTTTATAATGCCCATCCATTATTATTTCTAAGACATGTTGTTGTTTCACGTGATTTATTTGTTTTTTTACCTATCATGCATTCACTTGCTATTTTTCACATGTGTTTGTAAAACGTGAATTAAGTCTGTCCTTTATCATACCAGACCTTTAACAGAGTGTTTTGTTTATGTTTATACATTTATGTTTCTATGACATGCTAAACATTTAAATACAGCCACTTCCTGGGCAGGAAGTGACTTTGACAAAGACCGTGAGGTTGAAACGCGTCAGCAAATAAAAAATCTTTTCTCTTCAAACGAATCCTGAGTGCGTCTTTACCTTTCGTTGCACAACTGAAGGACATTGCAGATATATATATATATATATATATATATATATATATATATATATATATATACATAGTCTAGAGGCTCAATATAGCCAAATTGGTGATAAAGAATGAGTTTATCGGTTAAGCACTTGCACTTTATTATCGTTTGTACTGTATTGACTTTAAGTCTGAATTTATTGTTCAGAGTGGAGATTGAAAGAAGCACTTGCACTTTATTTCATACTACATCCAACATAATGACCATAAAGTCAACATTGAGTATTTATTTATACATTTATCCAATACCCTTATAGACAATATATGAATGAAGAAACTTGTTTACGATGCACTTGCACCTTATTCGAGTTGACCTGCTGAAAAATTCTTATTGAAAATTCTTATTGGAGGTTTTAAATTTTGTAAACATGTGAAATGCATATGATTTTAATATGTACTTTGTGTTTTTAATATTGGAAACTCTTTTTAGAATTTGAATGCACATTTTAATTATTTATATTATGTGTATGTTTAATCAAAAGCTGCAAGATGAAACAGGCACTTGCCTAAATCCTCAGTTTAAAGAAATTCAAAGAGAAAAAAACCTCTGTCATGGACTGCATATTGTATATACAGGAAATGAAAGACTCCAAATTTTCGATATCCATTGAACAGGCTTTGCAATGGATTAAAAGTGTAAATAATGAATTTAAGATGAGGAAAAAAGCATCAACACGAGAACAAATGTAATGTTGTTTTAATCACGAATTGTGAAAGAGTCTGTCTTCCATTGCAATGGAAGTAGCGGACCATGTGATCAGGGAGCTTGTGATTTTAAAATGATGGTATGGCAGCAGCGTTTATTGTGTGAGCAAGCCTGTGGAGACAGGCGAAACGCGTTACCAGAGAAAATAAAAGCGAGAGTCTTTTAAAAATTGCAACCCGAGTCCTTGTGTCGGTATCCAGGAACTGGAGGGAAACTGGAGCTGGTGTTTGTATAGGAGCCGCGTTGCTGGAAAGCGGCAGTCACCGACACGCCCTCGATCGGGCGCTTCCTGGAATCCAGAAATGGGAGTTAAATGCGGTGCATAACTGGAAGCCCCCCTGGATTACTGGAGTGTAATCGGGAGAAACCACCGAGAGGAGGGAGCGAGCCGGTAGCAGTGGGTCGGAGGACGCCTGCGGTCGGGTGAGTTCCGTGCCTCAGAGTGCGGTTATTCCCAAATAGTACTAACAGGGAGAGGAGCCGGGGAGGTTACCCGGTGGGCAACGGTTTCTGAATAAATAAATACAGACTCTCAAAAAACCTATTAACGGTGAAAAAATAAACGTGTGCAGAAGTAAAGCCATTATGAATACGTGGCTATGAGAACGGGAGGAGGCAGCAAAATCTGTGTTTGATGATAACAAAGAGGTAATTGAAAGTCGCAAAGTAGCGTCACAAGTTGTCACACATGAAGTTAATGTGCAGAACTTGATGTGAAGACTAGAAAAACTCAAACGAGGAGAAGTCTCCAAATGGTGGGAGGTCAAGTCCCTTGAAAAGTATATGGAAGTTGGGAGAGTCCCACGGGGACTAAGAATTCTAGTGGCCCCCACGTTTGAGGACGCAGATCCGGAGATGTTAAAGGAGTGGGCCGCCAATAATGCAGACTCCTCCAGAAACATGATGAAGATACTCATCAAGTACGCACGTAAGGACAGAGAAAAGTTATTGGAAGAAATTAAAAGTGTGGAAGTTGAGTTAACACAAGTCATGAAAGCAGAGAATCTGGTCAAATTTGAAATGTAACTACTAGCAAGACTAAAAAAACACGAACAAACCATAAGGGACAGAAAGGCTACTAAATTCTTGAGAGACAAGTTGGATTATCAGAGGGGGCAGATTTACACCTTTGCCCGCCATTTTGACAGCATAAGGAGGCAGAAACTGTCTGGGAAAGCAATGCCAGGAGAAAAACAAGGAAGACTAAACATAGGGACTGATAGTGCATCTGAGAGAAGTTCACTAATGAGCTCTGATGTGGAAACGGGCTCTGAGGATGATGGTGCAGGTACCTCCCAGAGCGCTGAAATAACCCCGACCGTAGTTGATGAATTCCTTTTTTTAGGCATAGATTGGACACAAAACAACAGAAAGAGGCCACAATACCAAAAAGGAAAAAACCAGCAAGGAGGCGCAAAGATAGGAGAGGAGGGAATGGAACTCAGATCAGGAACAAAGACAAAGGAAAAATACAAACAGAAGTAAGATGCGACCCAGCCACTGTGATCAATCTCACAAATTTGGTGCTTACAGAAGAGGAAAACAATATATTAGCCTTGGGTCTATCGTTTTGTAAAAGAACGAACTTTTATTATAGCCAGACCCGCGTGGACTTTTTTAAGTTCGTGAGAAAACTGAAACTAAGGAAGTTTTTTTCCTAAAGAAAGCAATCAGAAAACATACGGGATACACCGGAGGAAGTATTGCATTTGGAAGTAGGAGATTTACATACCCTACATGAGCTTCATGAACTTGAAATAGAATGTGAAGGCCAGCAGCCACAAGGGACAACAAGAGAAACAGCAGGGGTTCTGGGACTGGACATTTACAGAGGCGTAAGGACGAACTTTAAATCACTATCCACATTTGTACCTAATGTGCCAAAAGATTTGATTGATTCTTTTTCCGATGCTGTAATTAAAGATTTGAAAGACCTAGCTCTGACATCAAGTAAGAATTTTGAAAAAGAAAACGGCTATCATGACAGGAAATACAATCAGGTCATGGAAAAAATAAAAAGTAATAAGGACATAGTGGTCCGAGAATCAGACAAAGGAGGGAACGTGGTCCTTTGGCCACTGAAAATGTACAATCAGGAAGCAAAGTTACAACTTAGAGATAATAGCTGTTATGTGAAGGTCCCTCATAGTAACCTCTTAGAGGTGAAAAACAAATGTCATAAAGATCTTGCACGATGGAGGGGACTTGGGATGTTATCCCAAGGTGAATACCTATATTTAAAGGTAGACAATCCTGTGACACCGATTTTATATCTAATCCCCAAAATTCATAAGAACAAGGAAGTACCACCCGGCAGGCCTATCATTTCCGCCATCGGCAGCTTACTTGAAACAACCTCCAGATATCTGGATCACTTCCTGCAGGAGTTTGTTATAAAACTTCCTGCATACATACAAGACACTCGAGATTTTTAAAGTAAAATTGAAACACTGACCTGGAAAGATTCTTATCTGCTAATCACGCTCGATGTTACTTCACTGTATATGAGCATCGAACATGAGACAGGATTGAACGCTATGCGTCATTTTTTGGATACACGACATATCTCCTACCATCAGCATTCAAGAATGTTAATTGAAATGGGCAGATTATGTCTAGAGAATAACTGTTTTATGTTTGGGAATGGAACCTATAAACAAGTCCGCGGAACAGCGATGGGCACCTGCTTCGCCCCCAGCTATGCTAATCTACACATGGGCTGGTGGGAGGAGCAGGTGCTCAGGGTCGATTATGCCAAAGAGTGGAATGAGAATGTGATTGTGTGGAGGAGGTTCATTGACGACCTTTTTGTGGTCTGGGAAGGATCAATGGAGTCTGCAGCATGTTTTGTCAGTCAGCTCAACAATAACACACTAAATTTGAATTTCACAGACACCATTGATAGGTCCCTAGTAACATTCCTAGACCTAGAAATTTATGTGAAAGACAATAGACTACACACACGCACATTCAGAAAAACAACAGCAGGAAACTCCATCCTGCATGCAGACAGTTTTCACCCCACCAAACAAAAATTGAGCATCTCAGGATGAAACGCAATCGCAGTGAGAAGCAGGCACTAGAGGATGCTCAAAATGGCCTTACCAGGAGATTTAAAGAAAGGGGTTATAAAGACCAGGTTCTCACACAAGCACTACGGAAGGTCAGTGAGATCAAAAGAGAAGTCTTATTAAAACCAAAAGAAAGGAAGGAAGGAAGAAAGAAAAAGACAGGACAACGAGGAAATAAGGCTGATCACAGGGTACAGTGCCTACCACACAAAGGTGAGAGATTGTGTGAGTAGGCACTGGCACCTAATTAGAAGTGATCCAATGCTCAGTACAGTGGTAAAACGGAGGCCGCAGGTGACTTTAAAAAAAGCTAAATCCATGAGACAAGAGCTGGTAGACAGTAGTCCAGAAATATTAAAACCAGAGAGTTGGCTGAGGGCGAACCCAGGTTTTTATAAATGTCAAAAGTGTAGGGCCTGCACAATTGCCCAAAACGCCAAATCAGTCATGTCCCCACTAATGGCAAAACCATGGAAAATTAGAAGCTTTTTGAACTGCCAAAGTGACCATGTAGTTTACATTTTACAATGCTCCTGCCCAAAGCTATATGTAGGAAGCACCATCCACATGGTCCATGTTCGCATTCTCCAACACATGCGGGCAGTAAAAAATAATGATAAAAACCTATCCTGTGGCATGCCACATAAATGAGATCCACAAGGGCAAATTAGAAGATCTAACTTTCTTTGCAGTTGAACAGGTGGCAAAAATGAGAAGAGGGGGAAATAGAGAGAAAAAATTGCGACAGTTAGAATCTAAATACATAATGCTATTGAACACCAGAATACCGTCGGGATTAAACACAGACAAGGATTTGCATGTACACCTAGGCCACTAGTAGTATCCAGAATAGGTGGCTCATTTTAACAACAAGCTCCTAAACCCATTATGAGATTAGTAATATGGGTCAGATGTGTTGAAAGGAAGTTGCAAAATAACCGGAAGAAATTATTTAACATTTGGAGTTAGGGTGTCAATATGTTGCAATATTGATGCAATTAAATTTCTTAAATATTTTATTTTCAAAGGCAGGGTCCTTGGAGAATATGAGAGAAGGTCACAGTGAAAACATATTCAAAGTTGCACTAGCATCTGTTCATATAGTCTAGGGGCTCAATATAGCCAAATTGGTGATAAAGAATGAGTTTATCGGTTAAGCACTTGCACTTTATTATCGTTTGTACTGTATTGACTTTAAGTCTGAATTTATTGTTCAGAGTAGAGATTGAAAGAAGCACTTGCACTTTATTTCATACTACATCCAACATAATGATCATAAAGTCAACATTGAGTATTTATTTATTTATTTATTTATATATTTATCCAACACCCTTATAGACAATATATGAGTGAAGAAACTTGTTTACGATGCACTTGCACCTTACTCGAGTTGACCTGCAGAACAATTCTTATTGAAAATTCTTATTGGAGGTTTTAAATTTTGGAAACATGTGAAATGCATATGATTTTAATATGTACTTTTGTGTTTTTAATATTGGAAACTCTTTTAGAATTTGAATGCACATTTTAATTATTTATATTATGTGTATGTTTAATCAAAAGCTGCAAGATGAAACAGGCACTTGCCTAAATCCTCAGTTTAAAGAAATTCAAAGAAAGAGAAAAAAACATCTGTCATGGACTGCATATTGTATATACAGGAAATGAAAGACTCCAAATTTTCGATATCCATTGAACAGGCTTTGCAATGAATTAAAAGTGTAAATAATGAATTTAAGATGAGGAAAAAAGGATCAACACGATAACAAATGTAATGTTGTTTTAATCACGAATTGTGAAAGAGTCTGTCTTCCATTGCAATGGAAGTAGCGGACCATGTGATCAGGGAGCTTGTGATTTTAAAATGATGGTATGGCAGCGGCGTTTATTGTGTGAGCAAGCCTGCAGAGACAGGCGAAACGCGTTACTTGAGAAAATAAAAGCGAGAGTCTTGTAAAAAATTGAAACCCGAGTCCTTGTGTCGGAATCCAGGAACTGGAGGGAAACTGGAGCTGGTGTTTATATATATATATATCAAGAAGTCCTTACATCGCTGCACAAGGAAAAGCTGCACTCGGGGGTTTCATGAAAAAAAAGTTAGTTGTTAGTTTATTGACTGACGCGTTTCAACCTGAACGGTCTTTGTCAAAGTCACTTCCTACACCCGGAAGTGCTTCATTTTCAATGCATCCAAATGATAATAAACATAAAAGACATACTTTCAGGAGCATGAGCTACTTTCAGTTCATAGATAGCACGGAAAAACAGACCACCATTTGGTTTTAACCACGCGCTTGTTTTCAACACAGTAAATACATAATTTCAAATGCAATTGTAGATAGCAATTGATAAACATTTTCAGAATTTTTTTTTTTTTAAACGTGTAATGGAATTATAATTCATGTGATTGTTAGCATATAACGTCATCTCACATGTGCTTGAGGCCAGTCCCTGTCCTATTACTGGTATGTTGATGATTCAAACGACAACAATTCTACCGCGAACCTGTAATTCCCCATACTTACTCCAGTGAGCATGGCAACCCACAGTGTTGCTGTAATAACAGTGCTTATTGAACTTCACATTTCAGGTAGGAGGCATCTTGTTGGCGTCTTGTGTCATCTGCCAAGTGGCATAATTCCTGGACAATACACTGCAAAGTTGTGTCCCTGTAATCCCTGCTGATCTCTCATCTTACTCCTCTCCCCCGTGAATAAATGATAATAATATTAATAATAATCCCATAATTAAATCAACTAATAGAAAATAAAGCACAACATTAATAAAAACAAGGGTGTTATCATTCGAAGTTCACTCTCTATCCCTGCTGCGCCGCGCTTTATGTGACAAAGGAAACGGTTAGTGTCCAAAGCATGGAAGGTCACCATATGTATTCTACCTGTCCACTACCGTAGGTGCACGTGGAGATCCTCATCATGGTTGAGGCCACCGGGAATTTTACTTTGAAGTCGGATGATGTATTCGAACTCCATGCGCCTCAGCTTGCGTTCGCGATCTCCCCCTCTCGCATGTGCAGGAATCCTGTCAATGCCAAAATACGAAATTTTAGAACATTTGTCTGCGACCTTCCCATGTACTTGCCCACAATGCTTGGCAACAGTATAAGTGAGATCCTTGTTTTTGATCGCACGCTAATGTTCCAGGATCCTCTTTTTCACCGGGAAAATGGTACTTCCCACGTACCTCAAACCACACATGCATGTTAAAACATATACAACATAATCGCTGTTACAGTTTATAAATTTGTGTATTGTGGCATTTTTGCCAGTGGGAAGACTGTACCTCTTCACATTTGAACTGTTGGCACAGGCCTTACATTTTCCACATCTGTGGAATCCGGGGAGTTCCCTCAACCAGGATCCCTGAGTATGTCTACCCTGTGACAAGTGACTATGAACCAGAATGTCCCGCAAGGAGTTACACTTGCGGTACATGATGTGAGGGCTAGGGCTAACTAATCTGCCTATCATCAAGTCAGTTCTGACCAAGTGCCAGTGTTTTCGTATTTCTTGGTGTATGGCTCGAGAGGCACAGTAGTATGTGGTAATTAACCTCACCTCCTGCTTGCTCTCTTCCCTGATCCTGGGTGTTAATAGGCTCATCCTGTCTCTGTTTGATGCCTTTTCTACCGCTGCCCTGATGGTTCGTCCTGGATAGCCTCATGTTCTGAACCTGCCAACCATATTTCTCTCTTCCTCAGTGTATGCCTCTGTGGAACTACAGTTCCTCTTGGCCCTGAGAAGCTCACCGTAGAGGAGGCTCCTCTTCAGGCTTTCTGGGTGGTGACTTTGGGCGTGTAAGATACTGTTGCCCGCTGTGGATTTTCTAAAAAGCCTAGTGCGGATCATGCTATCTTTTACCTCGACCTGCACATCTAGGAATTCTATGGTGTTGTGGTGTATCTTGCTCGTGAATTTCAAGTTTAAATTATTGTCTGATAGGCCTGTTATGAATGTCTGTAGAAGATCCTGTGGTCCATCCCATATCAGAAAAATATCATCAATGTAACGCGTCCACAGGATCAAGTGATCTGCACAGTTTTCATTTGCCTCATTCCAGATGTGCGCCGCCTCCCACCACCCCATAAACATACAGGCATAGCTAGGAGCGAAGCAACTTCCCATCGCAGTGCCCATCAGTTGCCTATACCATTGTTCCTCAAAGAGGAAACAGTTGTTCTCTAAACAGAATTGCAACATTTCTAGTAGCAGCATAGTATGGTCATAAATTGAAAGGGGCCTATCTCTGAAGAAATGTTTGCAAGCCTCCAAACCTAGATTGTGTTCAATGCAGGTATACAGTGCTACAATATCTACTGTAGCCAAAATGTAGGACTCCTTCCACGGAATTTCTTGTATTTTAGATGTAAAATCCATGGTGTCCCTGAAATAAGATGGCAAGTTTATTACATATGGGCACAAAAAATAATCAAGGTAGATGGAACTGTTTTCGAGTAGACTGTTATTTGCTGAAATTATAGGTCTGCCTGGCGGGTCCGTTGGATGCTTATGCACTTTAGGCAACATGTAAAAAACCGGGGTGACTGGTTTTTTCACTAGTAAAAATTGAAATTCATTCAGGCTCAGAAGACCCTGTCTGTGCCAGTTCTCCAGGAGAAGGACTTCTTTATTTATACGCAGGTCCTGCGCCCGCCTTGCCAGCACCAACTCCGCATGGTCGATGCGGTCGGAGGAAACAGCAGGAGCTGTTTGCATTGATATATATATATATATATTTATATATAACCTACTGGCGGTCACCAGTAGGTAGTTATAGTTAGGACCTAGTTTCCATAGGAAAAGCATTTTTTGACTTGCCTATAACTTTGGCGTAGTTTGACCAACTTTCATGAAATTTTCCCCAAAAAGTGTCAAGAAGTTTCTGTGTGTCATGGAAAGTTTGGGGGTGATCTGTGCAGTGGGGACCGAGAAATAGGGGTGCAAAATAATGGTGCATATGTAATGTTAATTCCCATAGGAACGCTCTGTCGAACCTACAGCCCGAACTGCTGGACAGAATAATACCAAATTTGGCAGAAAGGTAGATGTTGTTACACAGATTGTGCTTTTTGTTATTTGGTGCTAATACGAACAATATAGTGATATCTCTGGCAGCGGATTTTTTGCAGCTATTTCGCGGTGGTCACGGATATTTCACAGTGACATTGCAGTAGATCGTGAATGGCGTGAATGCGCGCCCCAACAGGAATGCTGTTATTGGCTGTGCTCAACCAGAACAGAAAGTTGCGGCTGCCATTTTATCAATCGGGATTGGTTCCTGGGGCTGAAAATTTCAGTGAAACTTAACATAAGGGGTCAGGGTGGAGGCACTCTGACCCCATGTTTGAGAAATGTTGTGTCCAAAATTGATTTTTGTAATCATGCACAATATTTGCGATGATGCTGTGACCACCAGCGCTGCCGCCTGTGTACCGTTGTGGGAACATTGGACTATTGTGATGTTGTCGCAAATATTGGTGGAAATATAAAAAATATATACTCGCCAGTCACTGTCACAGACTCATGTATGCACTCACAAACTCACTTAGACACTTATACACCCAGTCACATACCCACTCAGACACTAATGCACCCACTTACAGACTTACTCAGAGACCCATGTGTGAACTCATATAAGCATTCATAGGCTCATGCACCCACTTACAGATGCACTTAGAGACTCATGCGCCCACTCACATACATAGTCAGAGACTTATGCACCTAGTCAGAGACACACTCAAAGACTCATGCACCAAGTCACAGACCCACAAAGACACTCATGCACTGACTCACAGATGCAGTGAGTCACTTTTGCTTCCACTCACGCACCCACTGATAGACAGACCCACTCAGACACGTATGCACCCACTCATAGATACACTCACAGCATCATGTACCCACTCACCTACCAAATCAGACACTCACACACCCAGTCAGAATCAATTATATAGTTATCAATTTTGAATGTGGTGGTGGCTAATGCATTGCTGTTTTTGCTTTGTATTTCCGTTACGTATTCTCAGTGATCGCGGGTACCGACTAAATTGCGAGTTCCGGTGTCACCGCGAAAATGGAAAATCAGTTTTCGAGATAATTTTTATAGAAACTCACAAGAAAAACAAGAGTTTAGACAACACAGAAATAAATACCTAGTGTGTAAAATACTGTAATATGTGTGCATATATGTGTTTGACGTATTATGGAAAAGGCACAATCGTCGCATGATCTTTGCAGTTACCAACATCATTGCGACTCCAGGCGTCCCTGCGAAAAAGGAAAATAGGTTTTAGAGATGCTTTTTATAGAAACTCACTAGAAGAACATGACTTTAGACAATACAGTAACAAACCCCTAGTGTGTAAAATACTGTAATATGTGTGCATATATGTGTTTTACACTTTATAAAAAAGGCGCGATGGTCACGGTTAACGATGTTGTCATGATGTCCCAAATAACCACAAAAATAGGAAATAGGTTTCAAAGATGTTTTTTAAAGAAACTTAGTACAAAAACATGAGTTGAAACATTTTATAAAGAAGAATGTATATAGTAATATGTCTAGTGCAAAGTTAAGAATGGATTTTTTTGTTATTATTTTTGGATGTGCTCGTGGCCGTTGAATGTCTGCTTTAGTTTTGCGATTTTGCATCGTATTCGCAACCATCGCGATGTTGTCCCGAAGATTCTAGGGTGGCTCTGACAAGAGCAGTTGCGTTGATTGTGTGTATATGACAAATACACATAAGACTGGATGCAGAGTTTCAGGTTACTTAGAAACACCCTGTTGCCTTCATCTATAAACTGCACACCATCATTTCTATAAATTCCATGCATGTCAAAACGCAGATTGTTGTTATGGAAACAGCCCATATGATGGTCTCTGAGGAATGCAAAAACTGTTTTATTAATATGTTCCCTGGCTTTGTCATCTGTGGACAGAATTGATTTGAACACTTCCATTTCTGTCTGTGGCATATATTACAGTATACCAAGACAGTGTGAGGGAAAAGCAACATCAATTCAGCAAAGGTATCCTTCATTAGGATTTCCAGCCCTACTCCAGTCAATGTGCCTAAGTCATTGCCACAACAGTGCACAATCATGAGGTGAGGAGCTCGGCAATCCCCATTGATTTTAACCAAAGCCAGCAACTGATGAAACTTTAACCTTCTCTGGCCAAATCAAGTAATCTCCACATTTAGCAACCTCAAGTCCCTCTCAATACCTCTTTTTTTTGCAGCCTCTTTAGATCAATAGACAAAGCTGTGGCCAACAATCCACACTGTAAGCCTTTTGAAGTGAAGGAGCAATAGCTGTCAGGAGAAAGCTGGAGCTGAATGAGGTAGTTTTCCAAATGAAAAGCAGTTAAAATAGAAGTGTTTTCCTTTTTTTTTTTTTTTATATATATTTCATTGGATGCTGTCAGCATGTAAATGATTAAAATTAGGTTGTGTGTTGGATGCATTAGCAATAGGTCCTATTATTGGCTGTTTTAAAAAAAAGAATTGTAATACAGACATGGATATGTTTTTGAATGTGTGGATTAAAGCACACCTGCTGTATCTCATTTGGAAGTACGATGTTCCTTCTAGAATGTGCTGTGAACTTGTGACCTACTGGTTTCACTGGGTTGCTAGATACACTGAGCTAAGAATGTATGGGGGGAGTTAAAGAGACAGAGATTTTTTTTTAAGTTAAGGAGTTATGACACAATTTAAGTAATGATAAACTTTAATTTCCAACTCAGGACTATGTAATAAACTGTTATGCAGTATTTAACTTTTAAAAAACTGAAGCTAAATATAGGTTTGGACTCCCGTTTTTTTGCGATTACTCTGCGATAATCGCAAAAACATCGCGAACAGGAAGCTCGTTTTGAAAGAGAGGGAAAGGGTTAACAGATGCTAACCATTCAGAAGTGGAGATAGAGTAGTCTAAAATGAAAGACATGATTTCATTTTCTGTCTTGCTCATGATCATAGAGTGGAAAGTTGAAAAGGTTGCCATTTTATAGTTGCTTTGTATAAGAGTGGTGTACCATTCTTGTGCTTAGTTTTTACAAATCTTAACAGTGTCAAAACTATCCAGAAAGAGCTAAAACAACAATATAATCTACAAACTCAATTCACTGGTATGTACATAACTTTTTAATTATTTAAAAAAAATTACATTAGAAATAAAGATGCATGTGGGAGTTTGATTAAAAGGAGTATCACATTGATGTGAAAAAAAATATATCAGATGAACTGTATCTACCAGAGGGTATGTGTTTAAGATGTTAGTACTGTTGAAAGTTACAATGAGTAATGCCTTTAAAAATGACAATGTTTTAATTGTCTAAGCATCAAGTGCAGAACAGCCAGATCTATGTTATTTGCATTCTGTGAATTGTAGTACTTTTAGTCACATTATTAAACAGGAGTAGTGTAGTCATGAATAAAAGTTAAGAACATGTGCTGCGCCTGTATATGAATTATAAAGTAGTAATACTTGTTAGGTATGTATTAGGAAGCGTTTGTCAATGTGATTTTTAACTTATATGACCGGTTTGCATATGTTTAGATGGTGAAATATGGTTTTTCTGGTTGCATAGAGTTATATGTACGATGAGACTCTTGAGTTTACTGAAAGATATAGAGAACTATGGGCCATATGTATCAAGCAATTTTCCGGTCGCAAACACTGCGAATCGCAAAAATACAGTGTTTGCGACCGCAAAATTGCGTTTTCCAATGTATGAACGCAAATCGAAGTGCATAATTGCAAATCGCAGAAATAGCGATTCGCACAAATTAGCAAGCACGAATCTGCGAAAAATTTTGCGAATTCGCAGTTTGCGATACTTCATTTGCGAATTTCGCAAATGAAGTATTAGCAAATAGCGATTCGCAATGAAATGTACCAAATATTCGCAAATTGCGATTCTCAGAAATTCGCAAAATTGCTAATCGCAATTACCACCAACTCTGAGCAGGTGGTAACCAGGTGCAACCTATATAAACTGACCCAGAATGCCACAGGGCCATTCACAATGGCTGAGCTGTACATCATCGCCAGGAGACTGAGGATCAGAGCTGCCGCCCAGGGAAGGAGACGCCAGGAGAGGATATTCAGGGCCCGCATCACCTTGTTCCAGCAAACAGAGGAGGAGGTCCATGAAAAGTACAGGCTGCACCCAGACAGCATCCTAGAACTCATTGAGGAGCTAAAGCCCATGCTGGAGCACCCCACACGCAGGACATGCAGCATCCCCACCCATGTGCAGGTCCTGTGCTCACTGCAACTGCTGGCGTCTGGGAGTTTTCAGGGGGTGATAGCAACAGCAGGAGGGGTGACACAGACTAGCCTGTCGCGCATCTTCCACCGGTTCCTGGATGCCATGATGCAGAGGATGCATCACCACATCCATTTCCCCAACACGCAGCAGGCACTTGACCAAACCAAGCAGGGGTTCTATCAGATAGCCCAATTCCCCCATGTAATTGGCTGCATTGATGGGACCCACGTCGCACTGTCCCCCCCATCCCAGACAGAATATGTGTACAAGAACCGGAAGTCCTATCATTCCCTGAATATACAGGTAGTCTGTGATGCCACCCATTTCATCACGGACATAGTGGCAAAGTATCCTGGTAGCACCCATGATTCATTCATGTTCCGCCACAGTGGGCAACACCGTCGCCTCTTGGCTGGGGAGTTTGGTGAGGGATACTTGCTAGGTAAATACATGGCTCACATTCACACATACAGTGAAGCTCCTGATTGTGACAACAGTGTGTAACCCATTTATTTTGCACCCTGCAGGGGACAGCGCGTATGCAGTGCGTGATTTCATCTTGACGCCCTACATGAATTCAGCCACTGCAGCAGAGCGCCGCTACAACAATGCCCACAAGTCGACCCGCAGTGTAATAGAAAGGACTTTTGGCATCCTAAAGAGCCGATTTAGGTGCCTACACGAGAGCGGAGGTGCCCTCCAGTACAACCCACAGACCCGCTGCAAGGTAGTGGTGGCATGTGCAATGCTCCACAACATAGCAACCAGGAAGGGCACCCCAGTGGAGCTGAGCGGATCAGAGTCCTCTGATGATGAGGGACCAGCTCCTCGTGCAGGACCAGCATGTGGTGTCGGGGCAGCTGCCGGACGCCAGAGGCGGGAGGAGATCACGCGCAACTATTTCTAGGTGAGGAATAATGACACAATGCAATGTATTGGTGCACAACTGTGTTTTTATTCCTTGAATGGCAGGAATATGTCTGGCACACAGCCTGACGCACACCTAATGTGTGTCACACATATTTACTAATGTTGAAGTCACAGAGCAAGGATGTCCAACACACACCAGTCCCCAGCAATGTGTCACCAGACTCATTGCCATGCTTCCCTGATGCCACCTCATCTCCTGCAGGCACGGCCTGTTGCACCGCGCTGTGGGTGCACACTGCTCTCCCCCGGGTCATCCTGTGTTCTCCCCTGCCTCCCGCTCCTCCGTCTGGTCTCAGGGGGTGGTGGGGTAATGCTGCTCCTGCCCAACTGATCCTCACTCTCCCCTGTGGCCAGGGGTCCTATCCTACCTGTGCCAGCCGCCTGCATCAGTTCCACGGCATGAGTCACCTGCACCAAGATCTTGGCCACATCCTGGCTGTTATGTGCCATTTCCACCTGCATGCCCACACATCGTTGTGACAGCAGGGACGTGACAGAGCACAGGCGGTTGACCGCCTTGCTGTATGTGTCCATGCGGGCATTGGCTCTCCTCTTCACGGCACATAGTTCACGTATTGCACCGGTCATTTCCCTGAACTCATCCCTCATGTCGCTCATATGATGGTTTAAAGATGCGAACTGGCGCTGCATTGACCGCATTGATCTTGCTTGCAGGCGCTGAACCCTCAGCATGGTGCCCTCCAGCCCGTCGAACACAGACTGCTGATCCTCAGCATCAGCACTGGCGGACGCCCTTGACCTGCGCCTGTTCCCCCCTCCTTCCCTCTGGGGGTCAGGGGACTGTTGCCTGCGTCGGACTGCACGGTGGGCCAGGACTGGCTGGGATACCTCTTCACTGTCGTCTTGGTCTGCCTCCATCTGTGGTAGTGGTGGCACGGTGTGGCGCTTTTTGCGTGCTACAGGGATCTCAGGGGTCTGTGCCTCCTGCTCCTCATCCTGTGCCTGCTCATGGATGTCGTCTGCCTCCTCCTCTCCTGCACTGCCCTCCAGCATTTCCAGTGGTGCTGTGGAGACAGGAGCACAGACATTTGTTTTGGTGTCCTGCAACTCCTTTTGTGAGAGAATAAATCTACATCTTATTTGCATCACCTGCGTACCCTCTCCCTGATTTTACCCTTCCCTTACTCACTGCCATTGTTAATACCTTGCTGTGTCTCATTGTGTCACTGTTAGGTGCACATGACTACATCTCCCATGATGCATTTCAGGGTGTACACAACAACATGTACTGGAGTTGCAGTACTGTTTTGCTACTGGGGGGTCCTGACTGTGTGGGTGCTATTGGTGGTGTGGCAGGGGACAGCTGGCATGCATCTTACCTTGTCTGGTGGGAGGTGGGTCGGAGCTGCCTAGGTCAGCCACTCCACTGACGC
Organism: Calotriton arnoldi; assembly: GCA_963921515.1. NCBI lineage: Eukaryota > Metazoa > Chordata > Amphibia > Caudata > Salamandridae > Calotriton > Calotriton arnoldi. The sequence continues at coordinate 116,451 of CAWUFW010014355.1, read as the reverse complement.
TCTCCGGTTGCAAGGTGGACTCCACCAACTGCTCATGGGGCGTGGAGTCTGTTGCAGTGGATGTTCCGCCACCGGTCTTCTTCGACTGAGCCAACCTGGTTGCCACCTTTTCTTTTGATCTTTGGCGCATATCGTACCACCGCTTGCGCAGATCCTTCACGGTGCGGTGGGTTACGCCAATGGCATTCACCTTTTCCTGTATGGAATCCCAGATCTTCCGCTTCCTTGCCTCAGGCACACGCAGGGATTTTTTCCCAAAGAGGAGTTCATGGCTGACTACCATCTCCTCTATAAGGACTTCCTGCTCCCTCTCACTGAACTTTGGTTTTCTCTTCCTCCCTGCATCCTCCTTCTCCTTCTCCTGCTCCTGGGGATTCATTTCACCTCCCTGCATGGCAGTGCTGTGCTCCTTCACTCTCCTCCCAGCCTCTGACTGAGCTTCTGGCAGTCAGGTGCAGCTGAGCAGTCACACTTCCTGGTTGTGATGTCATCATGCTGCACCTGAATGGCAGAATCCCGATTTTGCGATTCCTTATTTGCAAATTCGCAAATAAGGAATTGCAATTTTGCGCATCGCAGATTAATCTGCGAATTTTAGCGATTCGCATGGGTATTGCGAATTCTGTCATACATCTGATTTTGCGATTCTCAATTAGCGATTCGCAAAAAATCGCTATTTGAGAATCGCAAAAAGTGGAAATGATACATATGGCCCTATATATTTTAGGAAAGATGGCCTGAAGGTGTATATCTATTATGAAATCACATACATGTTTACATGGTGATCTATGTTCTTTAAGGTGGTTGTAAATTTCATGTATATGGTGAGGGTGGTGTATTTCTTTAAATGGGCTACGTTTAAAATTCAGGAGGGTTAATAGTGTAGAATGTCTATTGCGAGTTCTTGTGCTAGCTTCACTTGGCGTGCACATTTTCTTTGGGAAATACTGAATATATGTTTCAAACACACCAGAAATATTTGAGAAATGAGGTAGGTATGCCATTAAGAAAAGGTTTTGTGCTTTGAAAAAGTGAGAATTGTTGTTTTTAGTCCCGAATCGTACTGATGCATATGCATGCTGAGTAACAGAGCAATGTATGCTCCAAGAGAGCCATGTATCCAATTATATATCAAGTGTGATATATAGACTGCACTCACACATAGCTCAGTAGAAAAGGATAGATACACTAAAACGGGTAGTTTGATACTGAGAGAAGGACTTAAACAATTAGTCGCAGATATAGTCACAACTGTTATGTATCTAACAGCAATGGAGGTAGTTTCACAGGCAGCCAGGCACTACTCAGGCACTCATCCAATCACCCAGCCACTACTCAGGTAGTCATCGAATCACTCACGCACTATCCACACACTTATTCAATCCCCCAGGCACTACACATTCTCTCTTCTAATCTCGCAGACACTAATTTGTAGTCATTGAACTATGTAGGCACTACCCATGCATTTATCCAATTACCCAGGCACCAACCATTTACTTATACAATTACCAAGGCTGTACCTATGCTGTACCTATGCTGTCATTCAAACACTAAGGCACAATCCATGCACTCATCCAAACACACACTTCCAACCCATGCACTACTTGAACTACTGAGGCACGACCCATGCACTCATCCAAACACTCAGGCACTACTCATGTACTCATATAATTATGCAGGGAGTACCATTGCAGTGAACCTATCACCCATCCAGTACCTATGCAATCATTCAATTACTGAGGCAATACTGTTGCATCAATACAATCACCCCAGTGGAACACTTCCTTTCATGCAATCACTCAAACTTTAACAATGGGCTCATGCAATCATTCAGACACTAGTCATGCACTCATCTAATCAGCCAGGCCCTACTGATGCACTAATTCAATTATCCAGGCACTACCCAGGTACTTATCTAAACACCCAGGCACTACCTGGTCACTCAACCAAAAACACATCGGCAGCAGCCATGTACTCATCCAATCACTGAAACAATACTCATGCACTCATCCAATCTGCACTTGAACAATCACATATGCACTATCCATTCACTCTACAAATCACCTATACACTATGCATGCACTCCTGCTATCATCCAGGCACTAGAGTTGCGCTCATGTAATCATCCAACCACTATCTATGCTTGTATTGAATTATTGAGGCATTAGTCATGCACTTATCTAATCGTTCAGGCACTACTCATGCACTCATCTAAACACCCAGATAGTAGTGATATCCTTATGCAAACATGCAGGCAGTAACTATGCAGAAATTTAATGACCCATGGAGTTTTCACATACTCAGGGAATCATCCAGGCACTACCTGTAACCTCAGGGTATCACCTAGGCACTACCTATGCACTCATTCAGTCATCCAGGGAGTATTCAATTATTCAACCACAAACACATGTATTCACAAGTTTTAGTGAGGAATATGTAGTCTTTTAGAACCAACAGGTGAATTATATATGCAAGCTGTCACACACTCTTTGTATTTACGCGGAAGAATTAGTGAGTATATGCTCTGATAGAGATTAATGTGCAGATTTTTATATGCACTGTTTCCCAAAATTTTAATCTGATACATTTAAGTAGAAATGTACTGAGATAGTAAATACACAACTGATACAGTGGTAGAGAGGTACAGAAACAGCTCTTATGTTGTGTTTTTGGATTTACAGTGTTGAGACACTGTATGCACTTCTACACTTTGTTTGATGTTCATTTCAAGATTACCTACAGAAGAGCTAAACTGATCTTTCACCATGTATAAGTGAGAACTGAGATATGGTGCAGCTGTGTTGTAGGAGAGGGTGCTATAATGTTAAAGGGAACTAATAAATTAAGTTTTGTGTTTTGCTTTGGGTTTGGTATATTGAAGTAAGTGCATGTAGTTATATAACTAGGTTCATCTGTAGATTTAAAACTGCAACATAACATAAAAAAAATGTTGTATTACGTGTAAGTCAGTAGTAAAGTAGTTGGTACGTTAGCTAGAGTAAAAATTGTAATATACTTATTCTTTTTTTTACAGAACAATATCTATATAACTACAGACAGTTAGAATGCCTACAAAGGTTCGGAGGAAAAATCAACAGAAGCAACTATTCTCTGCAGAACTGTGACATAAAAGGGGTTCTCTGGATACTCTGAGAAATTGAAGATCAGGTGCTGTTACTATGCCAATCTGGAGAGTGTTCTGTTTCCAGTGACGAGTGTGAGGAGTGCTGCAGCACCAGTGAGCAATGAGAGGAGCTTAGAGTTGCAGATCCGCAGCCGCGCCATATCTTGAACCTGGTATTGTGCTGAAACTGAAGCCAAGACCTCCGTACTTCTACACCCACCAAGCTCGGGGGTCAGCACTTGGAGAAAGAGAAAGGTGAGGAAACCGAGCTTGGAGGGTGTAGCGACCCTCCACAGAGAGTGAGCCTGGGCCCCAGTGGAAACAGCCCAGGTAGGACTGGGTGCGGCTTGTCGGTTGGCCCGGAGAGCTCCTGCTCGATCTCGGCCTCACCTGCTCATTTGCACACCCACTCGCCTGTGTTCCGTTCACTTGCTTCCCTTATCTTGCCCTGACAAGTGTGCCTTGCAGTTATCGTGCTACCCCAGCACCTCCATCTCCAATACGGTTGGGGCTGCTTTCATGCTTTATGCCCATCAAATGTTTTAATCTTTATACTTTCTGCCCTTAATTTTCTTTCTTTTTATGTGACACCACAAGCAGGGAAAGCAAGCTGCTTTTCAGTAGCACCTCTTAATTTCTTTTACTGGGGAGACCTCCGATAGGATCGGGAGTGGGGCATAAAGGAAATAAGATCTAACCCACCCGTAAAATCTTCCTGACTTCACCCACTACGAGGTGTTTTGAACACCATCTTCATTTGCGCTTGCCTGAGGGGCATACTAGAGCTGTGGGTGGGCTTCAAACAGGGGGGTCAGCATAAATCCCCCCATGTTCAATGTGCCCCTCGTAAACACCTATTTTTTCCCCCTCTCTGGGACAACTTCCTTTAAGAAAATTGCCCTTTCCTGAAGGCTACTCTGTATCCACGCTCAGTAAGGGTATATGATATGGTCGATTGGTATACAGAGGTGAGCAGTAGAAGGAATATCATTTGTAGGTCCTGGAAGAACTCCTCTGGCTCAGCCCGGAACCTTCATGTGCGTAAAGACTCACTAAGCCTTAAACAAAATTGTATAATGCCATGGCTTTAAAAAAATGTAGAAACCGGACAGTTCATATGAAAAGACTTGGCACGGAGCAATCTCTGAGAAGGAGCAAGATAAAACCTGCCCAGAGAGAGACTTTCCAGGGACACCGGAAATAACACATTTTTTCCCCTCTTCCTCGAAGACTGGATTAAAAAATTAAACAAAGGAGCAGATAATAACATCTGAGCAATCCAGAGAAGAGGAACAAATAAAATCAGAGGAAATAGAAGCTAATCAGCAATACCAACAAGAAGATGGATCCGAAGGTACAACTCATCTGACCTTATAAGATTAGCCGAGCAACATAAAATCCTCCATCAAGTAATTGAAGAAATTCCATCTAATATTCTGGAAACTGACTTCACCTGTCCTGGATATAAACTACAGCTGAGCGCCACACTCAGTGGTGACCAAATCAACGAAGGAGACATTACAACTATTTAAAAGCACTCTGAGTAATCCATCAGATTTGGAAGAGAACCTATCCCATTCTCCAGATTTTCCATTGTTTACACCCCCACAGTCCTCTCATAAGCAAGAATTTATCTTGGATTAGCTTTTCGCGCTGCAGGGGACTCTCGAGTCAATATTGACTCTCTTGGAGAAATCTACAACTTCGATCATACACTGGAAATACAAACTGCAGTGTACCACAAGAGCAATATGCAAACTTGTTCAAATTTTCAAAATCCATTTATAATAGGCAATGAGGAAAACAAAAGAGAGGAAATGGCGCCAGGGCTTATAGCATTCCAGCCCGTTGGGCAAACACACATTAAATCAGTAAAAACCTAAAGTGCTAAACAAACTAGTAGGACGAGTAAGAAAGAAAGGAAAAAAAGGCGCAGAAGCAGACAAAATATAGGGGCATATTAGCAAGAAGAGGCGATAATCATTGCTAACCCTGCTTAGCGTGATTTTTTTTATCGCCGGCTATCGCTGGAATATATCGCCACGCTAACGCTGTATTAGCAACGATTAGCGCTATGGCGATGAATATTCCAGCGATAGTGGGGGAAATGGGCCAACATCGCTGAAAAACCAGCGATGTTGCATGGAGAAGGGAGAACACCTTGCTGATACGACCCTGTGGTCGTATCAGCATAATCCACCCCCATGTTAGGTATGGCTAACACCTGCTAATTGCAGGTGTTAAATAAATGGCGATGACCCGGTTAGCGCGACTTTTCACGTCGCTAACTGGGGCCATGGCCACCTTGCTAATAGGCGATAGGCCTGTTAGCGAGTGTTTCCCAGGTTTGTTCGTCGGAACGCCCACTTTGCATGTCATTAGCGATAAATATCGCTGACATGCAAAGCGGTAAAGCGGGCGCTAATGCCCGCAAACTGTCGTAACTGCTGTTAGAGACAGTTTGCTGATAGGGCAATATAAATATCGCCGCTTTAGCGGCAAAAAGTGCCGCTAAAGCGGCGATAGTGCCCTTGCTAATATGCCCCATATTCTCTACAAAAATTATTTATGCTCCAGCCAGCGAAAGCGATCTAAATGGTGACATCCCTAGTTTCCCCATATTTACAAATAGAGGAGCACTAGGGGGCATATTAGCAAGGGCACTATCGCCGCTTTAGCGGCACTTTTTGCCGCTAAAGCGGCGATATTTATATCGCCCTATCAGCAAACTGTCTCTAACAGCAGTTAGCGACAGTTTGCGGGCATTAGCGCCCGTTTTTTACCGCTTTGCATGTCAGCGATATTTATCGCTAATGACATGCAAAGTGGGCGTTCCCGACGAACAAACCTGGGAAACACTCGCTAACAGGCCTATCGCCTATTAGCAAGGTGGCCATGGCCCCAGTTAGCGACGTGAAAAGTCGCGCTAACCGGGTCATCGCCATTTATTTAACACCTGCAATTAGCAGGTGTTAGCCATACCTAACATGGGGGTGGATTATGCTGATACGACCACAGGGTCGTATCAGCAAGGTGTTCTCCTTCTCCATGCAACATCGCTGGTTTTTCAGCGATGTTGGCCCATTTCTCCGCTATCGCTGGAATATTCATCGCCATAGCGCTAATCGTTGCTAATACAGCGTTAGCGTGGCGATATATTCCAGCGATAGCCGGCGATAAAAAAAATCACGCTAAGCAGGGTTAGCGATGATTATCGACTCTTCTTGCTAATATGCCCCTAGATTCTTCAATGCAATTCTTAAACATAGAAGGAATGAAGACAATCAAGGGACCAACACCCTCGAAAATTACTTGTCAAAAAAGGCAAGGTTAATAAAAACGTCTAAGAAGAAGAAAAACAAAAGAGCCCTCCAAAGAATTTCTAAACGAAAAAATCTGAAAATAAAGTTCCTGCAGCAAGTCCTCCCTATAAATGAGACATCAGAAGACATAAAAAGGGTGGAAATAGAAAACCCATTTATGTTAAAGCCCCTGCCAAATGAGAGAATATACCCATTGTTTCACAGAAAGGAAACCTCTTTCCAATTGAATCCCCTTTTGCCTATCTATAAAAGCCCAAGTTCATTAAACGATCACCAGCCTATGACCCAATCTGAAGAAAGAAATAATTAAAACTTAGAAAAATCCAAAAGAAATGTGCCTTTAGAACCAGTATTGCGCCTTAGAGATAACTGATCTTTTCTCCACAGGAATTTTCCCTTTAAACCAGCAAAAGATTCTTAACCTCCTCCACAAATTTCACTCCCTGCAATCACTCACTTCTGCAGAAATAAAATTGGTGGTCTTCCTAAATAAATCTGAACTCACCACGGTAAAAGTGGAATTCTAGTCCAGTGTAATTCCTTCTATAATTTTGAAGGAGCGCGATTTACTTCATATAAATGTGTTCCACAATAGCTCCAATAAGGTCAGGGGAGTTTACTGAGACAAAGAAGCAACAACATAATCAATCCACTCATAGCATCAACAGCCCGTTTCGCACCCCAGATGAAAAATTAACCATCTGCATCAATGACGGGGAATGACGGATCTAGAATTCCATTCATCTAAACTGGAAACATCACCAAAGGGCAATACATGATCCTGGATTTCTTGTAATTTAAACAGCAATCAACAAGGACGGGTAAACAAACTCCTGTCAGAAATATAACCATCGCTTTATGGAATATGCAGGTATGGACCCCCAACAATTAATGCGTGTATTGAAAAACTCCCCTGCAATAGTGACCTCAAATTAGCTTCAACCTGAAAAATTACTTCGTTTTTGTAATTCCAGCGGTGGAAGTGAGAAGAGGCCATGCAAAAGGTGGGCTTGCAATTCTACTAAAGGAAGAAATACAGTGGGATTTTGAAACAATTGACCTGCCTTGTGGCAATGCCCAATGCGTCAAGATTAGGGCTCCCGGTTTTATGGTATTTATTTTTTTGTCATTTCCGTCTGTATTTATCCATATTTATTTTTTGTCAACTTTACCTGTATTTATCCATATTTATTACGGGCTTTTTGAAAAAAGTAACGCTGAAACTGGTATATTTCCACATTTATTTAACCAATAAATATCCAGTCATGCTTGAATGCATGCCAGGTTTCAGTGATATGAACACCCACAGAAGATAAATCAATGCACTTATATGAAAATATGCACATTTCAGTATCAACCTTGTGCAGAGCTACTGCTGTTTAAGCCTCTTTAATAAAATTACTTTCCTTATTAACCCCCTTACCTATCAATCCGCACAGTTATTGGCCTGGCAGTCATGGCAAAGTGTATTTAGAATCATTCAAAAAGCACCAAATTTCCGTTTTTATCCACATTTAAAAATAAATACAGACAAAAAAAAAATGTTTTTCTGTCTGTATTTATCTGTAAAAATCAGTAAAAACGGAAAACAGGGAGCCTTAGTCAAGATAAAGCATTTGAAAGAAAGATCTTTTTCTGTCCAATCAATACTTATTTTTTATATCTATGTCCCTCCAGGGCCTGAATTTAATCAACTGTCAGTAAGAATATTCGATATAATAGAAACCACTCTTGAATCGAGTGGGAAATCACAAATTCTCCTAATGGGTGATTTCAACAGAAAAATTTCTAACGCTCTTCTGAAAATCTATAGGGATAAAGACCTGGACGACACATGGTCCATACCGGTTCCAGAGTTTCCGACCTCCATAAAAGCAGATACACATGGGAAAATACTACTTGAATTATCTAATGGAATCAATGGAGTGAATGGAAGATTGGAGGGAGATGTCCCGGCTGCACGTACAAGAAAGTAAATTTCCAGCTCTTCTATACTAGATTACATAATTTGCAGCCAGGACCTATATCAGAAAGCTCTGTTCCTAAACTACCAATTTACTCAAGAAAGTGATCATACAATACTGTTTTTGAAACTTGAAATAACTCAGCAGTGTGCTTCCTCATGGGCCTTATCAAATGCGAATAGTCACCTTAATGGCGCATAAGGAAGGTCGAATAATATGGAGCACTAACATCATAAACATAATCAAAATGAATGCCTCAATTATCTCTTCCCAGCTGCAGCAATTTAATGAACATACTGATCCAATCATAGTTTTTGAAAACACTATTTCCTATGTCGTGACTACACTGCAGAAATTATCAACTTCTCAGGAACTCACTACTCAAAGAATACAAAGAAAATCACCAGATCAACTTACAATTAGGCTCAATAAATTAATCAGACAACAATACATTGAATTCTCAGAAGTTAAAAATAAAGAAATCTCTATATTACAAAAGAACCCATAAACGAATGAAGGAGAAAAGCAGTAAAGAATTGGAAGATAGACATTGGGCCGATCTCCAAGTTGCCGCTCTGCAAAAAAATAGCAAGTTATTCTGGAGTTTAATCGCAAATGTAACGGGCACTAAAAAAATCCTTGAAAGTCTCTCAAGTATCTTCATATTACTGGGAAAAGTATCGCCTTGACCTTTATAAAGTAAACATCATCTCTGATAACCTCAGTGAACCCAGCAACAATAAGTCCCAGATTGTAATAGACCAGCATATAACAGCTCCATCCGAACAGCAAATCGCTCAATTTATAAAGAAGGCTAGAACTTCAGCAGCTATGGGGCCAGATAAGATCCCTGTGAAAGTCCTACAGAGCAATCCAGAAGGCTGGGGCAAATTTTTAGCCCCCCTTTTTACTTACTGTTACGAAACTGGCAAAATTCCAAAATCATGACTGGAGAGCATTATTATACCACTCTTAAAAAAAGACTCTCGCCTCATACCCAGCAACTATCGCCTAATCGCTTTTCTGTATGCTACCAGGAAGATCTTTGTGGCCAGTATCCTGGATCATCTAAAGGACTAGGCCTCCTCTAGAGGGGCAATTCCTAAGGTCCAAGCTGGTTTCTGACTAAAACACTCTGTAACAGACAATATTGCAATTTTACAGACGATCATTGACAAATATGTAATGTCCAAGTCACAGGTGGGTTACAGTGTGTTTGTAGATTTTACTACAGCTTTCAACAGAGTAGATAGACCTACATTGTGGAGGAAGCTAAAGAAGATGGGAATGCCAGAAAATCTCCTAAGGCTAGTCATTGCATTACACTCTCTAATCCGGTACTGAGTACAAATGGGGGGGAAGGGCTTGACCCGAATAATATCTACACCAAATCACCTTAAGCAGGGATGCCTTTTAGCACCTCCTTTATTCTCCCTTTTTATAAGCTATCTGCTAGATTGCTTTTTAAAAATAAACAATTTTTCTCCAAAAATTGCCTCATGTAATATAAATACTAATGTATGCCGATGACGTGGTCATTCTGGACCTTAAACTGATCAGCTTATAAAAAAACCTAACTATACTATTTAGCTACACAGTGCAAAATATTTGAAAAGCAAGCATTCCTAAAACAAAGGTAGTACTGTTTAGGGAGAAAAAACACTATACTCATTTTGACTGGACACTTGGTGGGAGGATCATTGACGTATTTAAAGAATACACTTAGGGCCTGATTCACAGAACTAACTTACGTCAAAAACGTAAAGTTAGTACTTTTTGGTATTCACAGAATACACTTACTCATTTTGGTATTCACAGAATGAACTTACTCATTTCGGTATTCACAGAAGTTAGTAGCCCTAACTTTAGGACTCCTAAATGCCTTCTGTGAATACCGAAAGTCTTAAAGTTAGGATTTTTCTCAGTTTAGGAGTAGTAAAGTTAGGACTTTACTACTCTAAACTGAGAAAATCCTCACCAAAATTCACCAAAGAAAACAAAGGTTACAGAGATGCTATAGTAAGGAAATAGAATTTAAAAACCTTACAAATTCAGTGAAAAAACAAAAAGTTACAGGGACGTTATAGTTATCAAATAAAATTTAAAAAAAACCTTAGAAATTCACTGAAAAAGCCAAAGGTTACAGAGACGTTATAGTTAGGAAGGAAATAGAATTAAAAAAAACCTTAGAAATTCACTAAAAAACCCAAAGGTTACAGAGACGTTATAGTTATGAAATAGAATTTAAAAAACCTTAGAAATTCACTCAAAAAAACAAAGGTTACAGGGATGTTATAGTTAGGCTGACATTTCAATCATACAAAATCATAGAAATTCAGCAGTTATAGTTACCTGAGCTAACTATAACGGGGGAATTTCACGGGTTTTGTACGAGTGCAATGTCCAACTAACTATAACTGTCCCTAAAACCTATGGTTTTTTCAGTGAATATATATACACATATATATATATATATATATATATATATATATATATATATATATATATATATTCACTGAAAAAACCATAGGTTTCAGGCATGTTATAGTTAGAAATTAGCATTTAAAAAACCTTTGAAATTCACTGAAAAAACCATCGGTTTCAGGCACGTTATAGTTAGAAATTAGCATTTAAAAAACCTTAGAAATTCACTGAAAAAACCATAGGTTTTAGGGAAAGTTATAGTTAGTTGGACATTGCACTCGTACAAAACCCGTGAAATTCCACCGTTATAGTTAGTTCAGCTAACTATAACTCGCGCCCCGCAATGCACTGCTGATGACGTCACATATTACATCACTCATGACATGGTCAGTGACATCACTGATGACATCTCAAATGACATCATTGATGACATCTCATATGACATCACTCATGACATCATCCAGTGATTGTGAGTTTTCTAAAAGTTATTGAGTGTCAAACATATATACTAAGGTAACTCACTGCAGAATTGCCTGTATGGGTAAGTGAGTGGGTCTGTAAGTGGTGTATAGAATTGTGACTGGGTATATAAGAGACTGTATACATGAGATAATGGTTGTGTGTGAGTTTTTGTATAGGTGGGTGAGTGGGTGTGTCAGTGCATGTATGAGTAAGCGAATGGCTGTGTATCTGTATAGTTGACTGAGTTGTTGTATCAGTGGTTGTAAATGGTCAATGAGAGGGTGCATGAGTGGGTGAATGGGTTTTTGAGTAGATACATAAGTGTCTTTAATGGGCAAGTGACAGGGTACATGAGTGGCTGTCTCTGTGCATCAATGGGTGTGTGAGTGGGTATATGGGTGAGTGAGTGGGTGTATGAGTGGCTGTATATGTGAACGAATGGGTATTTGAGTGGTTGTATGGGTGTGTAAGTGAGTGTGAGAGAGGTTGTATAGGAGAGTATGTGGTTCTCTCAGTCACTGTATAGGTGTGTATAAGTATTAGTATATGTATAAGTAACTGAGTGACTTTGTGTGTAAATTTTATGGGTGAGTTAGTGGCTGTGTTAGTGACTGTATGGGTGAGTGAGTAGATGTGTGAGTAGGTGTATGCTTAATTCATTTACTGTGTCAGTAGCTGTATGGGTGTATGAGTAGGTGTGTAAGTGTGTCTATGTATCTATTACTAGATCTGTGAGTGGCTGTATTGGTGAGTGAGTAGGTGCATAAGTGGCTGTGGGTGTGATTTTGTGGTTCCGTTAATGGCTCTATGGGTGAGTTGATGTGTTACTGGCTGTATGGATGAGTGACAAGATGTGTGAGTGTTTGTATGGGTTCTGTGAATGAGTTAGTTAGTGATTGTGTGGGAGTAGATTTATGACATGTTTTATGGGGTGTAAGTGGGTGTGTCAGTGTTTCTGTGGATATCATCAGTGATGTAATTTGAGATATGATCAGTGATGTCATTTGAGATGTCATCAGTGATGTCACTGACCATGTCATGAGTGATGTAATATGCAAGGTCATAAGCAGTGCATTGCGAGGGCGTGAGTTATAGTTAGGTCAGGTAACTGTAACTGCTGAATTTCTCTGGTTTTGCATGAGTGAAATGTCAGCTTAACTAGTACAACCCCTATAAAATCTTTTATACACCCACTGCCACTCCCACACAACCATTCACAAACCCATTCATAAAGCCATACCAGTACTTACACCCCCACTCACTGAGTCATAGATCTACACACATATCCACTCGTTCACCCATACTGCTACTCATACACCCATTCACTCACTAATACAGCCATTGACATATCCACTCACATACCAATACAGGCACTCATATACTGAGTGAGTCACCCATAGAACTACTCACACACCTAGACACTTAGACTTCAACTGACAGACAGATGAACACAATTGCACACATTTACATAACCAGTGACTCACACACACATTGACTGAGACACCTAATCACTTACTTATACAGTCAGTCACACACCCACTGAGTCATCCATAAAGATACTCGTATACCCACTGATTCACCAATACACCTTGGTATATATTTTTAACACATAAACATTTTAAAAACACTCACATTCACTTGATGATGTCATCATTAATGTCATCAGTGATGTCATTTGAGATGTCATCAGTGATGTCATGAATGATGTTACTGACCATGTCATGAGTGATGTAATATGTGAGGTCATAAGCAGTGCATTGATGGAGAGCGAGTTATAGTTAACTTGGCTAACTATAACAGCTGAATTTCTCTGGTTATGTATGAGAGAAATGTCACCCTAACTATAACATCCCTGTAACCTTTGTTTTTTTCAGTGAATTTATATATATATACATATATATATATATGGTCACCACTAGGTAGTTATAATTAGGTCTGCTTTTCCGTTGAAACGTCATTTATTTGGTTTGCTAATAGCTTTGGCATCGTTTGACGAATCTTCACAAAACTTTCCAAGAAAAAGTTCACCCACCTCAGCTCCTTCCTGGAAAGTTGCATGGTGGATCCGTCAAGTAAGGGGGGGTAAAAACAAATAGCGGGATACCAAAACACAAAATCCCCATGCAGTTTCCATAGAATACTTTAGACAAGGTAATATAAAAAGCTGCTGAACAGAATTAAACATAATTTCGCAGGAAGCTAGATCTTGCTCAGCAGATTGTGCTTTTTGTGATTTAGTGTAAATCCGCTCATCAGTTTTATTTAGAAATTAAGGGACAAAAATAATTGTATATCTGGACGGGTGGGTCCGCAGGAGTCTAAAAAAACTCTTGCGGGAGTGCCAATTTAAAAATAGAGTGTTCTGATTGGCCCAGGGAGCTTTATTTCCCTTGGGCTATCTCTCGGGAGTGATCACTCTGATTGGCTACCAGCAACATGAGAAAAACATTACATTACAGGACTTGGGGACTTAGTGCCTAATCATGACTACGGCTGCCCTATTACAAGTTGGGCGGTCAGACCACCATGGGACTGCCGCAACTGCTTCAAGTGCCAGGCATCCGAAATCCCTGGCGGTGTTGCGGCAGCCTTAAGGCTGCAATATGCTTAGTAGTTCCACTGCAGCACTGCCAAGCATACTATGAGTTTCCTCTCTGCCATGGTTTTCATGGCAGTGAGCCCACCATAAAAACTGTGGCAGAGAGGAAACAAAGGGGACTCTACAAGGCCCCCTGTTGCCTCAAGGCCATGGGGTGCAAGCAGGGGGGCACATGTTGTGCGCAGCCCAGTTCCTGCATGGCATGGAGTGCACTGGCCCATGCCGTGCAGGACCTGCCTTTGACGCTTCCATTGCAGTGCCTTTTTTATAGGCACCACCAAAGAACCGCCCACCAGAGATTAGACTTTGTATTTTTTTTTAAAATTTTTATTTAGAGATAGTTCGTCAATACTTATTACAATAACACTATAATAAATTAATTCAACATCCTACTTATCCACATGATTAAGCAAATATTAAAACCATATACAGTAAAAACAACGGGATTTATATAGTACATCATTCCAAAGCAACCATCGTACAATCTAATTTACATTCGTGAATATTATATGAATATATTTATCTAATCCAGCAACGTAGCAGCCACATACGGTGTCTTAACTCGTACTCTCCCATAAAGTTCTAAACTTCTTATAGGAGCCCGATCTTAGAGCATATTTTTTTTTCACACTCCCTAATCCTATCTAGTTTACTAAGTAGCTGTGAAAAAGTTGGGATGCCCTTCGACCTCCACCTTTGCAGAATCAGTGACCGGGCTACCAGAACCAATATATATATCTGCTTTTTTTGCAAGGAGGTTGCTATTAGATCGGGAGAGTTCCTAGAATCATTGTCTTTATATCTAACACCTGCGGTGCTTTCAATATATTAAGGCAGTACTTGTTAATCATTTCCCAAAATCCATTTAGCTTCAAACACCCACAGATGATGTGAGCCAATTCCCTCCTCCCTCCATATTGCAGCGAAAGCAGTTTGTTGAGATTTGAGGGTTTATTTTATGCCAAAAACCTGGCGTTCGATACATCAGCTACTTAGAGTAATATTGCATTTGTTTTAGATTGGCCGCTTTCAACAAGGAGCTGTTAAACTTATTTATCTGGCTCCAAGCTGAAGTAGAGATTTGCAGCCCTTCCTGGGTTTGCCATTTTCTCTGTGCTTTCAGATATCATTTACCTGCCATTCAAGCTTGAAAAAGGGAGGCCCAACTACTTATCGATATACGATGTTTAGGATCTAATAATTGCCCTACTAACTCACTGGCTTCAGTAATATGTATGAGATTAAGCTCCAACAGAAAACCTCTAACACTGGCAGAAGACCATTGTAAGATTATTTTGCTATGTTTAATACACGGTTCTATTTCGGACCAGGTTTTCCAGTCCCCCATTAAAAAGTCTCCTATTTTACAAAAACCCTGACTTCTCCAGTTAGCTATAATCACTTAATTTAACAATGGATCTTGACCAATTTTTATATCAGAGAGGAGAGTTTCTCCATTTATATTGGGGATCCTATAATGCCCGAAAAGCTGTTTTTTTCGCCTAATGCTCCATTGTAGAGTTTTATATCTAGCTTTTTTGGGTGTTTTTATTAAACCCAAGAAGTCCTGGATTAGGTATTCTTTGTGAATTAAATCTAGGAAAAAATTATTGTACCTAATAATATTTAAAACCTTCATTGTTCTGTAAATGGTGTGTGCAAAGTTAGCATATTAGTATTCTTTCAGGTCAGGGAGAGCTAGTCCCCCTTCTGTCACCGGTCTAAAAAGTGCATCTATTGAAAGCCTGGAAACCTTATTTGCCCATATAAACGTGAAGGACAGACCTTGATCATCTTTAAAAAATTTCATTTGAACCGCATTTGGGATAGCTAGAAAATTACATAGTGGTAAAATCATCATGCAAATTATGGCTACTCGGCCTATTATTGTTATTGGAAGATCTTTCCTTTATCTTTTATTTTATTAAACAAAGGAATGTAATTTAAGGCATAAAGATCATTGACATTTTTCGTAACATACATGCCTAAATACATCTTATTCCGAGTATTGACCAATGGGGTCAGTTCTGCCAATAGTGAATCAGACGTACAATTACAAAGCAGAATCTCAGTCTTGGATGTATTGATTTTATACCCCCCAATGGATTGATTTTCTTGAAACAAATTAAATATTTGCATTTGCACTTCAATATTAGGTTTTAAAAAAAGGGCAATATCATCGACATAAAGTTTGATGTTAGTCATATCAGTCATTGGAGATGTTGAACTGGTGATACAGCGGATTGCTATGGCAAGGGGCTCTATAAAGCACGCAAAGAGCAGAGGAGACAGAGGACAACCCTTTCTTGTCCCTCTAACTACTTTGTAAATGCCGACCTTGTTGGCATTTACAATTATTTGAGCCGTTGCTCCCTCATGGAATTTAGAAATTACTGCAATCAGCTTGGGGGGAAATCCAAATTTAGCAGTGTATAGTACAGGCTTTCCCAGCACAAAAGGTCAAAAGCCTTTTCAGCGTCTAAAAGCATGATTTGGGTCGGGATTTTATTTTGAGTAAAATAGTCCAGGGCCTCAACTAAAAAAGTGGTATTAAAAGATAGTTATCGGCCTGCGACAAATCCGCATTGATCTTTGTGAATGATTGACCCTGTGCAGTTGCTCAGTCTACTTGCTAGTAATTTAGCTATGATTTTGTAGTCTGTATTCAGCAGGCTAATAGGTCTATAAGAATTTATATCCTCCTTATCTTTATTCGTTTTAAAAAACTGACTACCACAGCAGTTCGAAAGGAGGGTGGTATTCCTCCGCCCTGTAAAATATGATTAGCTAGCAAAATGAGCTCATCTTTTAAGCTTGCACTAATTTTTTTTAAAAATTCTATCGGAATGCCATCTTCCCCGCATGCTTTACCATTAGCCACAGATTGAACAACCGCTTCAATTTCTTGTATTGTAACAGTAGCAATTAATTTTGTACATTGATTTGGGAGTAATTTTGGAATTTTCAATCCATTAAAAAAAGAATTTAATTTTAAACTGTCCACCTCTTGCCTGACAGAATAGATAGATTCATAATGTTTTGAAAACGCACTTTGAATTGACTTTTCATTTGTAATGCAGATTTTAGTAAAGTTATTGGACTCTATTCTGGGCCTGTTTGTCTTTTATCTGCCAAGCTAGGAATTTACCGGTAAACTCACTCTCTTCGTATACTCTCTGAAGATTGGCAGAGTTGACTGTATATACTTTAGAATAATAGTAATCTTGCATCTCCTGGCGGGATGACTTTCAAGTGGATTTATTCTTACTGATTTTATCCCTTAAATATTGTTCATTAGTATGCTTAATCTTGAGTTCGAGATGGTTTCCCGCAAAATTTTGAGTGCATCTAATTGCGATCTGTTTAGATGATATAACACCATGAATTGTGGTGTTAAAGGCCTCCCAGACATTCTCTACCGAGGCCGTATCCCTATTTATCTGAAAAAAGCTTTCAATCTCCCTCTGGATTTCCTTGCACCATTCTTCATCTTCTAGCTGGATTCTATTAAATGTCCACTTCAGGGGTATTTTTATCCCTCCCGATTCCAGATAATTCAAGTTTTACTAAAGCGTGGTCTGAGAAGCTATTTTGTGTGTAGGTGCAATTAACCAGATTTAACCCCCTAGAAATTAAAAAATAGTCAAGTCTGGCGGCCGAGTTGTATTTCGCTGAGAAACACGAGTACTCTTTTTTTGGTAAATCTTGTCCGCCAGCTGTCTATTAGGTTTAGATTTTCCATACATTCGGTTAATTCCGCACCTAATCGTGGTTTATTTTGTTTTCGGACCCCCGAAGATTAATCTACAGCAGGATTCTGTAGATAATTAAAATCCCCGCCTAAAATGACCATTCCGGGAAGTATCAGCAATGCATGATACAAATCCAAAAGAGGTGCAGGATTATCCTTTACAGGAGCATAGATTGTGGCTATAGTCAACCTGGTATTATTAATTGAACCATTCACTAATCCCAATCTACCTTCTTTTATCTATCTGGGAATATATAATCTGGAAGGGAAAAAATTTGTTAAAAAAGATTGCTACCCCTCTTTGAGCCATACATGCTGATGAAAGATGGCTACTGCCTGCCCACTGCTGAAACATGTTGAATGGAAGTTTCCTCTTAGCAACATAGTTGGTTTCCTGTATAAATATAATGTCTGGGGAGTTGCCTTTCAACCATTCTTCCACAGCCCGAGCTTTAATTTTGTTATTCAAACCATTAGCATTAAAGGAGAGAATTCTAACAGATTCTTTAGCTGCCTGTTGGTAAGACATCATCGATGGTAACAAAAAGTATTCAACCTAGCTTATATCTACATATTTTAACACAATAAAGATAAATAGGAATCACGTATAGGACTATAATAACAGTCACTAGTAATACTTAAAAAGATAGTTAAATAATCTTGCTGCTTATTCTCTTTAGACGACTTTTGCCTGACAATACAAAGTTTAGCTAAAAACAGAGTCTGTGAATAAGAGATATATAAAGTGACAGTGCAAATACAATGCTTAACTGAGTTGAGCATTAATGTAAATTCCCAAAGAGATAAAGTCCATTTTATCCTAAACAACTTTGTAGGGAGCATAGCAGCCCTTAGAGAAAGTGTCTGTACCTTTAGAGCCAGCTAAGAGGAAAACAAGAAACAATACAGTACCAGTAGGCTTAACTAGTTTAACTAGTTTAAGGTGTCTGTGCATATATACCGGATAAAGTGACAGTGCGGTGCAATTAGCATATAAAGTGCATGATAAAATTGCAGTAATACCTGAAACCCTAACCTGTTCTTTACAATCATAGAATTTGTTTGCAATATGTTTTTCCCCAGTATCACATGGACACATTGAGATTTAGAAGAACTATCCCCTTTTTTTCCTCATGCTTCCCCTGCCCCACCCGTGAACCCCCCCCACCCTTGAAGAACCCCCCGCCCCGTGTATGTGGAAGAATAGCCCACATCTCCTCCCAGTCCCCATGCAGAACTCTGGGTGCCATGTACCTGCACCCCCTCCTGTGTGTTCCATCTACCGGAGTTTTGGAATACCTCCGGCCCCCAGTCCCTCCCCCCGGATCCCTTAAGTACTCTTACATGAGATCATTAATATCATATCCTCATCAATGGAAAAAACAAAAAAAGACCTCCTAATTCTTTATACTTCAAGCCTAACATTGGTTAATTATATTACATTCTAATAACACTAGTGTAGACTCGAGATCTGCTGTAGTAGTTCTGGTGCTTTAACCACATTGTCCAGCAAATTAAATTTGCCATTTGCCAAGACTTTTTGTTTCGATTGCTGAACAATGGTTGCCTGTACTCCCTTTGATTTGAAAGAGTCAATCATTCTTACAAATTCTCGGCGCCTCTTTGCCGCCACAGCCGACATGTCAGAGAAGATTTTAAAATGTGGCGCTTCTTGTGTTGACAATGATCTTTTCTCAATGGCCTTAGAGAGGATCTTTTCCTTTATTCAAAAATTGGCAAAATTTAACAAGATGGTGCGAGGATATTTTGCATTTAATGGGTGCTGGAAAGGGACTCTATAGACTCTGGTGATGGTTAAATCGCTTTCTAATTCGGGGATTGCTTTCTTCAATAATGACTCAACCCATTCTCGCACCTGAGTCCCTTCAATTGCCTCTGGAGCGCCTACTAACCGTAGATTAGATCGTCTGTTGTATTTTCTGTATTTTGTTTAATTTGAGATATTTCATGTTCAAAAGTCATTGCTTTGTCTTCAAGACTAGAAACGCGTTCCTCAACTTCAATTAACCGTTCCGAAATTTTACCCATAGAGTCTTCAATTTGGGAAAGCCTAGCATGCAATGGAGCAATTTCCTGTGCTTGTGATGCCCGAAGCTCTTTAATTTCTGAAAGAATTAATTCAAACATACTTTGCACTGATAGATCGGCTTCTTTCCCATTCTCTGAACCCTGAAAGGCCGCCTCGTTACTGATCGAGGCTATACTTAAGGATGGAGAGTGAGCTACAGGCTTTTCTGTCTCGTCGAGTTGCATCGCGGGAGAAGGTGGAAGTGGAGGTGCGGGGATGGGATAGCCTGCATTAGTGATGAATCTGAGGGTTGACTAGAGGTAGCAGTGGCTGTCATTGCAAAATGAGATTTGGAGAACAGCAGAAACTGCTTGCAGCAAGTAGGGGTAGAGAAAGATTCCACCAAAGACAATTTCTGGGAGGCCACCCTTTCTGTATTTGTATTTACATTTTCGGCTCTTGTCTCAGAGGAATCCCCCCCTGTGCTCGAGTAGGTTCTGACCTCGTCTGTTGATTACCAGTGACCCTATTCTCGGGCGGAGCATCCTGTGCCTCCAAGGTCTGCGCTCTTTCTGCAGCTAGCAGATGCTGCACTTTCAAATCCATTCTTTGTTGTGCTTTCCGCAACACACATGAACTACCCGTTGTTTTCTCCATATTTGACTTATTGCGGTGCTTTTGAGTGAAAATCGACCGATTGCCAGTCTGATTGCCAGACAAGGGACTTGTATTCAGATTCTTGTGCTTAATCGTGCACATACTGCTAGGCTCCCCTTTATTGCCCACTTCTCTCGTCTGCTCTCCTGATTCTTTTTCTTTTTTTTCTTTTTCCTCCTCTTCCCCTCTTTCCCTCCTCCTTTAAACTTTCCACCTTCGCCCTCTGCACCCTCCTCTAAAAAGCACAACAAAGTCAGTGTTGCCTCTATTAATTTCTGCTTCCTATTGGTTTTACTCCTTTTCCCCTTCTCTTCTACCACCTCTTCTCCTCATCTCATTCCGTGCTTGACTTGCACTCAGCTATTCAGATTTCATTAATCAGGCGTTCTTCCATGCCGCTGCGCCTCTGTGTCGTGCCTCTGTGTCGTGCAAAAACAAAATTAACTCCGCCTTAATCTCTTCCAATTTCAGAGTCAATCCAAGCTTTTACTCCCAAGCTCTCCTGCAGGCACCTGCTGGTCAAAGCCCCCTATATTGCAGCATGTTCTAAATATTAGGTTTTTGGTGAAAACAAGTTGGGCGTGCTCTCTGAGCAGAGGAGACAAGGAGTTTGCACACCACAGCTCCCCGTGGTTGTGCGCCCTTACCTTCAACTGGCAACGTGATGCTGAACCACTCCCACCTCTGCGTTATCCTTTTTGGGGTATTTCTTGTTGACAGAATTGCTGCTCCTTGGTTGCGGGTGCCTCACCCTCATGTACAGCTCCAAGGCTCCTCGTTCTCGGCTCCAAATGTCCATTAAAGGCGGATTTTTCCCCCTCAGAGTCGGTACGGAGGGCCACAAATTTGGCAGTTTCCAAAGTTCTCTCCCCTCTATCCTCCGTCCGCCACCTTCATTACCAGCTTCACTTCTGGGGTGGGGCATGTCCGGGGGAAACGCACTAGCCGTGACGCTTGTAGGAAGCGTCAGAGAGATTAAACTTTGGTGGTCTTAGAGCAGGTGGTGGCGTGGGAGCCCCACTCCAAGACTGCCAAAGTTGGAATTGGCAGTCTTAGAGTGGGGCTCCCACGCCACCACCTGCTCCAAGACCACCAAAGTCTAATCTCTCCAACACTTCCCACAAACCCATTCACAGAGCCATTCCAGTACTCACACCCCCCTTACTGATTTATAGATCTACACACACATCCACACGATCACCCATACTGCTACGCATACACCCATTCACTCACTAATACAGCCATTGACATATCCACTCATACACCCATACAGGCACTCACACACTGAGTGAGTCACCCATAGAACTACTCACATGCCTAGACACTCACCCATACAGTTAATCACACAGCCACTTACTCATCCAAACAGTTACATACACACATGCACTTACTTACTCATACAAATAGTAACACATACTCACTCACCTATACAGTCACTGACAGAAGCATGCACTCATCCATATAGCTACTCTCACATTCACTCGCTCACTCATACAGTCACTCATATACCCCGTCACTCACCTATACTGCCTTTCACATACCCAGTTACTCATCCATACTGACACAAGCACTCAATCACCAACACAACCATACAGACACTCACTCACTCATACAGCTTCTCACACACGCACACAGTACCCCATATAGCCACTGACTCACCCACTCACTCATACATACAGGCAGTCACACACCTCCTCACCCACACATATAGAAACCCAGACAACCATAGAGGTATTCAGGCAACCAATCAATCACCCATTTAGCCATACACGTACCTACTAACACACTCATACACCCACTTGGACTTCAACTGACAGACAGTTACACACACTTACACAATCAGTCACTCACCCACACATTGACTGAGACACCTAATCACTTACTTATACAGTCAGTCACACACCCCCTGAGTCATCCATACAGACACTCATATACCTACTAATTCACCAATACACCTTGGTATATATATTTAACAGAAGAAGAAGGTTATGCTGTTCCTCAAGAGTGTACGAGCAAGGGAAATTGACACCACCCTGAACGTTTGGGTTCAGAGTTGGGAGTCCATTTATTGGATTGTAATGCCCTCACACACCCAATCGGGTGTCATGCTTCATCATCTGGGCTGCTCCTCGTCGGGTCGGCGGTGCAATACCCAACGGGCTCCCTATAGTAGGGGCACTTTGGCGGAGATCTTTTTCCAATAGCCGTATGGTGAAGTGGGGGTGAGGGGCCAGAACTGTGTAGATGTATGTGTGTGATTTAAAATAAGGTTAGGAGTATCCGTGAAGACAATTTTTAATCAGTGGGTCTCCTACCCTAGTTAAAAATACCGGACCCGGTAGATGTGGGTAGGTCGACTCGATACGTGACAACAGCACAAAACTCGTGAGGAACTCCTCTAGTTTGACCTACCGGGTACTGATGCCACCTGGTTAGCTTACAACAATGGGTAGGACCAGGTCTGACAGGTACACGATTTAGGTAGTTACCTGGTTGATGTGAGTATGTTGCCACATCGCCAATTTTAAGTGTAGATAGTTTCCACAATATAGGTCCTGATGAATCGCATGTAGACTATTACAGTGAGCGAGAAACATGTTGACCTCATTTGCACCAATAGCGACGCTTAGATCTAAGACATAATACTTAGCCAAACACCGCATTGTTTATATTTTTAACTAGGGTAGGAGACCCACTGATTAAAAATTGTCTTCTACAGATACTCCTAACCTTATTTTAAATCACACACATACATCTACACAGTTCTGGCCCCTCACCCCCACTTCACCATACGGCTATTGGAAAAGATCTCCGCCAAAGTGCCCCTACTATAGGGAGCCCGTTGGGTATTGCACCGCCGACCCGACGAGGAGCAGCCCAGATGATGAAGCATGACACCCGATTGGGTGTGTGAGGGCATTACAATCCAATAAATGGACTCCCAACTCTGAACCCAAACGTTCAGGGTGGTGTCAATTTCCCTTGCTCGTACACTCTTGAGGAACATCTTAACCTTCTTCTTCTAATACTTCAATTAGGGCACCTATGCTGGACCTCCCTCGACACTGATAGAGGAAAAAGCCCTGTAGTCCCTCCTTTGTATACTGATATATATTTAACACTCATAAACTTTTTGAAAACACTCACAGTCACTAGATGATGTCATCACTGATGTCATCAGTGATGTCATTTGAGATGTCATCAGTGATGTCACTGACAATGTCATGAGTGATGTAATATGTGAGGTCATAAGCAGTGCATTGCGGGGGAGTGAGCTATAGTTAACTTGGCTAAATATAACAGCTGAATTTCTCTGGTTTTGTATGAGAGACATGTCACCCTAACTGCAACGTCCCTGTGACCTTTGTTTTTTTCAGTGACTTTATATATAAATACATATATATATGGTCACCACTAGGTAGGTATAATTAGGTCTGCTTTTCCATTGAAACATCATTTATTTGGTTTGCTAATAGCTTCGGTATCATTTGACGAATCTTCAGAAAAATTTCAAAGAAAAAGTTCATCTACCTCAGCTCCTTCCTGGAAAGTTGCAGGGTGGATCCGTCAAGTGGGGGGGGGGGGGGGGGGGTAAAAAAAGCGGGGTACCAAAAAACAAAATCCCCATGCATTTTCCATAGACTTCTTTAGACAAGGTAATATAAAAAGCTGCTGAACAGAATTAAACACATATTCGCAGGAAGCTAGATCTTGCTGAACAGATTGTGCTTGTTGTGATTTAGTGTAAATCCGTTCATCAGTTTTATTTAGAAATTAAGGGACAAAAATAATTGTATATCTGGATGGTTGGATCCGCAGGAGTCTCAAGAGACTCTTGCGGGAGTGCCAATTTAAAAATAGAGTGTTCTGATTGGCCCAGGGAGATTTATTTTCCTTGGGCTATCTCACGGGAGTGATCACTCTGATTGGCTGCCAGCAACATGAGAAAAATGTTACATTACAGGACTTGGAGACTTAGGGGGTCATTATGATGTCGGGCGGATCGCCACCGCCCGACCGGCGGTGGCGATCCGCCCGACATCTTTCCCCGCCCGCCCTCCATTTACCCCCACCATATTACAATGGCGGGGGGACAGTGGCGGATGGAAAGAACGTCCGCCGCATTTCCGCAGGCAGGCAATCGTTCCGATTGCCTGCCGGGCGGAACTCGGGCCTAATATGGTGGCGGTGTCTGGAAGACACCGCCATCCATATTAGGATGCCTGGCGGTGAAGTCCTTTCCATGGCGGCAACGCCGCCATGGAAAGGCATGCGGGAATTGCTTTGGGGGCCCGTTGCGGGCCCCCGGGGGGGTGGGGGGGTGGGTGGCTGCACTTGGGGGGTACCTATGGTACCCCCCTACATTGGCATGCACAAGGTGGCAGGCACCGCGCGGTGCATGTCACGTTGTGCATGCCAATGCACTGCATGCATTTTTTACATTGCGGCGGGTGCTGCTGAGAGCACCGCCCGCCGCAATGTAAACAATGTGGGATGCGACCGCCAGGGTGGCGGTCGCATCCTAATGGGCACAGCGGGACCGCCGCACCGCTGGCGGTCGGTCCCATTTACCGTTACGGTGGCGGGCGGACACATCGTAATGGGCCACTTAGTGCCTAATCATGACTATGGCTGCCCTATTACAAGTTGGGCGGTCAGACCACCATGGGACTACCGCAACTGCTTCAACTGCCAGGCATCCGAGATCCCTGGCGGTGTTGCGGCGGTCTTGAGGCCGCAGTATGCTTGGTGGTTCCGCTGCAGCACTGCCAAGCATATTATGAGTTTCCTCTCTGCCATGGTTTTCATGGCAGTGAGCCCGCCATAAAAACTGTGGCAGAGAGGAAACAAAGGGGACTCTACAGGGCCCCCTGTTGCCTCAGGACTATGGGGTGCATGCAGGGGGGCACATGTTGTGCGCAGCCCAGTTCCTGCATGGCATGGAGTGTACTAGTCCATGCCGTGCAGGGACTGCCTTTGACACTTCCATTGCAGTGCCTTTTTCATGGGCACCACCAAAGAACCGCCCACCAGAGATTAGACTTTGTTTTAAAAAAAAAAAAAAATTATGTAGAGATAGTTCGTTAACCCCTTCCATGCGTCGGACGGCCGTGAGCCGTCCGACGTCACTGTGGGCGTGTGCGTCGGACGGCTCCCGGCCATCCTAGCACCCACCCATGGGGGAAGCGCTAGCGCTCCCCCCGTTGGCCGCCCTTGAAGCTGCCGCCACCAGGGAAGGCAGGGGAATCCCTTCCCCTGCCCCCCCGCCCCCCTCCACGTCATCTAATAATCAGGGCACGAGTCGGGGTACCACGCGGGTGGACGGCGTCCCCCCACTTATTTTCCAGGGTGGACGCCGTCCACCCTGCTTTATCAAAACGCCGTCCACCCTGCCCTGCTCATCCAAAGCGTGATAAAGCGCGCACCAACCAAACAACGCATTTCCGGGTGATTGCCTCGGACTGCCGGTCACCACGTCCCTGGCCTGCACCTAGGTGTTAGGTTGACTTGCCCGCCTATTTTTAGCGCTACGGCCTATCGCAGCTCTTGCTCTGTGAACCTGCCCCCACCCCTTTGTAACCTTGCCGGGGACCTACCAGTAGAACACAGACGATCTGCGACCAATAAAAGATCCTTTATTCAGTGACAGATATAAAGAGAATGGAGATGCTTCCCGAACCATACAAACAGCATCGGACTGCCCATTTATTCAACCGGGCATTCGCCTGGGCGGCCAGAGCCTTTGGATGCTCGTGTTTAAAGGCAGGAGGCTGCTGCTGGCACCTCTGCTATCTTCTCCAGACCCCCCCACCCCCATGTTAATTGGAGCTGTAGCAGCTGGTGCTTTAGGAAAGATAGAAGAAAAAGAGCGAGGAAAGACAAACGGAGAGAGAGTGGGATGGGAGAGGGGAGGAGGGGAGAGGAGAGGAGGAAGGGAGCTAAGCTGATTTGAACATTTTTAACAGGGCTGCTTTTGGTTCCCTGTCTGTCCCTGAATATAAATCCATCCCTCCAAGCATGATCCCTGCCACCAAGCAAAGCCTTTCACCTACCAGCGTCTATGAAGATAGGAAGAGAGTCATAGGGAAGGAAGTCAATAGCTCAGTTAGGTTTACATCAGCCCTAGACCAATTCTTAGCGCACATCATGTTACATGGGAAAGAGACAGAGACCGGGTGTTTAACAGAGGCTGGGGTTATTTGCTGATTGAAGACGCACTTGTTCTGCATCAGGAAGATCGAGAAAGAGAGGGATAGGAGATATGAAATACATATAGACTTATAGTGCGATATAGCTCGAGTTGGGGGTACACGCAGGTACACGGCGTCCCCCCACTCTTTTCACAGGATGGACGCCGTCCCCCCTGCCAAGAAGCTGGGCCCCACAGAAATATGCTGAACGTGTCCCGGTGTAATTTTCAGACACCGGGACACGTTGAGCACGTGACGTCATGAGGTCATTTGCATATCGTCAGTCCCCCCACTTCTTTTTATAGGACTTGTGCCCTGCTAATGATGTCAGCACGCGAGGCGCGCTGACGTCATCAGAGGATACCGGATGCACTGGAAGCCATTTGCTTCCAGTGCATCCAGAGGAGAGCAGGTGAGTTTCTCCTCGGGGAGGGTGGGGGGTATGTTTTAAAAGGCATCGGAGGAAAGGAAAGGGTTTTCCTTTCCTCCGATTTCTTTTTAAAAGCATTCCTGCTGCACGATCGCGCCTGGGGCGCGATCGTGCAGCAGGAATGCCCGGGTTTTTTTAAATGGCCATTTTGTGTCGGGGAGCGACCCCTTTGGGTAGCAATGTGTGTAGTTGGTTCTGCCCCCCTCCCCTTGGGGGGGCAGATCGGATAATTTAACAAAAAAAAAAATTATGTGTGTCCCCACTAGGCCACCAGGGATTTTTTTTTTTAAAATGCCCTTTGTGTGTCGGGGAGCGGCCCCTTGGGCAAGGGTCGCTCCCCTTGGGGGAGCAATCTGTGTAGTTGGTTCTGCCCCCCTTGGGGGGGAGATGGGAGAATTAAAAAAAAAAGTATGTGTGTGCCCACTGGACCACCAGGGATTTTTTTTTTAATTGCCCTTTGTGTGTCGGGGAGCAATTTGTTTAGTTGGTTCTGCTCCCCTTGGGGGGGCAGATCTGATTACATTTTTTTTTTTAAAAGTAGGTGTGTGCCCACTAGGCCACCAGGGATTTCTTTTTTTTAAATGCCCTTTTGTGTCGGGGAGCAGCCCATTGGGCAAGGGTCGCTCCCCTTGGGGGAGCAATTTGTTTAGGTGGGTCTGCCCTTGGGGGGGGCAGATCGGATTTAAAATAAATAGAAAAGTACCTGTGTGCCCACTAGGCCACCAGGGATTTTTTTTTTTTTATTATGTTTTTGAGGAGCGGCCCCTTAGGCAAGGGTTGCTCCCCTTTGGGGATCATTTATTTTGGCCATTTCTGCCCCCCTTGGGGGAAGATCAATCAATCACTCAGGGAATTGTAAGCATGCTACTCACCCGTGAGGGTCTCAAGGCACTGAGGGGGGGTCCGCAGATCTGTTTAGCCGAAGAGCCAGGTCTTGAGGGTCTTCCTGAAGGTGTTCAGGGAGGGGGCAAGTCTGATGTCTGCCGGTAGCTCGTTCCAGGTCTTGGCTGCAATGTGAGAGAAGGATCTTCCGCCTGCTCTGGCTCTGTGGATGCGCGGGGTTTCGGCCAGTGCGAGGTTGGAAGATCGGAGGTTTCTTTTGGGTACGTGGAAGTTTATTCTGTCGTTGAGGTATTTGGGTCCGTTGTTGTGTAGGCATTTGTAGGCGTGAGTGAGGATTTTGAAAGTGACTCTTTTCTCCACGGGGAGCCAGTGGAGACTTTGTAGGTGTTGGCTGATGTGTTCGTGTCGGGGGATGCCGAGGACGAGTCTGGCGGCGGTGTTCTGTACTGTCTGGAGTTTGCAGAATAGGGACTTGTTGATGCCGGCGTAGAGTGCGTTTCCATAGTCCAGTCTGATGGTGATGAGTGCGTGGGTGACTGTCTTCCTTGACTCAGGGGGGATCCACTTGAAGGTCTTGCGGAGGATGCGGAGGGTGTTGAAGCAGCTGGAGGTGACGGCGTTGACCTGTCGGTTCATGGAGAGTGATGAGTCGAGTACGATGCCGAGGTTCTTGGCGTGGTCTGAGGGGGTAGGTGGGCTTCCGAGGGCGGTCGGCCACCAGGTGCTGTCCCATGCAGAAAGGGTGGTACCGAGGACGAGGACTTCTGTCTTCTCGGCGTTGAGCTTCAGGCAGCTGTTGGTCATCCAGACTGCGACATCTTGCATTCCTTTCTGGAAGTTGAGTTTGGCAGTGGTGGGGTCTTTGGTGAGGGAGAGGATGAGCTGGGTGTCGTCGGCGTAGGATACGATGTTGAGGCCGTGTTGTCGGATGATGGCTGCGAGGAGGGCCATGTAAATGTTGAAGAGGGTGGGGCTCAGTGATGAACCCTGTGGGACTCCGTAGGTGATTTTCGTGGGGTCGGAGAGGAAGGGTGGGAGTCTGATCCTTTGGCTTCTTCCGGTGAGGAATGATCGGATCCAGTCCAGGGCTGTTCCTTGTATGCCTGCGTCGTGTAGTCTGACGACTAGTGTGCGATGGGAGACGGTGTCGAAGGCCGCTGATAGGTCGAGTAGGATGAGGGCTGCGGAGTGGCCTTGGTCCAGAAGGGTGCGGATGTCGTCTGTGGCGGCGAGTAGGGCGGTCTATGTGCTGTGGTTGCTTCGGAATCCGGATTGGGACGGGTCGAGGACGGCGTTTTCTTCTAAGAATCGTGTCAGTTTCCCGTTGACTGTTTTCTCTGCAACTTTGGCTGCGAAGGGGAGGAGCGAGATGGGCCGATAGTTCTTGAGGTCGATGGGGTCAGCTGTGGGCTTCTTGAGCAGGGGTCTGACTTCTGCGCGCTTCCAGTCATCTGGGAAGGTGCCTGTTTTGAAGGTGGTGTTGATGGTGCGTTGTAGTTCCGGTGCGATGGCGGCCACGGCTCTGTGGTAGATGTGAGGGGGCAGGGGTCGGGGGGGGCCCCCGAGTGGATGCTTTTCATGG
Organism: Calotriton arnoldi; assembly: GCA_963921515.1. Classification (NCBI taxonomy): domain Eukaryota; kingdom Metazoa; phylum Chordata; class Amphibia; order Caudata; family Salamandridae; genus Calotriton; species Calotriton arnoldi. Next base: position 87,072 of record CAWUFW010014355.1, on the reverse strand, counting down.
TCGAGGCGGTGTCTTCGGCCGTGATCAGTGTCCAGTTGGAGATGGTGGGCTGGCTGGTGTTTCTGGGGGCGGGGGGCCGTCTGTGGCGCCTGGTGGATGGTCGATGAAGTTGTCGTAGAGGTTTTTGATCTTGAGGTGGAAATAGGTTCCAAGCTTGTCGCAGAGGTCTTGGGATGGGGTGATGTCTGTGGCTTCGCTGCGTGGGTTGGTGAATTCTTGAATGACACTGAAAAGTTCCTTGGAGTTGGTGGAGTTGGCCAGGATTTTGTTGTGGATGAAGTTCCTTTTGGTGGCTCTGATCTGGTTGTGGTAGTCCGTCATGGCATCCTTGTAGGTGGTGTGGTTTTCGGTTGCCTTGGTGTTTCTCCAGTTCTTCTCCAGGCATCTGCAGGTGCGTCTGGCTTCTTGGAGAGTGGTTGTGAACCAGGCGGCTTTCCTGGGGCGTTGTCTGTCAGGGTTGCATAGCGGGGCAAGCTCATCTGCGCAGTTGGAGATCCAGGTGTGGAGTTCTCTGGCTGCGTCGTTTGCGCTGTTTGCGTCGGGTGCCCAGGTGTGCTTGTCTCGGTTGAGGGTGGAGTTAAGTTGCTCGTCGGTAACCTTGCTCCAGTTCCTTCGTGGTGGGCGTGGGGCTGGTTTGGGTGCCTTGGGTTTGTTGATGGCGAAGTGTACGCAGTGGTGGTCAGTCCATGGCGGCTGCGTTGTGTGGCTGAAATGGACGCTGTTTCCTGCCGCGAAGATGGGGTTGAGGGTGTGTCCTGCTCTGTGGGTCGGTGTGTTGACGAGTTGTTTAAGTCCGATGCTGGCGAGGTTGTCACGAAGGATAGTGGAGTTGGGGTCGCTGGGGTTGTCGAGGTGGAAGTTCAGGTCTCCAATGAGTATGTAGTTTGTTGAGGTGATCGCGCGGGGTGCGATGAAGTCGGTGATGGTGGAGGCGAAGGGTGTTCGGGAGCCGGGGGGTCTGTAGACGAGGGTTCCTCGGAGTTTGGCCTTGGGGGTGATCTGGATCTTGAAGTGCAGGTGTTCGGCGGAGGGGAAGGTTTCGCTGGAGGTGGTGAGGCGGAGGGTGCTCTTGTGGGCGATGGCGAGGCCCCCTCCTGGGTGGTTGGGGCGGTCTTTCCTCTGGATCTTGTATCCGTCTGGGATGGCGGTGCTGATGTCGGGGGTGGAGGATGCGTTGGTCTAGGTCTCTGTGAAGAAGGCGATGTCGGGCGAAAGAGAGTCGAGTAGGTTCCAGATTTCCATGGCGTGTTTGTGTACGGAGCGTACGTTGAGGAGGATGCATTTTAGGGTGTCGCCGGTGCTGGCGTCGGCGGTGTTGGAGGCCGGGGTGGCGGTGAGGGTCTGGCGGCAGTGGAGGCAGGAGAACTGCCCGTGGGTCGTGTTCGGCGAGGCCTGTTGGCATTCTCTAAGTCTTCCAGGGTTGAGACCGAGGAGGGTGGTGGTGTCGTAGCGATGGGTAGTGGGAGGGCCAGGGTTCCTGGCGCTGGCCGCGGTCGGGTTGCGGACGGGCGCAGACGGGCTTGCCTTTGGCGCGCCAGCGGCGTGACTGCGCAGCGGCCGCCATTAAGTAGGGGAGGTGGGAGGGAGGAGAGGCTGGGAGGCGGGAGTAGGGGAATTCCGGGGGGAAATTCCGGAGGGGAAATTCCGGGGGGGAATTCCGGGGGGGAATTCCGGGGGGGAATTCCGGGGGAGAGGGGCCGCAGGGGCAGCAGCGGCGAAAGGCAAAAGGAACAGGCAGGCACGAGAAAATAAAAACAGTGGTGGAATTAGAGCATGACACAGATGGGCACAATAACCGTGGCACAACAGGGAAAAAATTAAGTAAAAAAAGCGTCTGAGAAAGGTTACGGTGGTTGGAGGCAGTCTGGTCCCAGTTGGAGCGGGCAGCAGGCGCAGGAGCGGGCAGCAGCCTCGAACCTCCCAAGGAGGATGTCGGGGTCTGGAGGCAAGAGACAGCACAGCGGACCAGCGGGGAGAGAGTGGACCTAGACCGATCGGCCTTGTGAGTCTAGGCCAATCTGCCCCCAAGGGGGGCAGAAGCCATTAGACACCAGGGATTGTTTTAGTGTTGTTGGGGAGCGGCCCCTTGGGCAAGGGTAGCTCCCCTTGGGGGAGCATTATGTTTTTGGGGAGCTGCCCCTTCAGCAAGGGTCGCTCCCCTTTGGGGAGCATTTATTTGGGACGTTTCTGACCCCCTGGAAGGGCAGATCGACCCAAACAAACAATTAATTTTATTGTATGCCCACTAGGCCACCAGGGATTGTTTTAGTGTTGTTGGGAGTGGCCCCTTGGGCAAGGGTCGCTCCCCTTTATGGGGTGAATATTGTGGCTGTTTCTGCCCCCTTTGGGGGCATATCGGCCATATGTTTTCAGGCCCATCTGTCCCCATGGGGGGCAGAAGCCACTAGACACCAGGGCTTTTTAAATGTTGGTATTGGGGAGTGACCCCTTGGGCAAGGGTAGCTCCCCCTTTATGAGGGTGAATTTTTGGCTATTTCTGCTCCCCGCGGGGGCAGATCGGCCTTATGCTTTTAGGCCCACCTACCACCTTTGCTTGGCTGGTGGATAGTGTGTGGACTAGTGCATTATTTGAATATGTGATTGTAATGTTTTATTTCTCCTTTTTATTCTAGTGCAAAGCTTTTGATTCTTGTTTGCGGTTTCGGCAGTGGTTGATCTGCAGTTTTGCGTAGTTGCATTTTTTTGGTAAGAAAAACATTTTTGTTGTGTTTACTCCAAATGAGTATTAATGTCATGCATGAATGATTTTTTTGTAAGTGGTGTCATAATAGCAGCATATTTAGTTAGTGTTTTGAGCATGAAATTCTTTGCGATGTGTTTTGCGTTGTCTTATGTGTAATTTTCTTTTCTTTTTCTTTTTTAGTGGGATACTGTTGGTCCTTACTGTGTCTGTGCAGAGTAGGTGGTGGTGAGTCTAGCTGCTTCTGGCAAGTGAGTGGTATAGTGTTGGAGTACAGAGGTCTTTGTGATAAAGCCACATTTTGTTTATTACTTATTTTACAAAGTGTTTGTTGTTGTTGACTTGTTTGACAAGTTACCTTTATTAGTAAGGATTATGGCTAGCCGTAGAATTACTGCTCAGCAGGTGGTTGGTATGCTTTTTGAATCTTCCTCTGAGCAGGATTATGAGACTGACAGTGCGTCTGAGGGAGAGGAGGGAGCACAAGATTCTGGCAGTGTGTTTTCTGTCCACGAGGAATCATCTGATGATGAAGCTACTTTCAGTGCGGATGAAGCTACTCTCAGTGCGGATGAAGTGCCTGTTTTAGAGGAGGACACTGACGTGCCGATGGTGCAGCAAGAGACATCGGGATTGCAGCCTGAGGCTGCAAAGCTTCCTACTGGAAGTGCTGGACTCTGGGTTGATCCAACCATGGTGCAGCCGGTGTTGCCTGCCTTTAGTGGTGATGCAGGGTGTAGAGTGGATTGTGAACATTTTTTGCCTATACAGTTTTTTCAGTTGTTTATGGATGATGTATTTTTGGCTGAGATTGTTGAGCAGACTAATTTGTATTTGTTTTTGAGGGACAACAGTGCCAGACTTAGGTCCCGCTCTAGAGCTACCCGGTAGACTCCCACAAATCTGGATGAGATGAAGAAGTTTTGGGGTTTTACTTTTTTGATGGGCTTGATAAGGAAGCCGTCCCTGGCTTCATATTGGTCTACCAGTCCCTTGATGGCAACGGCCATATTTCCTGCAATTATGAGTCGTGATCGGTATTTACTTTTGCTTCGGATGCTGCGTTTTGTTGATAATGCTTTGGCGTTGCCACAAGATCACCCTGACTGTGACCGTCTTTTTAAGATTCGGCCTGTTCTTGATCACTCTGTAGATCGATTTTCAGAGATCTATACTCCAGGGAAAGAAATAGCTGTTGATGTGTCTTTGGTCCTGTTCAAGGGCCGTTTGGTTTTTAGGCAATACATTCCTAGCAAGAGGGCATGTTATGGAATTAAGATGTATATGTTGTCTGAGAGTAGGATAGGATATGTCTATAATTTCCTGGTGTACACTGGTAGGGATTCCACTATTGACCCCCCTGGTTGTCCGTCCACATTTGGAGTTTCAGAGAAAATTGTGTGGGATCTTGCTAGAGGACTGCTTAACAGAAGCCACCATTTGTACCTTGATAGCTTCTACACTGCTGTGCAATTGTTTAAGGAATTGTTCAAGGTGGACACTTTTGCTTGAGGCATAATCCGCTCTAACCATAAAGGCTACCCAAAAGAGCTTGTTTGCAAAAAGCTTCAGAGGGGACAGTGCAGTGCCTTGCGTAGTGTGGAACTGCTAGCTGTGAAATTTGTGGACAGGAGGGATGCATGCTGACTACCATTCATGATGAGAGTACTTCACCTGTGACTGTTTGGGGTCAGGTTGCTGAAGTGCGCAAACCTGTGTGCATTGTAGACTACAATAACCACATGGGTGGTGTCGATAGAGTAGATCAGAGGTTGGAACCTTACACTGCTGTTCCTAAGGCTTACATTTGGTATAAGAAGTTGGCCATCCATCTCTTCAATTTAGCAACTTTCAATGCTTTTGTTGTGTTCAAGGAGTGTTCTCCTGCGTCAAAGATGACTTTTGTTCAGTTTCAGGAGTCTATGATAGGCAGCCTTGTTGTTGTGGAACAGGCAAGTGTTCCTAGAGTTGGAGTGGTGGAGGATGTGGCTAGATTGAAAGATCGCCACTTTCCAGATTAATTCCTCCCACGTCCAAAAAAAACAATCCCTGTAAGAGATGTAGAGTCTGCTTGCGAAGAGGTATGCGGAAGGAGAGTCGTATGCACTGTGCCGATTGTCCTTCTAATCCTGGGCTGTGTGTGCCCACATGTTTCAGATTGTATCACACTCAAAAGAGTTTTTGGGAGCAACCGTGAGTCTAATAGTGTACTGCCTGGTCTGTATGGTTTTATATAGTTGTTGTTCAGTTTCACGTTTGGCAATAGAATGATGTCTTTAGTTACTGCTGTTGTTTTTGTAGTTATAGATTTGTATCTAGCTGCAATTGGTTTGTGTTTTCTTTCTTGTTAAAATTTTTTAATGGCGGTGTGCGTGACTGGCGCTTGGCTGGCGGTGTGCGTGGACTGGCGCTTGGCTGGTGGTGTGCGTGGACTGGCGCTTGGCTGGCGGTGTGCATAGATTGGCGCTTGGCTGGTGGTGTGCGTGGACTCGCGCTTGGCTGGCGGTGTGCATGGACTGGCGCTTGGCTGGCAGTGTGTGTGGTCTGGCACTTGGCTGGCGGTGTGCGTGGTCTGGCGCTTGGCTGGCGGTGTGCGTGGACTGGCGCTTGGCTGGCGGTGTGCGTGGATTGGCGCTTGGCTGGCGGTGTGCATGGACTGGCACTTGGCTGGCGGTGTGTGTGGACTGGCGCTTGGCTGGCGGTGTGTGTGGACTGGTGCTTCGCTGGTGGTGTGCTTGGGCTGGCGCTTGTCTGGCAGTGTGCGTGGACTGGCATTTGGCTGGCGGTGTGCGTGGGCTGGCGCTTGGCTGGCAGTGTGCGTGGGCTGGCGCTTGGCTGGCAATGTGGGTGGGATGGTGCTTGGCTGGCGGTGTGCGTGGGCTGGAATTTGGCTGGCAGTGTGTGAGTAGTGACTTGCTGCTGGTCATTACACACTCTGCTAGTCAAACGCCACTGCAGACACTATGTCAACCACCAGCTGGTGTGATTGCTCTGTCAGTCATGTGGGCGTATGAAAGTGATGGGCCCTTGAATGGCGCTGTCTGTTGATGTGAATGTTGTAATGTGCTGGGCCCGTGGCTGGCCGTGTGAATGGTCTTGTGTGTCACGTATGAAAGGTGGGTGAATGGCCTGTAAAGAGGTTGGTGCCTTGCCGTGGCTTTACAGCTCATGAGCTGTGTGTCATTGGTTCAGGTTTTTAAACTTTTAAATATTAACAGTGCATTTCCTTTTTGTGAAATCTCTTGTTAATAGAATTTTACACTCTGAACCTTCACTCACCCTTGTGCCAAATCCAACCAGTATGTGTGAGTACTTAAGGAATTGTTCATTTTGAAGGAATATTTGTCTTTTCTGTCTCTCTGCCAGGGTGTACATTGTCTCCACATTGTCTGTGAATGTGAGTTTTGTAATGTGCTGGAGCCACAGCTGGTGGTGTGAAAGTGTGTGTCAAGTATGAAAGGTGTGTGAATGGCCTGTAAAGAGGTTGGTGCCTTGCCGTGGCTTTACAGCTCAGGAGCTGTGAGTCATTGGTTCAGGTTTTTAACCTTTTAATTATTAACAGTACATTTCCTTTATGTGAAATCTCTTGTTAATAAAATATAAATTTTGAACCTTTCACTCACCCTCGTGCCAAATCCAACCAGTATGTGCGTGTACTTGAGGAACAGGTGGATAGGCAGTCATATTTGTCTCATTTGTCTTTCTGTGCTAAGGTGTAGTCTGTCTCTAGGGAAAATTTACCAACTTTAGATATTTCTGTAAAGTAAAAAAAAAAATGGGGAGTGCTGGGTGGTGTGCCTCGCATGGATCCAAACAAGCTTTTTTTACTCACGCCATGCAAACCTCAAAATGTGACTATAGTGACTCATTTTCCTTGCATTACTGTGTCATAATATTATGTTGTCAGAAAAACCACAATTTTCCTACCACCCTGCATTCCCCTCAGGTCTCCCGATAAAAATGGTGCCTCACTCGCTTGGGTGGGTCAAGTACCAGCGACAGGCAAGGGCCCAAAACCTATTGAGGCGACATCAAAATTACCTATCTCAAAACAACCTGGTTTTGCAAGGGGGGTCCCATGAGTTTTTGGCCCCAGGCTAGGCGGCCATCTAGGGAAACGTACCAAAGCCACACATTTCTGAAAACTAGACACCCGGGGGAGTCCAGCGAGGTATGGCGTGGGTCCCCCAACATTTTCCTACCCAGAATCCCCTGCAAACCTCAAATTTAGCTGAAAAATTCACTTTTTTCTCAAATTTTTGTGTGGGAAAGTTCTGGAATCTGTGTGGATCCACAAATTTCCTCCCACTAAATTTGATGTCTCCTCAATACGTTTTGGGCCCTTGCCTGTCATGGGTACTTGACCCACCCACGCGAGTGAGGTACCATTTTTATTGGGAGACCTGGGGGAACGCTGGGTGGGAGAAAATTTGTGGATCCACGCAGATTCCAGAACTTTCCCACACAAAAATTTGAGAAAAAAGTGATTTTTTCAGCTAAATTTGAGGTTTGCAGGGGATTCTGGGTAGGAAAATGTTGGGGGACCCACGCAAGCCATACCTCGCTGGACTCCCCCGGGTGTTTAGTTTTAAAAAATGTATAGGTTTGCTAGGTTTCCCTAGCTGCCGGCAGAGCTAGGGTTCAAAATCTAAAGCTAGGCACTTTGCAAAAAAAGAGTCCGTTTTCACTGTGAAAATGTGGTGTGTCCACGTTGCGTTTTGGGCCGTTTCCTGTCGTGGGCACTAGGCCTACCCACACAAGTGATGTACCATTTTTCTCGGACGACTTTGGGGAACGCGGGGTGGGTGGAATTTTGTGTATCCACGCAGATTTTAGAACTTTCCACCACAGAAATGTGAGGAAAATTTGTTTTTTTTGGACACATTTTTAGGTTTGCAAGGGATTCTGGGTAACAGAATCTGGTGAGAGCCAGTCAAGTCACCCCATCCTGGATTTCCCTGGGTGTCTAATCTTGAAAAATGTATAGGTTTGCTAGGTTTCCCTAGGTGCCGGCAGAGCTAGGGTTCAAAATCTACAGGTAGGCACTTTGCAAAAAAAGGGTCTGTTTTCACTTGTGAAAATGTGGTGTGTCCACGTTGCGTTTTGGGCCGTTTCCTGTCGTGGGCACTAGGCCTACCCACACAAGTGAGGTACCATTTTTCTTGGAAGACTTTGGGGAATGCGGGGTGGGTGGAATTTTGTGGATCCTCGCAGATTCCAGAACTTTCCACCACAGAAATGTGAGGAAAATGTGTTTTTTTTAACAAATATTTAGGTTTGCAAGGGATTCTGGGTAACAGAACCTGGTGAGAGCCAGTCAAGTCCCCCCATCCTGGATTCCCCTGGGTGTGTAGTTTTCAAAAATGTATAGGTTTGCTAGGTTTCCCTAAGTGCCGGCAGAGATATGGTCCAAAATCTACAGCTAGGCACTCTGCAAAAAAAGGGTTTGTTTTCACTGTGAAAATGTGGTGTGTCCACGTTGCGTTTTGGGCCATTTCCTGTCGCGGGCACTAGGCCTACCCACACAAGTGAGGTACCATTTTTCTCGTAAGACTTTGGGGAACGCGGGGTCAGTGGAATTTTGTGGATCCACGCAGATTCCTGAACTTTCCACCACAGAAATGTGAGGAAAATGTGGTTTTATTTACACATTTTTAGGTTTGCAAGGGATTCTGGGTAACAGAACCTGGTGAAAGCCAGTCAAGTCACCCCATCCTAGATTTCCCTGGGTGTCTAGTTTTCAAAAATGTATAGGTTTGCTAGGTTTCCCCAGGTGCCGGCAGAGCTAGGGTTAAAAATCTACAGCTAGGCACTTTGCAAAAAAAGGGTCCGTTTTCACTGTGAAAATGTGGTGTGTCCACGTCGCGTTTTGGGCCGTTTCCTGTCACGGGCACTAGGCCTACCCACACAAGTGAGGTACCATTTTTCTCGGAAGACTTTGGGGAACAAGGGGTGGGTGGAATTTTGTGGATCCACGCAGATTCCAGAACTTTCCACCACATAAATGTGAGGAAAATGTGGTTTTTTTGACAAATGTTTAGGTTTGCAAGGGATTCTGGGTAACAGAACCTGGTGAGAGCCAGTCAAGTCACCCCATCCTGTATTCCCCTGGGTATCTAGTTTTCAAAAATGTATAGGTTTGCTAGGTTTCCCTAGGTGCCGGCAGAGCTAGGGTTCAAAATCTACAGCTAGGCACTTTGCAAAAAAAGGGTCCGTTTTCACTGTGAAAATGTGGTGTGTCCACATTGTGTTTTGGGCCGTTTCCTGTCGCGGGCACTAGGCCTACCCACACAAGTGAGGTACCATTTTTCTCTGAAGACTTTGGGGAACGCGGGGTGGGTGGAATTTTGTGGTTCCACACAGATTCCAGGACTTTCCACCACAGAAATGTGAGGAAAATTTGTTTTTTTTGACAAATTTGTAGGTTTGCAAGGGATTCTGGGTAACAGAACCTGGTGAGAGCCAATCAAGTCACCCCATACTGGGTTCCCATGGGTGTCTATTTTTCAAAAATGTATAGGTTTGCTAGGTTTCCCTAGGTGCCAGCAGAGCTAGGGTTCAAAATCTACAGCTAGGCACTTTGCAAAAAAAGGGTCCGTTTTCACTGTGAAAATGTGGTGTGGCCACGTTGCATTTTGGGCCGTTTCCTGTCGCGGGCACTAGGCCTACCCATACAAGTGAGGTACCATTTTGCTCGGAAGACTTTGGGGAATGCGGGGTGGGTGGAATTTTGTGGATTGACGCAGATTCCAGAACTTTCCACCACAGAAATGTGAGGAAAATGTGTTTTTTTTGACACATTTTTAGGTTTGCAAGGGATTCTGGGTAACAGAACCTGGTGAGAGCCAGTCAAGTCACCCCATCCTGGATTCCCCTAAGTGTCTAGTTTTCAAAAATGTATAGGTTTGCTAGGTTTCCCTAGGTGCAGGCAGAGCTAGGGTTCAAAATCTACAGCTTGGCACTTGGCAAAAAAAGGGTCTGTTTTCACTGTGAAAATGTGGTGTGTCCACGTTGCGTTTTGAGCCGTTTCCTGTCATGGGCACTAGGCCTACCCACACAAGTGAGGTACCATTTTTCTCGGAAGACTTTGGGGAACGCGGGGTGGGTAGAACTTTGTGGATCCACGCAGATTCCAGAACTTTCCACCACAGAAATGTGAGGAAAATGTGTTTTTTTTGACAAATGTTTAGGTTTGCAAGGGATTCTGGGTAACAGAACCTGGTGAGAGCCAGTCAAGTCACCCCATGCTAGATTTCCCTGAGTGTCTAGTTTTAAAAAATGTATAGGTTTGCTAGTTTTCCCTAGGTGCCGGCAGAGCTAGGGTACAAAATCTACAGCTAGGCACTTTGCAAAAAAAGGGTCAGTTTTCACTGTAAAAATAAAGTGTGTCCACGTTGCGTTTTGGGCCGTTTCCTGTCGCGGGCACTAGACCTACCCACACAAGTGAGGTACCATTTTTATCGGGAGACTTAGAGTAACACAGAATTGTAGAGCAACTGTTATTACCTATTGACTTTTGATGCGTTTCTGCCTTGCAAATGAAAGACAATGTGTAAAAAAGAAGTCATTTTGAAAAATGACCTATAATTCTCATGCTAGTATGGGTACTCACTATTTTGGAAATGTGCAAATATCTACTGTTTCTAAACTCTACATTTTGTTCCAATTTCAGAAATACATAGGTGTCTTTCATACCGATTTTTCCATGTATATATTTTCCCAAATTAATTGCTATATACCCGGTACATAATGAAAAACCATTGCAAGACGCTGCTCAGTTATTGGCTCTGGGTTCGTCGGGTTCTTGGTGAACCTACAAGTCTTATATATCCCCACAACCAGAAAGGTCCAGCAGATGTAACGGTATATTGATTTCAAACAGCTGTCACAATTTGAAGAAGTTACAGGTGAAAACGTTGGCACAAATGGCTGTTTTTTTCAACTAATTTTCAATTTTTCCTATATTTAACTGTTAGTTTCTATAAAGAAACCTTAAAGGATCTACACAAATGACCCCTTTCTGAATTAAGAATTTTGTCTACTTTTCTAAAATGTATAGCTTTCCAGGATCCATTATTGCTTTCATACCCATTTCTACCATTAACTGGAAGAAGGTTGAAAGCACAAAAAATAGCAAAAATAGGCTATATCCCAGTAAGATGCCAAAACTGTGTAAAAAATGTTTGTTTTCTGACAAAAGTCTGTCAGTCCCTAAAAGCTGGGAAGATGGTGATTTCAACCCCACAAACCCTTTGTTGATACCATTTGCAGGGAAGAAACCAGACGGTTTCATTTGCAGCACTTTTTTCCCATTTTTTCCCAAAAAACAAAATTTAGCTGTATTTTGGCTAATTTCTGGGTCCCCTCCTGGGGAATCCATAAACCCTGGGTACCTTTAGAATCCCCATGACGTTGGAAGAAAAGGACGCAAATTTGGCGTGGATACCTTATGTGGTCAAAAAGTTAGAGGGGCCTAAGCGCGAACTACCCCAAATAGCCCAAAAAAGGCTTAGCACAGGGGGGGAAAAGGCCTAGCAGCGAAGGGGTTAATACTTATTACAATAATACTATAATAAATTAATCCAACATCCTACCTATCCACATTATTAAGCAAATATTAAAACCATATACAGTAAAAACATTGAGATTTATATAGCACATCATTCCAAAGCAACCATCGTACAATCTGCTTTATAATCGTGAATATTATATAAATATATTTATCAAATCCAGCAACGTAGCAGCCACATACGTTGTCTTAACTCGTACTCTCCCATAAAGTCCTAAACTTCTTATAGGAGCCCGATCTTAGAGCATATTTTTTTCACACTCCCTAATCCTATCTAGTTTACTAAGTAGCTTTGAAAAAGTTGGGATGTCCGTCGACCTCCACCTTTGCAGAATCAGTGACCGGGCTACGAGAACCAATATATATATCTGCTTTTTTAGCAAAGAGGTTGCTATTAGATCGGGAGAGTATCCTGGAATCATTGTCTGGATATTTAACACCGGCTTTGCTTTCAATATATTAAGGTAGTACTTGTTAATCATTTCCCAAAATCCATTTAGCTCCAAACACCCGCAGATGATGTGAGTCCAATTTTCTCCTCCCTCCATATTGCAGCGAAAGCAGTTTGCTGAGATTTGAGGGTTTATTTTATGCAAAAAACCTGGCGTTCGATACAGCAGCCACTTAGAGTAATATTGCATTTGCTTTAGATTGGCCGCTTTCAACAAGAGACTCTTGCGGGAGTGCCATTTAAAAATAGAGTGTTCTGATTGGCCCAGGGAGCTTTATTTCCCTTGGGCTATCTCACGGGAGTGATCACTCTGATTGGCTGCCAGCAACATGAGAAAAATTTTACATTACAGGACTTGGGGACTTAGGCCCACATGCATCAAAGAAATAAATTGCGACTCCAAAATAGCGAAAATTAAGGATTCGCTATTTCAGATTCGCTAAACGGAATGCACCAAATAATTCGGTAAATATTTGCGAATCCTTAAAAATCGCTAAAATATTTACCGATTACTTATTTACCGATTTGGTATCTGCGAATTCGCAAATACCGAATCGGTATCTGCGAATTCGCAAATACCGAATCGGTATTTGCGAAAACGCCGATCGTCTCATGGAGATGACATCATACCAGGAAGTGAATCCCAGATACCACACACCTGTGCAGAGTTAGAGACTGAGGAGGAGGAAGACTGTTGGTGCACAGCCTGGAAAACACATTTTCTAGCAGTACCTGAGACCAACAATTACAATGGACCCAGGAAACAAAAAGCAGAAAGGAGAAGGCAGGAAGAGGAAAATCAAATTCAGTGAGAGGGAACTGGAAATACTCACTGAGGAAGTCGTCCAAAAAATGACCAGCTGTTTGGGAAACAATCCCTGCATGTTGCAGAGTCAGTCAAGCGGAAGATCTGGCTTGGGATACAAGCCCGGGTCAATTCTGTGGGGGTCACACACCGTGACATCAGCAACTTACAGAAGCGATGGTATGACCTTCGCAGCCAGGCAAAAGAGAGAGTGGCTGAAAGGCTGGCATCTGCAAGAAAAACAGGGGGAACATCCACTCAGCCTGCAAACACCCCAATGGACGACTTGGTGGAATCCACTCTGCAGCCCGAGGCAGTTGTCGGGGTCACGCAGATTGACACCTCAGGACATGCGGGGACCTCCCAAGGTAAGAGCACATCCAAACATATTGCAAAATAATTGTAAGCCAAAGTGCAACAAATGCATACCCTGCGTAGTGTAGCAGGCATGAGTCCAGTCCACCTCTTACTTGCAACCCCTAATGCATTGTGGGAGTTGTATGCAAACATATGTAATGGCAAAGCATGGGGGAGTAGCACAGTTCAAATGCAACAGCGTACAGCAAGGCAGTGACAACAGTAGACTTCCTACATCACAGAAGTTGATTTATTACACCTCTGTGAGCGCAATGTCACAAACATGTGCAAAAAATAGATTTTTACATTTTACAAAACAAAATGATCTTGCACTGTTTCCCTCACAGATGCATCACAGGAGAGTGACGTGGCAGACATCCACGATTCACAGGGACATACAGACCAGCAAGATGAGGGACAAGAGATGCCGGCATCCTCGCCCCTACCTGTTCCCACTCAACGCAGGAGAAGAGTACTGCCACTGCCCGATTTGGATAGTGAGGAGGACACACAAACAGGAGCAGACCCACAGGGCACTGCCCATACACCCCACCCCCACCACCAGAGGTAACAATACCACCACGTCACAGTCCGTTCCGCAGGCGAAGGCCAAGTCCATTTCTGAGGTCTGCTGTGGACGATGGTGAAGCTGCCTGCAGTGTGCTTGAGACCAAGATGTTGAGGGTCCAGCGCCTGTAACAGAAGAACATGCGACTCATGCAGGATCAATTGGGAACAATGGCCACACACATGGGTGGGATTCGTGACTGCATGAAGGAGCAGACGACTGCACTCGTTGAGGGGTTCAGGGCACACGGTGACAAACTTGACCGTGTTGCAACAGCCATTGAACAGATGTGCAGTGTCATGCAGGCTGAGCATGTCTCCAATACCAGGAGGCAACAACATGCTATGGGGCGCATGCGCGGATACACCAGGGCCATCAACAGGCTGAGTTCTACGACAGCTCAGCTATACAGGCGTGCAGTCGCCATGCAGGTCGAGATGACCCACTGCTGTGGGGATGTGGCCAGGGGCCTAATCCAGGTCACCACTGCTGTGGAAGGGCTGCAGACAGCAGCAGCCAGTGGGAACCTCATGCATGGAGGGGGAGAGTGAGGAGGCCTCCAGCCTTAGCAGCCTACTGGTGCCTGTGGCACATAGCAGGAGGCGCAGTAGCAGGAGTCAGGCAGTCACAGAAGACACCATGTCAGATGCAGCTGGGCCTACTACAAGGGCCACAGGGGGGCGTCACAGGAAGCGTTAGACATTTGGACATACAAACAATCTGGTGATGTAACCAGATATGTGTTACCTAAACGCACTGCCGTTGCAGTCCCAAGGCAATGAAATGTAATTGCCTGTACATGGTATGTGTGCATTAACACATACACACAACTGTCACATTAAACCTTTAACCAAATTCTGTGTTGTCATGTGCTTACTCACCTTAGAAGTAATGTTGCGTGATTTCTGCTCTTCTACGTCTGCCCTCTGCTGCATGTGGTCCGCCTGCTGCATGGGGTGGTTGTATCGGCTGTATGTCCTGTTCTGGCTCGCTGTCAGAGTCCACCAAGGGGATGCCTCTATTGGTGGCTATGTTGTGCAACATAGCGCACGTTGCCACAATCTTACAGCATTTCTCAGGACTGTACTGTAATGCCCCACCGCTCTTGTGTATGATGCGGAATCGTGATTTGAGTACCCCAAATGTCCTTTCAATAACATTGCGCGTCGCAATGTGCGCACGATTGTAACGTCGCTCCCTTTGAGTGGCAGGATTCAGGTATGGGGTGAGGATGTAAGACCTCACAGGGTATGCGCTATCACCTACAGGATGTGAGACACCAACATACATTAGTCACTGCAATGTGTCACCATGGTGTACATTTATAAATTACAGTATTACATTGATTTACCCAGTAGATATCCTTCTCCGAACTCCCCCGCAAGTAGACGTCTGTGTATTCCACTGTGCCGGAAGATGTATGCGTCATGGGCACTGCCAGGGTAACTTGCCACAATGTCAGTGATTAGTGTTTTTGAGTTGCATGTTACCTGTATGTTCAGTGAGTGGTAAGATTTCCGGTTGCGGTAGACATACTCATTCACTGCAGGGGGACATATGGGTACATGCGTCCCATCGATACAACCAATCACATGCGGGAACTGTGCAACCTGATAGAAATCTAATTTGGTTTGCATCAACTCCTGTGGTGTGGTGGGGAACCTGATGTGGTTGTGTATCCTCTGCAACATGGCATTTAGGAAACTGTTAAAAAAGCGGGATATGGCACTTTGGGAGACCCCGCCAGCTGCTGCAATTACTCCCTGGAAGGACCCTGAAGCTAGGAGATGCAGGGAACACAGGACCTGCACATGGGTGGGTATGGCATGTGTCCTGCGGGTCTGCCGCTGCAGTATAGGGTCTAACTCAGCAATTAGAGCCAAGATAGCTGCAGCATTCAGCCTATATTTATCATAGATCTCCTCCTCCGTCTGCCCTAGCAATGTGACGCGCACTCTAAAGATTCTCTCCTGGATCCTCCTTCTCCTCTGTGCTGCTGCTCTTAGCCTCATCCTCCTCGCCACAACGTAGAGCGCTGCCATGGTGGGTCTGTGGGATGCATTCTGGGACTGTTTAAGTAGTTTGCTGATGATTTACACCTGTTTTTGATTATGTGTGATTTTTACCACCTGATGTGATGTCTTCTAGTTTAAGGAATGCAAATTGCGAATTTAGGCTGGTTCTGTATTAGCGAAAACTTGATGCATCGCATTTTGCAATTTCTTAATTGCGCTTCCTAAAATACAGATTCGGTATTACCGATTCTGTATTTTATGAAGCGCTGAAATTGCGAGTACTACTATTTCTTGCGGTTTCGCTTAATGCATCTGAACTTGCTAATTTGCGATCGGTAAAGGCTTTTTTTACCGATTCACAATTTTTCCGGGCGCAAATTAGCTTGATGCATGTGGGCCTTAGTGCCTAATCATGACTACGGCTGCCCTGTTACAAGTTGAATGATTTCTGCGTTTATTATCCCTTTCTACGTTAGGATATCAGTCAATGTTACACATGTCTGTCTAAACACATGCTCCAAGTAAATAGCATAAACTAATTATGTTATTCTGTAATTTATTTAAAGCGAAACGGTTTTTATATCATCTTACAAAAGAAAAAGAAACAGGTCATACACACATTATTATCTGGCGCAAAGAGTGAGACAGAGTGAAAGCATTGAAACCCTTTCATGAAGCTGCAGTTCCACTAGTCGCTACTAGGTGTCCCTCACGAGTCAAATGCAAAAGCATTGAAACCCTGAGCTGAGAGCTAATACTATAAATTCTACAAAGAGCTGAACTGCAGCTTCATGAAAGGGTTTCAATGCTTTTGCATTTGACTCGTGAGGGACATCTAGTAACGACTAGTGGAACTGCAGCTTGATGTAATAATTTCAATGCTTTTGCATTTGACTCGTGAGGGACACCTAGTAATGACCAGTTGAACTGCAGCTCTTTGTAGAATTATTTTGATATTGGATACTATAATATTCACTGCCCACTGCTAATCTCATCCCATAATGCTTTGCAGGGCCTTTGGTTGGGATTGTATTTTTGCCCATAACTGTGCTTGGGGTGGTCCTAAGAGGATGGGACCACCACCGAATCGTTCAGCAAGATGTGCTCTTTGTTTTCAAGGCATCTGCTTGGTTTTCTCCCTAGGTTAGGGAGGATCTCAAAATCATCACCTCTCTCACTGCTTGCTAAATTTTCATTTTCACGTTTGTGAAATGACTATATGCATTTTAGCATGTAAAAACAGAGATACTTGTTATTTTACCAAAAGTATATGAGGTCTCTGTTTTATTAAGTGGGAAGTGCAGCGAAGTTGCAGAATTCACGGAGGGAACTCCTTTTCCTAATAGCGAGTTGCAAGTCCCAAATAAATTATGACTTGCAATTTAGGAATTGTACATGGCCCTGTGACATTTTGCATGCGCAAATGGGTCGCAAGCCCCTTTGTGCATGCAAAATAGGGTTGTGCATCTGGCCCCAAGTCCGCTCCCAGTGGGTGGGAGCTTTAAAAATGCTCCCGCCCACTAGGATCAGATATTTAATCTTTTTCTCTGTCCACACTGATGCGGCAAGGGAAACAGATCAAAATATTGCTTATGCCTAAAGGCAGCAGCATTAGGAGCAGCTCCCTGCAGGCGGGAGCAATCTCCAACTAGATTATGGTGGCTGCCCTGGGTGGGCACCAGGGAACCCCCCTTTAAGTTTGAGGGCTCTGAGGGATAAGGTCCCCAGGACCAAAATCAGACCAGGGAGGGGGCTGCATGCCCCCTTCCTCTAAAAATCTCACCATGCCCTGGGGGATGGAGTCCCGGGAGCAGATATTCAGGGGGGAGAAAGTCATGTACCCCCACCACCTTAAAATTATGTCAGGCCCAGGTGGATGGGGTCCCCAGGGCCGATATCAGCCCTGGGAGGGGGTCTGCGTGTCCTCACCCCCTGAAAATTATACCGTACCTGGGAATGGGGTCCCCTGGGCTTAAATCTGCCTGGAGGGGGGCCAAATACATCCCTCTCCTTAAAAATGTCACCAGACCCAAGAGGATAAGGTCTTTGGGGCCAATACCATTCCAGGGAAGGGGCCGTGTGTCCCTTCCCACTGAAAATTATACTGGGCACCAGCAGATGGGCTCCCCGGGGCCGGGCACAGCCCCCTCCCCTTTAAAAATACACAGCCCTTGGAGGTGCGGTCCCCTGGGCCTAAAGAGGCTCGGGGAGGGGGTCCGCATGTGCCTTACCCCTTTTTAGATAGTTGTGTGGCTCTGGGTTCCTCCTTTTATTTTTAGAAATGGCACTGAGGGATGGGGTCCTCAAGGCCTAACTAGGCTTAGGGAGGGGGACCGGATGCCCCCTACCCTTTAATCAAACAAACAAATGGCCCTGGGGGATGGGGTCCCCAGGGCCTTACAAAACTCTGGGAGGTAGTCCAAGTGGCCCCACCCCTTTTAACCTATATGTACAGCCCTTGGGAATGGGGTCCCCACAGTCAGGCTCTATGGCCAACCCCTGCATGACTGAAGACCATATGCAGTGTGGCTGTCACAGGGCCTGGCTACAGGCCAGGCCTTGTGGCCAACTGCGCATGTCCAAAGGCCGTATGCATCATGGGGTTGGGTGCTTGTGGGGGTTGGGCACAAGCCCTGTAGCCAATATTCTGCCGTGCATGTCCAAAGGCCCTGCGCAGTCTTCAGTTGGTTGCCTTTACGGGGGTTGGTCACAGGGCCTAACCGCAGGCCAGACCTTGTCACCAACAGCCCTCTGCACACAGCTGAAGGCCCTGAACAGCATAGGGTTGGCTGCAAGTAAAGGGTTTGCTGCAGGGCCTGGCCGCATGGTCGTTGCATTTACGTGTGGCTATTAAATATTACTTTACATTTAAAAAACCCTAAAAATTCACTGAAAAAAACAAAGGTTGAAGTAACGTTATATGTCACTGGAAACATTAACGTTTTGAACTAAAAAAACACAGAAATTCACCAGTTATAATTAGCAGGGCTAACTATAACTTGCGACTCCACCATGCACTGCTTAGGACCTCACATATTACATCACTCATGACATGTTCTTTGACATCAACTACCCCTCCTGTTACCTCCAGTAAGTCCCACACAGCAGGATTGCTAAGAGATCTTCGGAGGCCATGTCCCCTTTCTTCACCACTATGCAAACACGGCTCCTGGTGCACTACTGGTTGGGGAATGAAGTCCACTTTACTCTTGAGGGACCTTGGGGGCCAAGAAGCCCTCCTGGTACCTCCTGTAAGTCCTACAGAACTGGATTCCTGAGAGCTGGTCAGAGACCCCGCCCCTTTCCCCACCACTCTGCAAACGCGACTACTACTTAAAAAACCATAGAAATTAACTGAAAAAACCTAAGGTTATAAGGACGTTATAGTTAGGAATTAGCATTTAAAAAACTTGGAAATTCACTGAAAGAAAAGATTCAGTATGCAAATTATCCTAATCAAGGTGATGGACGTGATAAGACAAATAAGAGATAAAGGTGGAGTGTGTGCCCTGATTCAGCTAGATTTGATACCATCTTGCACTCCATCCTGCTCAGTCAGTTAACAATTTGGGACAGCAGGACAGTATTCAACTGGTTGCTCATTTCTCCAGGATTGGTCCCAAAGAATTTATACTGCAGGCTACTATTCTACTCCTAAGGCCATCACTATGGCGGTACCCAAAGGACCGGTCCTAACGTGTTACCTGTTCAACTTGTATAGACCCTATGGCAAAGCTGATGGAATCCTTTGACATTTCTTTTTTGCCCAGTGAAGGCTGCCTCTAACCTCAGAAATTGCCTATATGAAGTAGCTAGGTGGATGGATTCCAGCTCTTTCACCCTTAATGGAGGCAAAATGGAGGTGATTGTGTTTGGTGACGGTCCTGACACAGCGTGACTGGAAAAGCTAGGACCACTGCCGGCCCCGGTACGCCATGCCTGAAACCTATGGATTATCATTGATAAAGATCTTAATATAGAGACACATTTTAAAAGCACATGTGCTTCAGAGTTTTGGTTGCTTTATGTACTAAGAATAATCTTATTATTTATTCCTCATTCTTCCAAAAAGAACTTGGTTCAAGCTCTCATCATATCACAAATGGACTATTGCAACACAACTCTACTGGGTGCACCAAAATATCTTATTCAGCTTCTTCAACTATTATAGAATGCAAGTGCGAGGCTGATATGTGGTTTGAAAAGAGCACTCCAATCTCAGCCCACAAAGATTTATAACATTGGCTGCTTATCTATAAAATATGCCTATTTAAAGCCCTCTGCCTTTGTTACAAAACAATCTATAACAACACACAAAATACCAACACCACATCTATCTTTGCATGGTAAACCCCGCCAGAGAACTCAGATCAAAACACACTGCATTCATCCATCATTTAGCCAAGGTTCAGGAAAGTGAGAGAAGGAGGCCTCCGAGTTTCATTGGAGACTGCAAAAATGTGGAATACTCTACCACTAAGCATTAGTTCACAACCCAACCTGCTTCATTTTAGTAAATATATTACAATTAACCTTTTTTGATATGGACTGTAACATATTGCTGGTATTACTAATTTTGGGTAGGCATTCTGGGAGTCCACCAAAGGTAGGGTCTGTCTCTCCCCGTTTATATAGCACCAGTGCACATCTTTCGAAGTAGCTGTTCACTCTTTTATAAATGGCACAAATACAATCAAGTCAGCAACACTGTGGCATATTTACAATGAAGTGGGGGAGCATGGTGTTAGCCTCCTTGCCTTAACGGCACGGTCCGCCACTTCTGAAACACAGGGCTTCATCATATTTACAACAGTATGGTGCAGCCAGGCATTTTCCCCCTGCGCTGGCGCTAAATTTAGCAGCCTAGCACCAATGCAGGCACCCTTGCACCATGGTGCAAGTGTGTCTGCGTTGATGGGAAGATTGTTTATGTGCTGGAAGGTGTCCCACCAAGCCTTCAACCTCAGACACAAAGAAATTGGGCCCCCGCTCAACAGCATCATCAACTCAGAGTTTAGATCCGCCACATTCCCGGAAACCTGAAAGCATGCCGAAGTCAAACCACTTCTGAAGAAACCCAGGGCGGACCCATCTGACCCCAAAAACTGCCGCCCCATCTCGCTCCTCCCCTTTCCGGCCAAGGTTCTGGAGAAAGTCGTCAACAGGCAACTCAGAGACTACCTGGAATCCAACCACCTGCTCAACCCCTCCCAATCCAGTTTCACTTGAACCACAGCACGGAAACTGCACTTATAGCCTCCATGGAAGAGCAAGTCAGCAGCCCTGATCCTCCTCGACCTGTCAGCGGCTTTTGACACAGTCTCCTACCTCCTCCTCATCCAAAGACTTCACCACATCGGCCTCAAGCTACTATCCTCTTTTGTCACTGGATGCACTCAAAGAGTCCGCCTCTCGCTGTACATCTCCGACCCCAAGAGCATCATCTGCGGTGTACCCGAGGGCTCCTCACTCAGCCCCACACTGTTCAACGTTGACATGACCCCGCTGGCACCCATTGCTCATCATCTCCTACGCTGATGACACTGATGGAGCAAGGACTCACAAATGAGACTTGCTCGGATACAATCTCCTCACTGTACTAATTTATTAAACTTGTATTGTCTATACTAACTTTGCATACACGACACGAATAGTGAGGAAGCTTGCCTATGTGTTTAAACTAACAAGTAACGCTTGTCTATTCTAAAATGGCCGCTTTTGCGCGGGAACTTTACTGCGCATGTCTCAACCATATCACGTGGTGTGACGTCTTTCTTTGCTTGGTGGGAAATTCTCGCTTCTGCGCAGTGTGCATTAACATGGCTGCTTTATGTTTTCACATGCTACAGCTTGCTCTCGTGTTATAATTAAATTGTCGTTTCCTTAACGCTATTAACGCGGGATAGAATTTATAAGTAAAAGGGAATAGAATAGAAAGAGTGGGTATACAGTGAAACATTTTATTTGTGATTTTAATATTTTCTTCTTTGCTTTATTAGTTTCGTAAATATTGGGCCTGGGTTGGGTGAACTGAAAATCGAGAGGCACTGGTTCTGCACATGCGCCCTGAGTGGCTGCCGGAAAGGAAAAGGATGAAGTCAACCTGGACGTCGTCCAAGGCCATGACCTGATGGCCGACATCGTCGTTCTCATGATGTACCAGCTAAAATGCAACAATTTATATGAATATTATACAAAATATTGTCATGAGACGGGTGGGAAATAAAGCAAATGCAATAAAATTGATGGGCGGTATTTTAAAACAATGGTCTTCAGAATTCGAACCAAATCAATATGGTGTGAGGATCAACCCCCTGTCCAATCAGAAATAGTGGTCCCATATTTTGGCAACATTTAGGGGAGGTACATGGGTGTAGAAGGGAATAATAGATATAGCATTAGTTAATTAGTTAGAGCAGGCATTTCTTCGAGAACTAGAAGGCAGAGGCACGGGCTCCAGACGTACAAGCTGATCGATTGCAGACTGAACCGCTGTCCAGAGAGGTCCTGAGGTGGGGGCGGCGGAGTACCTTAGAAGGAAGCACGGGAGAAATCAAGGAGAAGCGAAGTACCAGAGAGGGGAACGACGCAGGCGTCGTTGGTAGAGAGGTCACCGGTCCTGTCCTGATCCGGGAGGAGGTTTTTGCTCTTCATCCTTCCAGGGTCCTATCTTTCCAACTCCTTGGCCAAGGGGTTTGGTTCTCGCACTTTAGGTAAATATAAATGCAAATCTTAGTTGCGCTGCTGTTTCTATCTTCTCCTTTCTGTAGGGACCGTCATTTAATCAATAATTATTGTTCTATACTTCATTCTTGATATCTGACTAAGTATCATGTGGTTCTGTAATTTACTCTGCTAAAACTTTAGATGAACATTTTAAAACTTCCTGACTCAGTGGTTATTTCAGGATTATAAGCTGTAATGAACGTCACTCATTTTAAATTTCCCAATTAGCAAAGGATTCATTGGTAAGTCATTACTCTTCAATCAGAAAAGTAATTGGTAGCAGGGAAAATTTTGATAGAGAGTACAACTGACTCACCAGCGTAAGTATTAGCGTAGTATGAATGTATGGGCCCAAGTGAGTATTTGGTGTATGAATGCTGTTTGCTAATATCGCGCTGGATCAGTTTTCTGGTAATCAGAGGATGGTTGCACTTTGTTAATTGGGTAATGAGTATTTTATTTTTTATGAACTAACATCCGTGTGTTTTAAAGTTTGTTTTATGTTGTCCAGAATCCCCGGGGAAAGAATAGCGGATGGTAAGTGGAAGCCATACTGCAGTGAGGTTATCTGTCAGGCAGAAATAGTACTGAAAAGTTAAGCAGGGCTATCAGTACTTGTTAGGGACTTTGTGTATGTGAGTAACAGCAAAGGAATATGCTGATGAAAATTTGATGTTATATCACTTAGAAAGGGTAACATTGAAGAAGTAACCGGTATTTCTGAAGCTTACGTGAAGGGTAAATGGAAGAGTTTTACTCGTAGTGTGTGTATAGTAAACGGAAAGGTTTTACTAAGTGTGAGAGAACTATCTTTTCAAATTAGCGAAACTGGCACGATAGCGAATGTTTTATGTTGTTACATAATTATATTAAGAAACGTAGGGAAAATAAAATTTTGCGTACGATTTTGTAAAGCGAGGGTCAGTTCCCGGAGAGGAAGCTGACGTCACAAAACGCCGCGCTGGGATTGGTTGAAACAGCGGGTGTGGAAAGACTCTTATAAAGGAGGGGTCAGTAGTCAGGAGTAGGACTGACGTCACAAGTGTCGCGCTGGGATTGGTTGAAACAGCGAGAGACAGAAAAGCGCAGATTGTAAAGGAGGGGTTGTCAGACACAAGTCACAGAAAAACCGCGCAAGGATTGGTTCTGAGAGAAAAAGTAGTAGGTTTTGATTGGTTGTTACTATAGAAACTGAAATCTTAGTGGATAAGGGATTGCATGTTAAAACGCGATCCAACTTTAACAGGAACTCGTCCGGATAAGAGATATCTGGGTTTTGCAGAATATAATTTTTTACATCGAGACTTACCTAAAATGTACGGAGAAAAGAGAAAAATGTCATTTCTACAAAAGATTAAGAATTATTTTAAAAAGGATAAGCCAATCAAAACTAGAGAAGGAATTATCATTCCACCAGCTAAAACTCCCGCTTCATTCATGATGATGGAGAGAGGTTATCATACTTGTGTATGGATAGAGAATTGGATAGAATATACCAAAAATGATGGAATATTAGCATTTCCCGAGAATGGCACTTTCAATGGAAGAATCCTTCAAAATTTGAGATTGAGGATGAATGATTTAGAACCCAGACCAAGATTAACTCAATATGAAGCCTTAGAGGAATGGGAAACCGAGGCATTTGAGCGAGACCGATCCAGGAGTAATAGGGGTTATCGAGGATTTTTCCCTAGGTACCATAATGAGTCAAGGGACGGTCAGATGAAACAGTGGAGAAGGGCAATGCTCACAGAGGGTCTGTATCCGATATTAATGGCAGATGAGCCATTAGGTAACAAATGCTCTGAAAAGACAAAACATTTGACAAAATTTGAAGATTCAGAAGATGAGTTTATGGAAGAGATATTAAAGAACCCGCCACCATATCAGGAAGGGACAAGTGGATGCACCCCAAGTGCACCATTGTTAAGGACACCATTGGTACCACAAGTATTGCATGATTCTCCAGCTAGTAGGGTACTTCATGACAAAGAAAAAGAAGCCATAGATAAGAATAGAGCAGAATTAATACAGAAGATAACACATTTAAGTGTTCACCCTGATTCATTGACCATACCTGTAACGATTGGTCCAGTAGTTCCCTTATATGGTGACAAGGTAAATTGTCCCAAACCTCTAGTTATGCCTACAGCTGTGAACGTTTCTAAACCTGAACTAGTAGTAATGGTTGAGGATCACTTCAGCGATTGTGAATCTATGATTTCATTAATGGACTTGCCCATTCGAGATTCTGTAAATAGTACCCCCAGAAGAGCTACACCTGGTTGCTCAAGAGATGTGAATATAGTAACCTCATCAGGAACCAAAAGTGCCACAGTAGTAACACCAGAAGATTTAGAAAGGTGGGCACAAGGATCAGACAAACAAAATACACCCCCAAAGATCATGGACATTTATAAATTAAAGGTTGAATTGGAAGAAATAATAGCAGGAAATGTAGGGTTAGATCACCTAAATACTTATGATGAAGAAGAATTATTGTTCGTGTGCAGAAGTATCACTAGAAATGCAAAATTATTCCACGAGAAATTATCCGATTTAGCTCTGCAGATGGGCATCAAAATAGGGAAATCAAAAGTCCTACAGAAACCTTATAGAGCAGATTTTTCTGACAAAGATTTAGAAAACATGAACGCCTCTGGAAGAAAATTACAAATAAAAGAATTAATGACAGTCTTACAGAAATGGGGAGACCTAGATAAATGGAAAGTTAGATGGACCAAGAAAAAGGAAGAAGCACGATGCAGTAGAACAACCTCTGAATATTTAATGAAGGAAACAGGGAAAGCAGATCAAATGTACCTGATGAGAGAAGTTCCAGGAGGGGGATATGTACATGTCCCATGGAGTAGACAGGATATTTTGTCATTTACGAATGATTTCCCAAAGTTGAGAGAGAAGCCAATTGAATGGTACAAGCAAGTTGAAAGGTTTGTGAAAGTGTCAAAGGTATTGTTGAAGGATTTGGATGGTTTGTTCGACATAGTGGTACCTGCCGATTTATGGACAGATTGTAAAATCACAGTTGATTGGCCTAGTGATGAGTATCCTAGAGATCCAAAGACAGGTGCCCCGTCAAATGATGTAATGAAAAAGTATCAGCAGGTAATAACTTACCTGAAAGGGAAGATACCACCGAAAGAAACAGATTGGGTAAAAATAGATAGAACTACCCAAGAAGCCAGTGAATCTGTACACGCCTACTATGAACGTTTATTACAGGTATTCAAGCAGTATAGTGGTTTTGAGGACATTGGAGATAAAAATATGAGTCAGTTTGTTTATCGATTTGTTTATGGTCTAAAGCCAGAGATTTGTCAGATGATTAAGCAACACATGCTGTGTTGGCAGGGGAAGCCCATCGACGAGATTTTGAAATATGCAAAATATTGTGGAGATGACATTGAAGATAGGCACAAGAAATTGCAGGAGAAAGTAATGTGGGCCCAGGTAAAAATGGCTGAGAAACAGGGAATCAATTTGGATAATCCGAGTGAAAGTCAGGGAAAGGATTCTGGAACAAATGGCGACGCTGGGAATGGAGGAAAAGTGAGAGGACGAATGAGCAGAGAAGAGGCCAAAAAGAAATTTCCTTGTCATGGGTGCGGAAAGTTGGGGCATTGGAAGGATGAATGTAAAAAGATTGGGAATAATAATGGCCCAAATCAAAATTTAAATCCACAGACGCAGAATGACTCACAGCAGGGTGTAAATCCTCAGAGTCAGTTACCACCTGCACCTATACAGGGTAATGTAAGCAGAGCAAAGCACGGTACAGACGTCGGATATCAAGGAGGAAGTGGTAAGAATGAATATGTAACATCACAGTTTCTTTTACAGGACGATTTCTGTCAATACAGTTCATGACGGTGCCTAGGAGAGGGGGAGAAGGAGTGCGTACTTGGCGCATCCTTACCGGTAGATCAGTCAGGTCCATATGTTGAAGGGAATGTAAAAGGGAACGATATTACTTTCCTTTTGGACACTGGTGCTACCAGGTCTACTGTGAGAACAGCAGATATCCCAGACCTTCCTCTCTCTGGAGAAGCTATCCAAGTTGTGGGGGTGGCAAATCGAAAGATTAGAACACCCCTTACCGAACCAATGGAAGTAAAAATTGGAAACTTTAGGGAAATGCATCAATTTGTAGTGTGTGATTCAAGTCCAGTAAATTTATTAGGCCGAGATTTGCTATGCAAAATGAACTGCACAATTTTCTGCACCCCGGATGGTGTGGCAGTTCAGACCCCAGATGAAGACCATGTATATAAATTTATGATTGCAAAACAAGGTACAGAAGTAGATGAGATCTTTTCCTTAATAACAAAAGACGAGTTACCAGAACAATTAAAAACTACTGTAAATCCCATGGTATGGGATTTCACAGGAAAAGAAGTAGGACTTATGGCAAAAATAGACCCAGTTAAAATTACTGTAAGGGAAGGTGCAATTTTTCCAAATACCAGACAGTACAAAATGAGTGCAGAAGTAAAAGCAGGAGTCATTGAAGAAATTGACAGAATGGTACACCAAGGCATATTAAAAGAAGTAATGAGTAGTCCTTGTAAATCACCAATAATGGGTTTGAAGAAACCTAGTGGAAAATATAGGATTGTTCAGGATTTGAGAAAAATAAATAAGATTGTGGAACCCTGTTGTCCCATAGTGCCAAATCCTGCAGTAATTCTATATCAGATTCCTTGGAGTGCAGGATGGTTCACTGTGATTGATTTATCTTTTCTATACCTTTGCATCCAGATAGCCAGTATCTTTTTTCATTTAAATTTGAGAACAAAATCTATGTATGGAATCGTGTTCCTCAGGGGTACACGGAAAGTCCTTCCATCTTCAATCAGATATTGAAAAAGTGTCTAGAGAAACTAGTGATTCCAGGAAGCTCAGTCTTAGTACAATATATAGATGATTTACTGGTGGCATCAAACACCAGAGAAGACTGTGTTGTTGATTCCATTGCTTTGCTGAATCATTTAGCAGGGGAAGGGCATAAGTTTCACCTGAAAAGTTGCAGTTTTGTACAACAGCAGTCAAATATCTGGGACACCAAATTGAGAGGGGAAAAAGAAGGATAACCTCCGAAAGAGTAAAATTAATAAAGAAAATGAAAATGCCTGTAACGCAAAGAGAAGTGAGAATGTTCCTAGGAATAGTAGGTTATTGTCGACAATGGATACTAGGATTTTCTCTGTTAGCCAAACCATTAATCCAAATGACAAAAAAGAAGGCAAAGAACCCAGTTGAGTGGGATGACGAGAGCGTAGGAGCCTTTGTGAAATTGAGAAATGCTCTGTGTTCAGCACCTGCCTTAGGCATGCCTGATTATAAAAGAAAATTCGCCTTATTCTGCCATGAGAAAGAAAATTGTGCACTTTCAGTCTTAACCCAGAGACATGGTTTAGACAGACGTCCTATAGCCTATTTTTGTGCTACATTGGACCCAGTGGCAGCCGCGTTGCCAGGCTGCTTGAAAGCAGTGGCGGCTACCTGTTTGAGCATCGAACAAAGTGAGTCAATTGTGATGGGACACCCTGTAAAGGTGTTTGTTCCACATGCGGTTGTGATTCTATTGACAAGAACCCGAACTCAGCATCTTACTCCTAGTAGGCTGACTAAATATGAAAGAATAATAATGGGTGCTGAAAATGTGACCATAGTAAGGTGCACCATAGTAAATCCTGCTACCTTACTGCCAGACCCATACCATGAGGAAGTCAAAGATGATGAAGAAGAACATGACTGTTTACAAGTCACAGAATTATGTACGAAACCACGTCCTGATATACAGGAACTGCCCCTCAGAAAGCCAGACAGGGAGCTGTTTGTTGATGGTTCATGCCAAAGGCATGAAGATGGTAAACTAACTGCTGCCTATGCAGTGTGCGAATTAACTGGAATAGTTGAAGCATCCTATTTACCAGGAGTCAAATCTGCACAAATAGCTGAATTGATTGCATTGATAAAGGCTTGCAAAATTGGGAGGAATCAAAAAGTAACTATATTTACAGATAGTCAATATGGTTACGGGGTTGTGCATGATTTTGGCCAACTATGGATGCAGAGGGATTTCATGACTTCATCAGGATCCCCCATTAAAAATGGACAATTGTAAAGGAATTGCTAGAAGCAATACAATCACCAAAGGAATTGGCTGTGGTGAAATGTGCCGCACACCAGTCAGGAGATGACTGGGTGGTAGTCGGTAACAGATATGCAGACTTGGTGGCTCAACACTGTGCCAAAAACAGGTTGTCAGTCAATAAAAGGGTGCAAAGAATGGGAATCAGCTGCCAACTTATGCTATATGTGCCGCCTGAAACATGGAATGATGTAAAAAGAGTGCAAGATGATGCTGATGAGAGTGAGAAAAATACATGGATTAAAATAGGATGTTCCCAAAGGACAGACGACGATGTATGGATTTATGCCGATGGCAGACCAGTCATGCCCGACTGTCTGCTCTCACAGATGGCCAGGATGTATCATGGAGTCACTCACATAGGGAGAGATGCAATGATTAGGCTCTTCAGACAAAATTGGTATAATCCAAGGTTCAGGGCTGTAGCAGAGAGTCTATGTCAGAGATGTTTAACATGCCAGATGCATAATCCAGGAAGAAAAACAATAATTGGGTTTGGGAAAATTGGAAAGGCAGAAGGTCCATTTATAAGACTGCAGTTTGATTTTATTCAGTTGCCACCATGCAGAGGGCTGAAATATGTACTAGTCATAGTGTGTCTGTTTTCAAAGTGGGTGGAGGCTTACCCTACCAGGAGAAATGACAGTATTACAGTCGCAAAGTTATTGCTACGAGAACTCATACCTAGGTTTGGCTTCCCGGTAACTTTGGAATCAGATAGAGGAAGGCATTTTAACAGCGAAGTGATCCAAATAATCTGTGAAGCATTTCAAATTGAACAAAAGCTGCACTGTGCATATCGCCCAGAGGCTTCTGGAGTGGTTGAACAATTGAATGGCACAATAAAGTCCAGACTGGGAAAAATGTGTGCATCAACATAATTAGAGTGGCCGGATGCATTGCCACTTGTTTTAATGGGACTCAGAAGCATTCCTGATAGAAATACTGGATTGAGTCTGCACGAGATAATGATGGGAAGAGCAATGAGACAAGCACATGTTCCCACAAATAAATTACTGAATATATCTGATGATATGGTCCTGGAATATTGCAAAGGATTGGCTGACCTAGTGCGTTCTGTCTCTCACCAGGTTGGAGAAGACGCCGTATCCAGGCAGCCTGAACAAGAACATGATCTGAATCCTGGTGATTGGGTGGTAGTGAAGAATCACACCAGAGAGACGTGTCTATCACCTAGATGGGGAAAACCTTGTCAGATCATACTGATCACGAATACAGCAGTAAAATGTGCAGGATTTCCAAATTGGATTCATGTAAGTCACACCAAAAGAGTACCAGATCCTGAAGAAGAAAATTCTCAGACAGCATCAATCACTGAGGAAGCTGAAGGTTGCCCAGGCTGAAGAATCTCAGGTTCGAGATTCAAGGGAAGCTGAAGAAGAACAACCGAGCACAAGTCAGGACTGGATACCAGTGGTGGAAATTCCTGAAGTTTACCACAGAACAAGAAGTCAAGCAAAATTGGAAGAAATTGAAGAAGATCAGATAGGTGAAGAAGAAGCCGCTCAGGAAGAAGAAGAAGACACAATAAGAGAACCTGAGCAGGACCAGATAGGGAGAGGAAACTGGGCTCAAAATAATGAAGAACCAACAAGTTTTGAGCAGGGACAGACAGGTTTAGAAGAATCCGGTCAGGCTGCAGAAGTACAAAGTGCAATAAGCCCTGATCAGAACCAGTTAGATCCTGAAAAGTACTCAGAAAAAGAAGATCTCGAGAAAAACGAACATGAAGAAATAAATAAAGAACAAGGTCACTTATTGGAAACTCACAGTGGAACTGCTGAAGAGAGACCAAGCAGACCTGAAAAGGAACAAATAAGAGAAAAAGTAATTGCAGAAAACGAAACTGTGATAAACCCTGAATTTAAAGGGGTTTCAGAAGACGAAAATAAAGAGACAGTGCAAGCAAAGAAAACAAGAAAAGGTGATCACTGGCCTAGTGTAATTAAAAAAGTAAAATACCACATAACAACCAGAAGTGAAGATCCAGAACAGGTGAACGAAGTGACAAGCCTAACAGGACAAGAAAGTAAAACTAAGATAAGAAGAAGCAAAAGACTGAAACTTGTGAATAATAAATTCAAGGGTCCTGATTGGACTTATATCATTCTTGAAGATTACGAAAGCTCAGAGTCAAGTGAAAGTGGTGAAGAAGGAACAAGTACAGAACTGACGTATGAAAAAGAAACAAGACCACCTTCATAACGAAGAAACAGAATCAAAGGATAGATAAGAAGAGCAATCTTCCTTGTCAAAATGTCTGAGGATAGAGTTACTGGGAGACCAAAACAGAAATGTTGTAAAAGATGCTGTGCAATATGCATATGTAGTCTAGTAATGGTGCTTATAGTTTGGTTAGTTCTGATCGTAGCAATTCCTTATCTTATGATAATGGATAAAAAGATTAACAATGAAACTAAAGAAAGGACAGCGAACTTGAAAAGTAATAGAGTAGAACTGACGGTAGAAAATGAACAAGAAATTCAGCACGAGGTAACAGATAACGACACTAGTTTAAATGTTTTCACAAAGTTATTGTTTCAATATGTAGATACCATGGAAGTTAGTAATTGTTATGTCTGTATGAAACTACCGGAATCAGTAGCAGAAGGGTTAGCATATCATCACTTACCATTAACATATGGCATATCATGTAGTGTTCTTACTAGTTTATTCTATAGAACAGGGAGACTTCAGTATTATTATTCAAATATAGATGTGATATTTTCTGAGGTTCCGATTCGAAAGAATATGAATCCAGTGCTTAGTAGTAAAGATGCACAGTTTATGGGAGAATTCTTCTTAACAATGAAATCAATAGACATAACACATGCACATAAAAGCAATCTAACATGTTCTGTACAAGAAGAAGAAAAGGTATTTTTGAATTTAGTAGAAAGTAGAAGACAAGATTTCCAAAAGAAAGCTGTTGAGCATAAGGCTCATTTACCACCGTGGGCTGAGAAAGAGGGTAGTTACACACCTGGCAAGGCTCAAGCTGCTATGGCTCTGGATTTTGTAACGAAAGGGAAAATTTGTCTACATAGGTTAAAGACTGATTATAACAATATTTTCATCGGTACCAGTGAATGTGAACATAATTTCTTAATTCTTGGAGGTTGGGGACTAAAAGGAGGAACGGATTCAGTTTTTCCGGGAATCTATTATGTGTGTGGGAATAAGGCTTACTTTAGGCTTCCTGCACGGTGGTATGGAAGTTGTTATTTCGGAATAGTATTTCCAAAAATATACCACGTAAAAAGAAACACTGGGAGCAATGAAAATGATAGTGAATTAATACGTAGTAAAAGAGCTAGTTTTTCAGAAATTGTAGGTGATATATTTGGTGCATTGATACCTTCAGTGGGAGTAATTCTGAACTCAAGAAAATTATGTAAATTATCCACAGTGGTTGATCGTTTATCCACGGATACTGCTGGAGGGTTTCTAATGATTAATACGGAGATGGTTGCGATTAGATCTATGGTTATGCAAAATCGACTTGCTCTTGACATAATATTAGCAAAAGAGGGCGGAGTCTGTAAATTATTGAAGTCAAAACACTGTTGTACTTATATACCTGATAAAAGTGCAGAAATTGGAACGTATATACAGAATATAACAACACTTGAGAAGGAACTAAAACCACTGGAAGTTGATAGTGTATGGGAAAGATTGACAAATAGTATTGCGTCAATTGGTACCTGGTTTGCTAATGTAGGAAAAGGACTTATAGGTCAAATATTAGTACCCTTAGCAGGGATAGCAATAATAGTGCTATCAATAATAATATGGTGCAAATGTTGTAGAAGGAATGAATCGTATAGTGTGTAGGCCTGGGCAAAGCACTACGCTACGCTCGCGAAGTTTGCGTAGTTTGCGCAACTTCGCACTACGCGATTTGCACGTAGCACAGTGCGAACACGCGTAGCGCAGCGAAGCGTAGTGCAGCGGTCATTTTGCTTGCTCGCGGTCCTCAACGTCAAGTTGGCGACCGCGAGCAAGCAAAATGACATCCCGGCGAGACTTTTTCCTCGTTCGCGATCAGCAACATCAAGTTGCCGATCGCGAGCGAGGAAAATAAACCTCCCGGCGAGGATCTCAACGCGGGGAGGTCAGGTTTCTCATTGCGAGTGGTCGCATATGCTCGCGACCGCTCGCGATGAGAAACTACCAGTCCGCGTTGAGAAAACTGCTGCTCGAGTAAAAATCTACTCGAGCAGCAGAAAACAACTGCTCGCACTGTGCGAGATGCCGTTCTCTCGCATTGCACAGTGTGAACAGCAAACTATGCAGTTCGCGTAGTGCTATGCGTAGCTCACGTAGTGCGAACTGCACTTTGCGTAGCTACGCGTAGCGCGACTACGCGAACTACGCCCAGGGTTAATAGTGTGACAGGAAAAGGAAAGAAGCGAAAGTTCGATGAAATCGAATTAGAAGATTTGAGAAGTGAATTGTACAAGAAATTGAAAGGGGATGTGAAAAATAGAAAGTGTAAAAATGAAAGTGAAACTATTTTATGCTAGAAAGTTGGCATCTGGTTGTGGGTAGTATTTGATGGCTCAGAAACGCCATCAGAGAGGGGATTGATGGAGCAAGGACTCACAAATGAGACTTGCTCGGATACAATCTCCTCACAGTACTAATTTATTAAACTTGTATTGTCTATACTAACTTTGCATACACGACACGAATAGTGAGGAAGCTTGCCTATGTGTTTAAACTAACAAGTAACGCTTGTCTATTCTAAAATGGCCGCTTTGCGCGGGAACTTTACTGCGCATGTCTCAACCATATCACGTGGTGTGACGTCTTTCTTTGCTTGGTGGGAAATTCTCGCTTCTGCGCAGTGTGCATTAACATGGCTGCTTTATGTTTTCACATGCTACAGCTTGCTCTCGTGTTATAATTAAATTGTCGTTTCCTTAACGCTATTAACGCGGGATAGAATTTATAAGTAAAAGGGAATAGAATAGAAAGAGTGGGTATACAGTGAAACATTTTATTTGTGATTTTAATATTTTCTTCTTTGCTTTATTAGTTTCGTAAATATTGGGCCTGGGTTGGGTGAACTGAAAATCGAGAGGCACTGGTTCTGCACATGCGCCCTGAGTGGCTGCCGGAAAGGAAAATGATGAAGTCAACCAGGACGTCGTCCAAGGCCATGACCTGATGGCCGACATCGTCGTTCTCATGATGTACCAGCTAAAATGCAACAATTTATATGAATATTATACAAAATATTGTCATGAGACGGGTGGGAAATAAAGCAAATGTAATAAAATTGATGGGCGGTATTTTAAAACAATGGTCTTCAGAATTCGAACCAAATCAATATGGTGTGAGGATCAACCCCCTGTCCCTGTCCAATCAGAAATAGTGGTCCCATATTTTGGCAACATTTAGGGGAGGTACATGGGCGTAGAAGGGTATAATAGATATAGCATTAGTTAATTAGTTAGAGCAGGCATTTCTTCGAGAACTAGAAGGCAGAGGCACGGGCTCCAGACGTACAAGCTGATCGATTGCAGACTGAACCGCTGTCCAGAGAGGTCCTGAGGTGGGGGAGGCGGAGTACCTTAGAAGGAAGCACGGGAGAAATCAAGGAGAAGCGAAGTACCAGAGAGGGGAACGACGCAGGCTTCGTCTCTCCCATAGAGGTCACCGGTCCTGTCCTGATCCGGGAGGAGGTTTTTGCTCTTCATCCTTCCAGGGTCCTATCTTTCCAACTCCTTGGCCAAGGGGTTTGGTTCTCGCACTTTAGGTAAATATAAATGCAAATCTTAGTTGCGCTGCTGTTTCTATCTTCTCCTTTCTGTAGGGACCGTCATTTAATCAATAATTATTGTTCTATACTTCATTCTTGATATCTGACTAAGTATCATGTGGTTCTGTAATTTACTCTGCTAAAACTTTAGATAAACATTTTAAAACTTCCTGACTCAATGGTTATTTCAGGATTATAAGCTGTAATGAACGTCACTCATTTTAAATTTCCCAATTAGCAAAGGATTCATTGGTAAGTCATTACTCTTCAATCAGAAAAGTAATTGGTAGCAGGGAAAATTTTGATAAAGAGTACAACTGACTCACCAGTGTAAGTATTAGCGTAGTATGAATGTATGGGCCCAAGTGAGTATTTGGTGTATGAATGCTGTTTGCTAATATCGCGCTGGATCAACACCCAACTCATTCTCTCCCTCACTGAAGACACAGACACCACTAGAGTGAACTTCCAGAACGCCATGACCGATGTCACTGACTGGATCAGAGTCAACTGCCTCAAACTCAACACAGACAAAACCAAAGATCTCCTCTTTGGAAGACCCCCCTCACCACGACGACTCTGCCCTCAGACCAGCACCCACCCTGACCACCTACACCTGCTACCTCGGAAACATCCTCAAAAGTGAGCTCTCCATTAGATGACAGGTCAACCTAGTTGCCTCCACTTGCTTCAACACCCTCAGAATGCTCTGTAACGTTTTCAGATGGATCCCAATGACACCAGAAGAACCGTTGCACAAACCCTCATCACCAGTCGACTTGACTGAGGGAATTCCCTCTACACCAGACCCACCACCCTCCTGCTTAAGTGCCTGCAAACAACCCAGAACACAGCAGCAAGAATCATCCTGGACCTGCCCAGATGATCCCATATCACCCTCCACCTCCATAGCCTGCACTGGCTCCCCGTCAAGAAGCGATGCCACTTCAAGCTGCTCATACAAGCCTACAAAGCCCTACACAACATGGGACCAGAATACCTGAACAACCGCCTGACCTTCCACTAGCCCTCCAGGTACCTGCAGTCTGCCTCCCTTGCCCTCGCCACTGTCCCCTGCATCCACCGTACTCAAGCCAGAGGACATTCCTTTGCCCACCTTTCTGACAAGGCCTGGAAAGACCTCCCCATCCACCTCTGAAACTCTGCCTCCCTTGCCAAATTCAGGAGTGGCCTCAAGACCTGGCTGTTCAAGTAGCCCCATCCCACGCAGCACCTGGATACCCCTCGGTGTGATTAGCGCTCTCTACAAATACTGATTGATTGATTGATAATATGGCAAGCTGTTTTCTTTTTTATTTTCAAAAAGAAAATCCAGAAGTGGGATTTTCTTTTGAAAATAAAGATGACTTTGCTCTCCTTGCCATGGGAGTTCTCCCCCATGGTAAGGGGAGCATTTTGTAGTTTTCACAGCCCCTTACCACCAGGGATTTTCCTGGTGGAAATGGGCAATGAAAACTGACCTCTAATTCTGCCCATCAAATTAGGTGGGCAGAATAAGAGGTCAACCTCCGATGGTCCTTACTCCATTGGGCCATCGAGGGGTTTAAGCACAGCAGACACTACTATGCAAATAAGGTTGGCGGACCACAGTGTTCGCTGCATGGATACTTCGGCTCTGTTGCGCCGGAGTATTCATACTGCCAAGATATAAATAAACCCCTAAGCCCTTTGTGCTCAGAAATTGCACTTCTATAGTTACTACAGCCAAAAAGCACTCTAAAAAGTAAAAAAAGATACTGCGGCTCAGACATGGAGTAAGTCCAGCACCACACCTGGCCTACCACTGGTAGTGCAACACCCTCCCATAGAAAGTAATGGAGGCAGGTACTTAAAATAAAAGCTCATAGAAACTAAGGTTAATTTAAATTAACTTATATTACCTTTTTAAATATATAAATACATGTATTTACTGTAAAAAATATATACAAATAACACTTGAATATTAATTTTTTAATTCAATTCAATTCATAAACTTTATTCAGTTTATAACAAAATATACAATAAAGGTATCACATCA
The DNA here is from genome assembly GCA_963921515.1 of Calotriton arnoldi. Taxonomy (NCBI): domain Eukaryota; kingdom Metazoa; phylum Chordata; class Amphibia; order Caudata; family Salamandridae; genus Calotriton; species Calotriton arnoldi. Next base: position 50,879 of record CAWUFW010014355.1, on the reverse strand, counting down.
GTTCATTCAGATTTAGAATTTGAATAATTATGCGCAGGCAAAGATTCATATTAAAAAAGGACAATAACATTATCCATTAAAATAAACCACATTGCATGTTATAAAACACTATACAAAATTCATTAAAACACTACAGCCACTAAACCATTTCATTATCTAAAACAGACCATCCACTAAATCACTTCATTTTCTACACTAATCATTTATTTTAAAATATATGAATTGCCCTTTGAGTTCTGGGGTTCAGGACATGTAAGTCTACATTTCTGAGTAACTTCATATTCTTAAATACTGAATAGCCAAAAATGTAAGAGTAAACTTGAATGTGTAGATTTACACAAGAGTAAGTTTACCTTTGTGAATAGCCCTCAAAGTTTTTAATTTCCAGCACAAAGTTTTTTTGAGCTGGGAAGTAGCTCTTAAATTAACGCAAATGAGATTTGCGCTACTTTGTGATACTTTGAGTCAAGGCGTGTACCATGGGTATTACATAGGCATTTCCAAGCAACCACCAATTATGTTTAATGCAATGCCCATTTACTAACAATAGAAGATAGGTCTTTCTGCCAAAATGTAACACCTCCTAGAGGCAGGCACTAACAGGTAAAAAAAAAAATATTTCTCCATTGCATGTGTGCTGCACTGTTAAACACACATACAAAGTGGGTGAAGTTTTAAAGTATGTCTAAGCATAGTATTTCGTGCAAGGATGGTGCTCTTCCTGTATTAATCCTGTGGTAGAGGTGTTTATGTGTGACACTAGACAGCCTGAAAGAGTGGCATTGCTGGAGAAGGGAGCAGTAATTACATCAACCGGAGATGATAGAGTTCCCGAGAGTACACTGGTCGTGTTGGCTTACTCGCCACGGTCTGGGTCTAGTCGGCTTACTCCGCCGCCTGTTTCTGTAGAGTGGGTATTCAGAATGAGAGTGCCGCACGAAGTTACAAGAATAATGGGATAAGAGCCTCGGATCAGATATTATCTGGATCGAAGATTTAAGTATTGGAATTAATTTTATACGAGGTGAAATACTGATTGATGCCCAACCGGGTTGGAATTATCACCGGTGGAGAGATTGGGAGCTGTAATCAATTGTGCAGGAAGCCCTGAAGAAGTAATGGGGAGATTACCCATTGACGAAACGCGCGTTGGCTGGTTTGCGCAAGAGAAATCATATTAAAATTGAACCATAAAGGATTAAGGATTTGTCTCGACTTTGCAAATTCCAGGAACGGTGTCATATACATCTTACTTTTGCGTGTGCATAGGATTTGTTATTTCTTATCAGCAGTAAAAATCCCTGTAGCAAACTCTTCTATAGTGTAATAAAAAATCTAATTATTCTTCTTCCCCATGTTTACAATCCAAAAACAGTGAGGAACTGGAATCATTTGGTGCTGATAAAACAGGGGAAATCTAGAGCAGTAACAATCACTGTAGCAAACTCTTCTATAGTGTAATAAATAAATCTAAGGGCCTGATTACGAGTTCCACGGTACCGCTGCACTAGTACTCTGACCGCCGTATTACAAGTACGGCAGTTGGATTGTTTTGGGGCCACTGCAGCCACCAGGTAACTGCGTTCCCTGGCAATGCCATGGCAGTCTGGGGCAGCAATATGCTTGGTGGTGCCGCTGTGGCACCACCAAGCATATTCTGAGTTTCTCCCCGCCAGCCTTTTCATGGCAGTGAGTATGTGTGCCCCCCTGTGTGCATGCACACCCAGTTCCTGCACAGTCCATGCCATGCAAGAACTTGCTTTGGCATTCCCATTGCGGCACCTTTTTCAAAGGCATTGGCATGGGAATGCCAAAGGACTGCCCGGCAAACCAGGAGAAATCTCCTAATCTGGTGGGCAGCCAGAAGTCGACTTTGGCGGTGCAGGAGTGGGATAGTGGCGTGCACTCCTGCACCGCCAAAGTCATAATCAACCCCTAATTATTCTGCTTTCTCATGTTTACATGCCAACAACTGGGAGGAACTGGAATCATATTCTGCTGATAAAACGGGGAATCCACAGCAACATTGCCTGTACCATATAACAACAAAAATTCCACAAAAATTATGCCAGAAAAGGCAGCAAACATCTGGAGCTCCTTTGATAGGTCACATCAGAATCTCTTTAAGAAACAATCTCTTACACAAAAACCTCCAACTACCGGCTTGACCTGCTACCGCTTCACTTAGCTAGATCCGACAGTCCATCTCTCATACCGAAAGATATCATTAATCCATCAATGCTCATTGTTGATATGGATTGGGTAATGGAGAAACGGTGATGCATGCTTGTTGATAATATTAAACATCTCAGCAGCATTCATCACTGGTTACTACACATTCTATCCACCCCTTTTGATGTCGGAGGAATTGCTCTACAATGGTTCAGATTGTACTTAGAGAATCACTGTCAAACGATCATAATTTCTTAAATTTACTCAAACCTATAACCACCTTTTCTGGAGTACCCAAGGTTTATACTAGCTTTACCCATTTTCAGCCTATATGTGGAACCTCCAAGAGAATTTCTGAAAGCGCTTGGTCTATCATACCATCAATATACAATCAACACCCAGATCTACATAAATATTGACAATAATCTATCAGCAGACAGATTAGAAATTAGGAAAAATCAATGGAAAAGTCACAATTGGATGATTATGCATCAACTAAAGATAAACCAACTGGAGGTAATCATTATTAGCAATAACACAAATAGCAACATTGGAAAGAAATGGCAGACAGTCCCTCAAGAAGCTGGGTTGAACTCAAAAACTGTCCATAACGTCAAATCTCTAGTTTTCCACCACTAGCTACATCTACTTAAATTATCTTTAATTATTTCAAAGTTTTATTCCTACTGAAGACTTAAAACAAGTTGTCTAAGCCCTGGCTGTCTCGAGGATTGAATATTTTGTGGTAGTTTGTGGTAGTTTATTTAAACATTGTTTTTGTCCTCACCTGAAGTCGACAATCTTCACCTCAAAAACAGAATAAAAACATCACGACAATAATTTAAAATGACCCCAATTTACGCATGATGCCTCTTTCTTTTAAATATGGTTAAAAAGCATTTAAAAATGTATACAACTTAAAACAAATGTGATAATTGGACAGATTTTTCAGCAGGTCCATCAAAGCTGCATGTGTGTGTCCGTATTCTATATCTTTATAGTAGGAAAGAAATATTTTAATCTAGCCTCCTTTAGTACTGGGCATAAGTGCAGAACATGGAACATATGTTGGATTCCTTTATGACAAAGGTCACAAATACAAGATTTCTGGCGATTATTATTCTGTTTCGCCGTTACATTATTTAGAGGAACATATAGTGGAACGAACATTCCCTATACAAAGGGACGTGATAAAACGTTTGAGGCTGTGAGGAATTTGAAAGAAGAGATATGGATGGGCCAGGCCAAAGGAAATACCAGTACATTGTGTATTATAGATTTTCAGGGAAGCCCAGTGACCCATGTCCAGAATATAATTAAGTCGCACAGACTGGGACTCTAAAGAAGAGTTGAAGATGTCCTGGCGACCATACGCTTAGCAATCCCATATTACATTCAAAATACTCCAAAGCTCTGTTAAAATTTCTCTTAAAGACTGAGTCGGATGCCCAGTCTTGCACCCTTAAAAAGAAACCTCAGAGAGGAATTTGGAACATCAAGCAGTTTATATCCCCAACAAATTGTGTTGGCTAAAGCCTGCACAAATGCACCAACAACGCTAAGTTGCAGTTTGAGTAATTATACCAGAAGAGACAAACTTAGTGAACATAATTTTTCTTAACATTTTCCTTCACTGGTATTTACAGATGACCAACATCCAAATGCAGTATGCTCCAAGGCATACATTAATGCAGGGGGAATTTTAGTTTTATATATTTGAACTAAATAATCAAAGTATCTTCTCCCCATGGAACTATGTAAAAACTGCATTGTGTTTGCATGCATGAGTGCTTATTTGCTCAAATTTATAAAGAGAACTAATACTTTAAAATGCTGGAAAAGGTTCTATCTAAATAGGTATATTTATTAACTACTTACAGTCTTTCATTTCCCAGGTACCTGTTATAGATAGGAATGTCTTTCTTCCCTCTAAAAACCAAACTTTTTGCTTTAAGAAATGCATCTGCGCATAACTGTTGAACCCCCCCCTAAGGCTTGCTATATTAAATGATGTCATTGGCATACAGGAAGGCATGCCATTGTTTAGAAACGACTTTCAGAGGGTAATTTGTTCCATTCTGGAGTTGAAAAGTCAAGAAAAGCAGCATAAAAAAATGCCTTATTCGGTACTACATTTTTATCTAGTTAAAACTGCAAAACTGCTATATTATCTTTGACTGACTGATCTGCTCTGAAGCAGGATTGTTCATGAGGACTAATGTTTGCATCCTGTGCCCAGTCTGTTAAATGGTCTAATATGCTCAAAGCAAAGATTTTCCCTACCCATCAGGTAGCGCAATTTGACAATAATTTCCCAGGACTTGTCTACTTCCTTTCGTGTGAATGGGGACAATGACACTCCCTCTCCAGGATTTTGAGGAGTTGAAAAGGACTATACTCCAAAAGTGGAACAGCGCAGCAGACAACAGGTGAGCTACAGGTGGCACTGCAACAGGGAACTGCAGTAACGTCCTGCGACACAGGCACTTGTGTCGAGCGCGCACTGACTGGAGCCTGGGTCCAGGACGTGAAGTGGACGAAAGCGACGCAGCAGACGGGCGCCTGAGGAGTGAGGGACACCACTCAGCGCACTGTGACCGCAAGCACTCACCCTGCATACACGAGAGGAGTGGAGCCTCCGGCGCCCCGGGGGATGATCACTGGCAATCGGGACTGGCAAAAGCAATCATAGGCCTGATGAGCAAGGGCCGTCTCAGACAGTGAGGGTGAGGCACCGCAGGTCTTATTAAACAGCTAGGACCGTAGCCACACACTGAGGCCCTACACACAGCACGGTGCCCCCTAACAAGCATGCGCTGGGCCCGGGACATGCTACTGGCGCCTACAGGATGCAGGATATCGGGCCCTCTGCATTAAGCGTGTAACGAAGTCTGGAGTCCTTTGGCGCCACGGTGCAATGAGAGTGCCGGATAGTTAAAGCTCAGTGCCGCAAAGCATCAGTACTAGTTCACCAAGACCCACGAATAGGCGCACTGCCCATCTGTTCAGTGGCACCATCTGTACGGAACCCCTGGCCACCCCATTGGGACCATTGGTAAATGGTGATAGAGTCGGACCCCGGCTGGGTCAGGGCACAGGGTCTCTCTCGCAATATTGCTGTTGTTGGTGCTGTGCTACTTGGTGCATTGAACACCCACACGTTCTGTATTTACCCCATTCTTTGTCGCACCGGGTGAGCCTGTGAGATGGCACGCGACCGCCGGGGCTACCTGATAACGTGACCACAAAGATGGGCCGCACGAAGGGCGTCCGCCCCGAGCCTCCTCGTAAACTTCAAGCACCATTGACATGAAACAAGCACAACATACAACCCAGCATCACCTACAGGAAGACAGACTGGACGCAATTCTAAATGCCATTGAAACATCCCGAACATCATTTTAATCGAAATTTGACAAAGTGGCAGCGGACCTGACGCTATTACACGCCGACCACAGGAAGCTGAAAGATCGAGCCACCTATGCAGAGCAAGACCTGGCTGATCTCAAGCCGGCCACAGACTTCATTGAAAAACAACAAAATGCACACAAGGCCAGAATACGCTACCTTGAGAACCAGGTGGAGGATGCGGAGGCCCGCTCCAGGCGGAACAATATCCGCTTGATTGGACTGCCGGAGGGGGTGGAGGGCCTGGACGCGGTTGCATATATGGAACAATGGGTTAAAGACCTACTACCCTCTACGTCCTTGTCCCCATTCTTCACAACTGAATGGGCAAATCGCATCCCCTCCAGAAAACCAGCGCCAGGCTTGGGGGCCCACCCACTCATCTTCAAGATGCTGCACTATAGGGACAGAGATACGATATTACGTGAAACCAGGAAATTCCCAGAAAATAAAATAGAGAATGCAAGAGTTCTTTTTCCCGTACTATACACTGAGAGTGCAGTGCCAAAGAGGCTCCTTTTTATAGGTGAAACAGAAGCTCCGGCAACTGGACATCCAGTACTCACTGTTATACCCAGCAAGACTCCGTGTGGTGACAGACGGCAAAACAAGATTTTTCGATACACCATAAGACACATGGGACTGGCTGGAAACCACGGTCTAGTTCATGGGACCTCTCCCGTCAGGTATACCCAGAGCTCAGAACGATGCAATAGCCGGACCTAGTACCCGTAGCTGATGTAACAAACACCTCCCACCCAGCCTGGCGACGATGCCAGACCGGGAACAAATCTTACAGGAAAGGCAGAATGCCGCATGTGAAGCTGAGCGCATAGCTGTGATCCCGGAAGCAACTGGCAAAGATGTAACACCAATCCTCACCTCTGGAGATGAGGGCCCATCAGTAGCTGGTCCATCAGACACTGCTTCATTAAATATGCCGGATGTAACACCTCAGACTTCGGATGATATTATCTGACACACACACTGCAGACTTAAGGCCCTGTTGTTGTCTTATGCCCCTAGGCAGAATGTTATCTTAATTCTACTACACTGGAAGCTCGGAAAGGGTAAAAGAGTCAGCCACTATATAGATACCGTTCAGCACACTAGAGTGCTTACCTCAATATCGAGTGCACCAGCGCGGCATACTACACTGAACCAAGGGGATCCTAACATGACAGACCCTGTGAGGTCCCACACCCCCTCTCTCTTTCTTCTTTTTTCACACAGGGAACTACTTGGTTGTGCGGGGGTTCCTTTCCCGCTCAGGTTTGTGCAGCTCCTTTTGTTCATGGTGACCGCCCTTTTGGCATTCCTATACTGCCGCGTTGGCACTTTAGTTCTAAACCTAGTTATTTGGGCATTGTGGATGGGTGTGTTTGGGGACGCTGGGGGCCCCCAACAAATGCATATATTTGTGTGCCTTGATCTGGAAGCTCTCCCATCTTTCCCTATAGCAGTGCCATGACAGACCACAAGAACCTCACTTGGAATGTGTGTGGCTTCCGCACACCCTCCCGCCGATATGCGGTGTATTCCTATCTTAAGAGGCACAATGTGCGTATTGCCCTTCTGCAGGAAATGCACCTAACTCGGATTGAGACTCTAGATTACAGCAGAAATGGAGGGGGTCGAGTGTTTGCCACAGATTCCTCCTCATATGCCCCAGGGGCTCTGATTTGGATACGACCAGGCACTCCTTTCCTAGAGGAGGAGGTTGTATTGGACAAAGAAGGCAGATATGTTCTTCTAATGGGAAGGCTAGATGGGAGTCATCTCCTAATAGGCAATATATATGCCCCAAACACAGAACAGGGACCTTTCCTGAGTTCACTATCGCGGACACTAGCTAAATGGTGTGACATACCGTGGCTGGTAGGGGCAGATTTTAATAGTTTCATGGATACAGCTCTAGACAGATCCTTCCCCCCCCTGCATTTCACTGCCGCCTCTGCAAACATGACTGTGTTGAGTGAATGGGTGCGTAGCTGGAACCTGGTAGATGTTTGGAGGCATAGCAACCCGGCGCTACGAGTATACTCCTTTTTACTCTGCACCTCACACCCTACACATATACTTAGACAGATTTCTGAGAACACCATTCCTGCTTCCTTATGTAACAGACACAGAATACCTGGGTCGCACACATTCAGATCATAACCCACAATATATCACAATTACTTGGGGCACTAGGATCCCCCTGATCCCCACATGGAGGCCGCAGCCAGAAATGCTGGAAGATTCCGCATTCCGAGAAACACTAAGTAGTGCTGTCAGGGAGTACTTTGAACGGAATACAGGTACTGCCTCATCAGCCCTGGTGGAATGGGACGCTCTAAAAGTCATGCTGCGCGGGACATGTCTGGGAACGGGGAGCGGAATGTGGCGGCAAATAGAGACAGAATTACTAGAAGTAGAAAAGGACCTGATTACATATGAGACACAAGCGATAATAGCACCACCATGCTCCACCTCATTGTTAGAAGCGCTCAATACAAATTCGACACTGTTAGAGTGTCTGAGATGCCTGAACTACGTGGCACACTCAGCGAAGTCTCTCGAAAAACCCGACCGATCCGGGCCTCTTCTTCCCTGCTTAATCAAACAAGACCAGCCATCAGGTCCTATCACAGCGCTTCGCTCCCAAGACGGAGGGTTGAAATACACACAACACAAAATACACAATGAGCTGACCATGCACTTTAAGCAGCTATACCAGTCAACACTGGAGGCATCAGAGGCAGATATACAATCCTTTCTAGTTAGCCTTGACTTCCCCAGTCTCACACCAGAACAGTACACCAAACTAGAAACCCCAATCACACCAGAGGAAATACACAGAGCACTGCTTGCCTTAGCCTCCGGGAAAGTTCCGGGCCCAGGCGGCTTTCCACCTGAATTTTACAAAACATATGCTGATCTCCTGACACCACAGCTACATCGAGTGTACACAGAGGCATTGCAATTCATGAGCCTTCCGGTCTCCCTTACAGAAGCCACATTAATAACCCTCCCAAAACCAGACAGAGACCCCACACACACAGGATCATACTGCCCTTTAGCGCTATTGAACGTAGACTACAAAATATTGGCAGGAGTCTTGGCAGGACAGCTGGCACCACTTATGCCACGCCTCATACATGCGGACCAGAATGGGTTTTTCCCCACATGCAGCACTTCTCTCAACCTATGCAGGCTGTTTCGGGTAATGAGGTATGCCACGGGTGACTGGCCAGAGGCGGGCTGTCTAGTATTAGACCTGGAAAAAGCCTTTGACACCGTTGAGTGGACATATATATTTGCAGTACTCCAGAGGTACGGATTTGGACCATACTTCCTAAGTATGGTCAGGCTATTATTAGGTGCACCTGCGGTGCGGGTACGTGCAGGCTCCATGTTTTCACAACCCTTAAAGATCTGTAGAGGCTTAAGACAGGGGTGCCCCCTCTCACCCTAATCTTCTACCTGACTATAGAACCACTAGTAATAGCCATGCGACAAACCGCCGAGCATTCAGAGTATTCACTTGGGCATGGAGCTGCACGCCATATCGCTTTACGCAGATGATATCCTGTTATATGTTAGGGATGTCCAGGCAGTACCGCCAGTAATACCTGACACCCTTAAACTATTTGCGAGACTATCAGGGCTACGTGTTAACTGGGAGAAATCATGCATGTTCCCCTTTGTTCCCCATGCAGCAGCGCCCTCACTTGTTGTCGATGGCACTCTGGTGACGTGGCAGCCCGACGTGTTACGCTACCTGGGAATGTGGATATATCACACGGACCGGGACATATTAGATGGCAACCTCACCAGAGCGTTTACGGCCCTGACGACACAGATAGAGTTTTGGAAAACCCTTAGTCTCTCAGTAGCAGGAAGGGTACCGCTCATTAAAATGGTGGTGCTTCCACATCTTTTGTATTACTTTACTAACCTCCTGCTTTATTTACCAGTATCCTTTTCTGCTCGTTGGAGGGCACACTCTGAAACCTCATATGGAACAAAACTCGTTGCAGAGTGGCGCTCACTAAATTATATCTACCCCAGACTCAGGAGGGGGGCTGGCCTTACCAAACTTGGAGCACTACTACCTGGCATCCCAGATACAATGGGTACCGGGTTGGATGGTGGAACTACATCTAGCAGACACAGCAGGGAATGGATTCCCGTAAGCCATGGACACGCTTCTACACATCTTTCACCCTTGCACGAGGCCTCCTAGGTCCCTCCCCCTTTTGGTTCGGGTGGCCCAGAAACATTTTCATTGAGCTTTATCTCTAACCAAACATATCACGCCGTACGCACTGGCTCTCCCTATACTAGGTATGCCTAAGGGAGGAGGCAGGGCTAGAATAGCAGAGCTGGCAGCTTGGCATGAGGTTGGGTTCCATATGTTAGGTGATCTTTATAGTGACGGTGCACTACGGACATTTGAGGATCTGATAAATGAGGAGGGAGTCCCATCAGGACTCTTTTTAAGTCATTCCTCATGGGTGAGCACACTGAGACGCCATTGGGGTGACATTATGCAAGAGCCACAAACACATTTATTAATGCAATACATACATGTGATGGGCACAGGACGACATCTCACCAAATGGTTAGCGGAAGCGCTCCAGGAGCACTCTGCAACAGACTTGTCACCCTTGCGGAGCCGCCGGAAGGTGGATATGGCTCACCCATGCACCCCTAAAGAATGGAACATGGTATTGGAGAGCCCCAGATTGATCCCCAGGAATGCCAGGTTCTGCCTGATTCAGTTCTATATAATACACCGGGCATACCTCACCCCAGACAAAATTAACAGGTACTTCCACAGGACAGACGCATGCTGCCCGCGTTGTAAGCTAGCAGATGCTGATCTCCTGCGCATGCTCTGGTCGTGCCCTAAAATACGCACCTACTGGGAGGGAGTGCTGCTACTCCTGTCCACATGCACTGACTGAGAACTTTCTATCACATGGGAGGCTTGTATTACAGGGGTATTTGCTAGGGACAAAAAGCATAGAGCCACTAATAGATTTTTGGATCTAGGGCTTGTGGTGGCCAAGAGGCTTATCACGAGTCATTGGAAAGCAGAGAAACCCCGACCCTACAAGCCTGGTCTCAATCAATAATGAACTGGACTAAAGTTGGAGGGGACTGCTCTCCACAATATAGATACCCTAGGAATACGTAAATACCCAATCTCAGCCTCCTGGAATGTGTTATTAATGATGCTCCAACTAGAATTGGCACCAGGGAATCCCACAGATACTCCTGACGAAGCACGCCCGAATCATGTTCATAATAGTATTACAGTCCACACATAGCCTGGCAGGGAGCATATATCAAACACCGCACACAATACGGTAAAGTACAGGTCTAAGGCAATGTAGTAATTTACTTTAAGCAACGGGAGAGACACAACGGATGTCAGAGCGCACCCCCACCATCAGTTAGGCCCAACCCTTTTGCCCCTTGTTTTTTAAGTGTTCTACGCAACTTGTTATGATGTAGCTGTTTGATTAATGGCCACCAGAGATTCAAAACAGATATGTGGTCTTATAAGAGCGTTCAAACCCAACACTTGCACACTCAGACAGGCAACCCCCGCACAAATAGAATGATCTGCTGTCATTGACACATGTTAGGTTTACTGTACAAGTTTAATTCACTGTAATGTTCAATTACAAAGCTGATGTAAGTTTAAATGCAAGTTATTTGTTATTCAACAACTGTAATGACACGTATAAAATGCTTATTGATGCCTTTATGTTTTCTTGAGAAATACTCAAGCCTGTACTATATATCAACTCTAAAAAAAATCTAATAAAACAGATCAACCAAGAAAAAATTTAATAGTTCATAAGTTACAACCAGATCACCCGCCAGCGTCTCACTCTGGGTAGTTGATTAAGCAATAGACATTTCATTAAACTTTGCCACTTTACGAGGATTCCAATATAATTTCCTATTATTTCATTGAATCTCCTCAGTCCCAGTATTCACATCCGATTAACAGTCACTTGCACTTCGGGAGCTAATTTAATCATAGAAAAAAGAGCGCATGGTCACTGTATGGTGTATCTTTTACAGAGAATTGTGATATTAGGTGAAAGATCATATAAGATGTCATTGTATAATCAATAAGAGAAGACCTAAATGGATGACGTTTGGTTACCTTAGCTGGGATATCAGGATCTTTTCATCCATTTAAAGGGACCATTCCGAGTTGGATAGTTTTTTCCTGAAGGAGAGCGAGTCGTCTATTGATCCTTATAAGTTTTGGAAAAGAGGCCTCCAGTATTTTCCAGCTCTCCTCGAGCTCAGATTGCAGATAGACATCCAACAAAGCGGCAGGAGATTTTTGCATTCAAATCTCCTGCCAGGGCTTTTTTCTTTATCTCTTATTTCCTTTATGGTCAAAAAAGTTTCTTTAAAAATGCAATTATTGTGACTGGTCGGTAACACATAAACAATGAAGACGAAAAGAGAATTTCCACAAGGCTGCAACAAATTTGAGAGTGAAATCTTCAAACATTGGAGGATATTGTTATAGTGTGAAATTGTTTGATTTTTCCAGTCAAACTTAATAGAGAGTAGTATTGTCAGGCCTCCTTTAGGATGACCTCTATTTGTTGTCACAGCAGGGTAATTCAACACATAATAATAAGTTAAAGCTTCTGTTAGCCAAGTTTCTTGAAGACAAATTAGAGCAGAGTTCTGAGATTTTATCATGGAAGAGTAATATTATTCCTGCTAAACAAATCATGAATTCAAGGCAACCTGTATTATTACTGCTCAGTGCTACAGGAAGTAATTCCCATGATGTTTCTTTCTTTGTATACTGGTCAGGTTATTATTGTTCTTGTGTTTTTATAGATCCTCCAGTTGTACTCACTTCTACTTTTACAGACTGTGCAAGACTATGCAGTTTCCTTAATTGGTCTGGGAGATGTAAGTTGAGAAAGAAGGAACCCTTTGAATAGTATAGTTCATATCATGTACTCACACTTCAAAACTCTGTTGGCAAGAGACAGGATGAATATTGTATCCATTCTTCACACAAAAATCAGCATTTATGAGGATAATATCTGGAGCCAGAATAGCCCTTCATTCACTCTGTTATTGGAAAGTTAGTGTTATGTTTGTTATTTCAGCCAAAGAGAACGATTTCAGTGGAGTAAACAGATATAGTTTATTTAGAATCTTCTCACTGTTTAATGGTGCTTCTTCGCCTACAAACAAAGAGCTAAAATCTTTTATGTTAGTGGTCAGCTGAGGGTTTAACAATGTATTCTCATTTGCCTATGGAATTTCAGATATCTTAGAATTTCTTAGTTTCATATTATTCTAGGAATGTCATTGTGGAGATCAGAGTGGTTGAAAATTAGAGGCAAAAGGGTTAAGAGAAGATCAGTCTTAGTGGCACATGCATCAAACTCCTCATTTGCGATTTCCAAATAGCGATTTTTATGGAATCGCTATTTGGTAATCGCAAATGCCTATGAATGTAGGAATCGCAATAACATTTGCGATTCCTTAACATTAGCTAATAGCGATTTGGAAATTGCGAATCGCTATTAGCTAATGTGACTCCATTCATTCCTATGGGCCTACAAGCCCATAGGAATGAATGGTAATGCATTCCAAATTGCGATTACCAAATGAAAATCCACGGGTGCCCTCGGGACTGAGGCCCAGTAGCGGTCGGTGGTGGGAGTGCCGCCGGGCGCTGACGTGGGGCGGGGGAGGGGCAGGGTGGGGGGTAGTAAACTACGGATTACGGGCGATTACAGGTAAGTACACATATAAATAAATAAAACGAATTTCGTTTCTCGCTGCATCGCCAAATGTGATGCAGCGCGAGAAACGAAATTCGTTTTATTTATTTATATGTGTACTTACCTGTAATCGCCCGTAATCCGTAGCTTACTACCCCCACCCTGCCCCTCCCCGCCCCACGTCAGCGCCCGGCGGCACTCCCACCACCTACCGCTACTGCTGAGGCCCCCCTGATGCAACCCCCAAAAAAAGGTAAGCGTGCACATATGAAGCACACACATGCCCTAAGGGCGTGTGTGCGCTACATGGCACTTTGGAAAATGCATTTTTGTGCATTTTTCAAAGCATGCACAAATTACCATCAACTTGAAGCTGATGGTAATTAGCGTTTCCTAAATGCACAGTTCGCATTTAGGAAAGGCTACATGCATCGGCAAATAGGGATTCGCAAATTGCAATACCCTAAAAGAAATTACCTAAATTGCGAATGACAAAAGGTACATGCATCTGAAAAAGCCTTTTTCCATTTGCAATCGTCCCGTTTGCGAACGGAAAAAGGCTTGATGCATGTGCCCCTTACTTCTCTCTGAAAATGTTTTTCATTGTATGAATTTGCTTGATTTATAGTTTACACAAGAGATACTGCACTGCTTCCATTTTCCTGTTCATTTTAACAGGAGAATCTTTTACAGGAGCACAAGAGCTCTGAGCGATAGCCTCTTCAGCTCTGAATATTTTAGTGATCGCTTGAGCTGTATCTGCTGCTGAATTTGCCCCTTGCATTATGCTTGAGGAATTAACAGTGTCGCCTTGAGTCTGTGGTTCTTGGGCAGCTTTTTCACCCCTTTCTGAGAGAGTGGTTAGAAGTTGTTCACTGAACCTTATTTTCTGCCTGCCTTTTTGGGAATCTCCTGTTTCATATTGGGCTTTCCATAGTTGCGGAGGCAGACACCTCATTATTTAGATGTTTTGTTTCAATTGGATTTTCTGCTTGAACATAGCCTCTTTTGTCTTAAATATGGGGAATATAGCCATGGACACCTTCTCTTTGAGGCCGATCGGTGAACTTTGAACCCAATTAGACTTTTCAATTTGTTATCTTTGACATGAATCAAATAAGTTCCATAGAGAATATACAACATTGTGTTGTTGTGTGAGAAGTTGGCCTGGCATATGCTGTCCACTAGTTATAGTGGGCACCTTGCACCAGTCCAAACAACCCCTTATTGGAGATAGGTTAAAGACAACCTTTATTGAAAGCTATCCTAGTGGTAGCTATGGAGAGCAGCCTTCAGGCTAAGTCTTGGAGGAATGTAAAGCAGCTTGTTTTACCAGTCTATAATCTCTTGAGTGACCAAATGAAAGAGGACCACACCAGGTATATATGTAAAATATATGTATTTAGTCTTAAACACACCCCTCTAGTCTCTTTATGAGGCTAGAGCTTTAAGTACATAAGTTACAAGGCAAATATCAGCAAGTATTAGCACAATACACGTTTGAGCCCTAGGGGCGTACCAAACCATATACTAAAATAGTGGTATAAGAACCACGACTGAGCTAGACACAAGGCCTAGAGCCTGCAGAAGTGCTTGGACCCCAAGGAACCACCCAAGGTAGTGACACAGGGGACCCACGGGTGACGCGTGCAGTGTGAGAACACAGCCGCGAATCGCCGTTGACTTCTATGGGGAAAGTCGCGGTTGGATTTTTAAAGAAAAAGGACACTTCGGAGAGGACTTCCAGTTAACCCCTTTAAACTTAAGAGTTTCTAGGGCCCACACCCACGGGAGTACCGAAATACTCGAGTTACCTCACCCAGGAAGCTGGGTGCATACGTGTTAAAAGGTGTCGGGAATCGTCTGCCGTTTTCAATGGCGACCTCTTGGAAAGTGCTGCTGCCGTGAAGAGGAAGAGTGTCCGGTGTGATCCAAGCCTGGATCGAGGAAGAGGAAGACCTGAAAGCAGAGGGGACAGAGTCTGGGTCACTAGCTAGTGACCAGGGGCACGATAGTCGAATGCCCTCAGATGTCGGGTGCTTCAGGTGAGTTGACGGGTGCCTTGACTCTTCAGCCAGGAGGTCCAGGAGGCGTCGATGACAACCAGGAGCTGGAATCGAGCTGTCCCACGAAGTTTATCGAGTGCTGCGGTATCAGCGACCAACTTGGACCCAATAAGCCTTGGCAACGGCAAGTCATGGGGAAACAAAGGAAAGGCTGCGGTGCAGACCAGCAAGGTCTGAGGGACTCACCCAGCAAGGGTAAGTCAGGGCACTTCTGGAGCAACCAGGAACGCCCAAGCAATTGAAGATTTACCTTCGTGGGGACCCACTAGCCAACGGACTAGAGATCGCAAAGGAGCCTCGAGGGGTCGCACTTGGAGCTGGCCCACGGGACACTCGTGGAGTGTAGGCCAGAGATCTTCACTGCAGTTGGTGCTCGGGGCTAGGGCTACTTGGAACCCAAAGCACGGCTTTGAGAGATGTCAAGAAGTTGGTGCACTTGCAAATGTGCTCGGTGTCCAGGGGTCACGGTTTCACGTTACCCACGACAGCTACGGGCTTCAGCTTTGCTGGGGGCTCAGGGCAGCCTCGGGGAAGTCTGGAAATCCATCTCTGGTGATGCAAAGACTTCGGCGTCCGGCGGGAGCTTCAGTGATGCAGACCGGACAGATGCTTCATTGGTGCCTGCCAAGCAGGGGAGTCACTCCTTGACACCAAGGGAGATCCTTCAGTCCTCTAATCTTGATGTAGAGCGTCGAAGGTCCAGGATTCAGTTACAGAGTTTCGTCCAGGGATATCGAAAGTCCTGTTGCCAGGGTTCCCTTACTTATACTAAAGAAAGGGGTTGGACTAACTCTGGGGACCCACCTATGGGAGGGTTCGGAAAGAGGGGTGGCTCCACCCATTTCCTTTGTCCAGTTTCGCGCCAGAGCAGGGGCTGGCAGCCCCTGCAACCGGTTTGAACTGGGGTATGCACGAGGACACCAAATGTGCCCCCAGTGCAGGACTTCAAAGCACTCTTGGAGTGCACCCACCCAGCCCCAATCCACTAAGGCCTGTCTGGGAGGTGGTAACACCTCCCTGAGACAGGAAACCTATTGTCCAGGCCTCCCTGCCGGAGTTTCGGTCAGCAGCAGGAGGCCAGACTCGTGTCTGTGGCTGCAGCATCCATTTTGTGATGCCAGGCTCTGGTTAAGTGGTACCGGGTATACCGGTGCTGTCATGTCTCTCCTCTAGAAGGGTGGGATCATACTCCCACACCAGTTACTGGTGTGGGGGTATGATTCCAAGGTGTTTGACACCAAACACGACATGTTTCCGTGCAGCCATCCCAAAGTTAGCATTTACCGATTAGATATAATGCACTTAAGAGTATATGGTCAGGCTGCACCACAGACAACCCCGGAGAGGAGATTCCGAAGGCTGCAGAGGGGCTCTGCTCATCCATGGGCACCCTCTCACATAAAACCAAGCACCCTGCCTTCAGGATTGATAAGGCCTGCCATAGGGGTGACTGATAGGTTTCTATGTGCAGTGATAGGTGAGATATAGTGAACCTATATCTCTGTAAGGGGTGCATGCACCACCTTACTCAGGCTGCAGTAGCAGTCCTGTGGTGTCATTTTGGAGGGCCTTCCAGGGGTGGCACAATACATGCTTCAACCCCTGGTAGGCCTCTGGGGTACCTATGCCCTGGGTACATAGTATACCATATACTAGGGACTTATAAGGGCACTCCAGAATCCAATCTGTGGTGTACCTAAAGTACATGGAATCAATTTATAAGAGAAAGCAGATAGGCTGGGGATCTGAATAGCAGGTTCCCAGCCAAACCAAGTCAAAAACCATCAAAACACCAGAGAAAAAGTGGGGGCAACCATGTAGTCAGATTCCACCTTCCTACATAACCCCCCAAACGAAAGGAGATAAGGCTAACCTTGGCCAGTTGAGCCTTTATTGACTAAGTGGCCAAATTAGGAAGTACCTGCACTAGCATGGTTACCCCCTGTCTTATGGTCCACTAAGCAATCCCTCACCCTAAGGGTATGAGAGGGTCTCCACCATGGGGAATCACTACCTGTGGTGTGCTTAGGTAAAGTACAAGGCTGGTGAGGTGTCTGAGTAGGGAACTGAGACCCTAGGAAAGTTGGTCTCAGCTTCCTCAGATCACTGGTCACCATGTATGCCTGTTTTTCCATGAGTGAGTTGCACTTTGCTCTAAGGGTCAACCTTTGGCTGCCTACAGCTGGGGGTTGGGTCCCTTTGGATGGAACACTGGAGGGACATGGCAGGTTTGGAACCTTTTGGTCCCAGGTTTGCCCTTGCCTAACAGAGTCCTTCTGGGGAGGTCCCTACGCAAAGGTATGGGGGATCCCTCAGTGTGTTGAGGAATTTTCACCTGGCTAGGGCTACTAGACTGGGTGCCCCTAATCTGCTGATGGGGGGTTCCTCTGGACAGGGGGCCCTGTGGGGTCCACTGACCTCCCTGACCTCCCTGACCTCTGCAGCCCTGTGCTGACTGAGGCAGCGTAGAGAGGGGCAGGTTACCTGCTCCAGACTGGGTACCACCTTGGAAGGGTCCTCTGCCATCAGGGGTGTGGCCAGGACAGGCCTGACTACCTCTGGGGCAGTTCCTTCACTAGGGGTAGGGTTAGTTCCCTGAGGAGACTGACCCTTACCTATAGTCTGGGGGGAAGAAGACTTTTCTTCAACCCTTGTGCTCTCTTGTGGAGGAGAGTGGGCCATTCTTTCAGGCTCCATCAGTCCAAAATTTTCCTGGGGTGGGGCTGTGGCCATCACAGCCGCCCTAACTTTCTCAGGGATGCCCAGCATTCTCAGATGGGCTTGGGGTTCAACTTCAGCCCAGGCTGAAATTTCTAGATCATTGCCCATCAGGCAATCTACAGGCAAGGTTGGGGACACTGCCACTCTTTTTGGGCCTGTGACCCCTTCCCAGCTGAGATTGACTATGGCCATGGGGTGATCTGTTCTGACACCATCAATGTTGGTCACCTGGTATTTAAATTCAGGTAAAAGCTGGTGAGGGGGGACTAGTTTCCCTGCCACCATGGTGACACTAGCCCCTGTGTCCCTGTATGCCACAGCTTTTTGACCATTAATCATTGGCTCCAGTCTGTACCTGCCCAATGCATTGGGATCCATGGTAAAGGTGGCAAATCCTATACCACCATCAGAGTCAGAGGAGTCTGTTGAGGGGGTCCTGTCTAAACTAGGGCCCACCTCTGTTCCCCTTGCAAAAGCACCTAACTTTTTGGGTGCACTACTCCCAACTGGCGGATTACTACTGGTAGTTCCAGGAGGGGTGGTAGTATTTGTTGGAGGAGCATTTTCTTTATTACCAATCCTGGGGCAACTGGGATCCGTTTTCCAGTGTCCAGGCTTTTTACAGACATGGCAATATGGTTTCTTTTCAGGCGAGGAAGGAGTTTGGGGCCCACCCCCAGAAGAGGACTTTTGGGGCCCTGTAGTGGATTTATCCTTATATTTATCCCCACCTTTCTCTTGGGACTTGGTAGAATCTTTCTTCTGGTCACCACCCTGATTCTTAGGCCTCACCCTGGTTCTGACCCATTTGTCTGCCTTCTTTCCCAATTCTTGGGGAGAGGTCAGATCAGAGTCCACCAGGTACTGGTGTAAAAGCTGGTTTTGACAATTATTAAGGATCTGCTCCCTCATAATCAAATTGTGCAATCCTATAAAGTCATGCACCTTGCTGCCATGTATCCAACCTTCCAGAGCCTTAGTAGCACAATCTACAAAGTCAACCCAGTCTTGAGTCTGAGCCTTTTGGGTATCTCTGAACTTCAACCGATACTGTTCAGTGGTTAGGCCAAACCCATCAATCAGAGCACTCTTCAAGACTTTGTAATTGTCAGCATCCTCTTCTCTAACAGTGAGGAGCTTATCTCTACCTTTGTCTGCAAAGGAGAGCCACAAGATTGCTGCCCACTGCTCCTGGGGGACCCTCTGAACTTTACAGGACCTTTCCAGTGCAGTAATCCATTTGTGGATGTCATCTCCACTCTGGTCGGGAGGGACAATCTTGCTCAGGTTTCTATGGTCATAAGACCTTTCCCTACCACTAGGGAAGTTGCTGCCACCATGGGACTCTAGTCCCAACTTTCTTCTTTGTCTATGAAGCTCTAGGGACTCCCTGTCTAAAGCCAGCTGCTCTCTTCTGATCCTAAGCTGAGCTTCTTCATACTGGAGCAGTCTCTTTTTCCTTTCATTAGAGGTCTCCCTCCTTTGAGAAGAAACAGAGGTCCCTACTGAGGTGTCAGAATGGTTAGACTCCTGAGAAGGAGATCTGGACCTTCTAGGCACACTCACAACTCTTCCTGGTGGGACAAAGGGGAGGTCATTCTGATCCTCCTCCTCATCTGCAGGAGGAGCTGGATTGTCCACGGCAAGACCATTTTCATCTTCCTGGCCAGTTTCAGAGGTCAGGTCCTGGGTATTGTCACCCCTGGTCCCTTCCTCAGTTCTGCCCCACCCTCTCTGCCTACCCCTGCAGACCCTAGGGGTCTTCTGAGATCATCCAGCAGAAGCATCTCCATGAGACGTTGGGTGTTGGCACTTTTGCCTGTCTTCAGCTTCCTAATCTTGCACAACTCTCTCAATTCCAAGAATGGGAGGTTGTCATATTTGGAGGGTAGGAGCCCACTGGTTCCTGGCAGGGACCTACTTATTCCTGGCCCTGAAGACATTACTAGTGAGGTGTGGTGTATGCACTACCTACTCTAGTGTGGCCTACTAAACTCTCTTGAGTTGTAGAAAGGGTGTGCTAAGCCCTTGACACACAACTCTAAGTTCAGTAGAACTTACTGTATTTCTAAGCTTGAATTTATATGTACCTCAGGTACCTTTAGTGGTTTTCAGTTAGTCACACACTTGAGATTATCTGGTAAAACAATAGCAAGCTGGAATCCCACACGCTGCACACCAATGTGAGAAGTTGGCCTGGCATATGCTGTCCACTAGTTATAGTGGGCACCTTGCACCAGTCCAAACAACCCCTTATGGTTGATAGGTTAAAGACAACCTTTATTGAAAGCTATCCTAGTGGTAGCTATGGAGAGCAGCCTTCAGGCTAAGTCTTGGAGGAATGTAAAGCAGCTTGTTTTACCAGTCTATAATCTCTTGAGTGACTAAATGAAAGAGGACCACACCAGGTATATATGTAAAATATATGTATTTAGTCTTAAACACACCCCTCTAGTCTCTTTATGAGGCTAGAGTTCGAAGTACATAAGTTACAAGGCAAATATCAGCAAGTATTAGC
The DNA here is from genome assembly GCA_963921515.1 of Calotriton arnoldi. NCBI lineage: Eukaryota > Metazoa > Chordata > Amphibia > Caudata > Salamandridae > Calotriton > Calotriton arnoldi. Next base: position 30,219 of record CAWUFW010014355.1, on the reverse strand, counting down.
ACAATACACGTTTGAGCCCTAGTGGCTTACCAAACCATATACTAAAATAGTGGTATAAGAACCACGACTGAGCTAGACACAAGGCCTAGAGCCTGTAGAAGTGCTTGGACCCCAAGGAACCACCCAAGGTAGTGACACAGGGGACCCACGGGGGACGCGTGCAGTGTGAGAACACAGCCGCGAATCGCCGTTGACTTCTATGGGGAAAGTCGCGGTTGAATTTTTAAAGAAAAAGGACACTTCGGAGAGGACTTACAGTTAACCCCTTTAAACTTAAGAGTTTCAAGGGCCCACACCCACGGGAGTACCGAAATATTCGAGTTACCTCACCCAGGGAAGCTGGGTGCATACGTGTTAAAAGGTGTCAGGAATCGTCGTCGTTTTCAATGGCGACCTCTTGGAAAGTGCTGCTGCCGTGAAGAGGAAGTGTGTCCGGTGTGATCCAAGCCTGGATCAAGGAAGAGGAAGACCTGAAAGCAGAGGGGACAGAGTCTGGGTCACTAGCCAGTGACCAGGGGCACGATAGTCGAATGCCCTCAGATGTCGGGTGCTTCAGGTGAGTTGACAGGTGCCTTGACTCTTCAGCCACGAGGTCCAGGAGGTGTTGACGATGTCCAGGAGCTGGAATCGAGCTGCCCCACGAAGTCTGTTGAGTGCTGCGGTGTCGGCGACCAAATTGGGCCCAACAAGCCTTGGCAACTGCAAGTCATGGGGAAACAAAGGAAAGGCTGCGGTGCAGACCAGCAAGATCTGAGGGACTCACCCAGCAAGGGTAAGTCAGGGCACTTCTGGAGCAACCAGGAACGCCCAAGCAATTGAAGATTTACCTTCGTGGGGACCCACTAGCCAACGGACTAGAGATCACGAAGGAGCCTCAAGCGGTCGCACTTGGAGCTGGCCCATGGGACACTCGTGGAGTGTAGGCCAGTGATCTTCGCTGCAGTTGGTGCTCGGGGCTAGGGCTACTTGGAACCCAAAGCACGGCTTCAAGAGATGTCAGGAAGTTGGTGCACTTGCAAATGTGCTTGGTGTCCAGGGGTCACGGTTCCACGTTACCCACGACAGCTACAGGCCTCAACTTTGCTGGGGACTCAGGGCAACCTTGGGGAAGTCTGTAAATCCACCTCTGGTGATGCAAAGACTTCAGCGTCTGGCGGGAGCTTCAGTGATGCAGACCGGACAGATGCTTCGTTGGTGCCTGCCAAGCAGGGGAGTCACTCCTTGACCCCAAGGGAGATCCTTCAGTCCTCTAATCTTGATGTAGAGCGTCGAAGGTTCAGGATTCAGTTACAGAGTTTCGTTCAGGGATATCGAAAGTCCTGTTGCCAGGGTTCCCTTACTTATACTAAAGAAAGGGGTTGGACTAACTCTGGGGACCCACCTATGGGAGGGTTCGGAAAGAGTGGTGGCTACACCCATTTCCTTTGTCCAGTTTTGTGCCAGAGCAGGGGCTGGCAGCCCCTGCAACCGGTTTGAACTGCGGTATGCACGAGGACACCAAATGTGCCCCCAGTGCAGGACTTCAAAGCACTCTTGGAGTGCACCCACCCAGCCCCAATCCACTAAGGCCTGTCTGGGAGGTGGTAACACCTCCCTGAGACAGGAAACCTATTGTCCAGGCCTCCCCTGCCGGAGTTTTGGTCAGCAGCAGGAGGCCAGACTCGTGTCTGTGGCTGCAGCATCCATTTTGTGATGCCAGGCTCTGGTTAAGTGGTACCGGGTATACCGGTGCTGTCATGTCTCTCCCTCTAGAAGGGTGGGATCATACTCCCACACCAGTTACTGGTGTGGGGGTATGATTCCAAGGTGTTTGACACCAAACACGACATGTTTCCGGGCAGCCATCCCAAAGTTAGCATTTACTGATTAGATATAATGCACTTAAGAGTATATGGTCAGGCTGCACCACAGACAACCCCGGAGAGGAGATTCCGAAGGCTGCAGAGGGGCTCTGCTCATGCATGGGCACCCTCTCACATAAAACCAAGCACCCTGCCTTCAGGATTGATAAGGCCTGCCATAGGGGTGACTGATAGGTTTCTATGTACAGTGATAGGTGAGATATAGTGAACCTATATCTCTGTAAGGGGTGCATGCTCCACCTTACTCAGGCTGCAGTAGCAGTCCTGTGGTGTCATTTTGGAGGGCCTTCCAGGGGTGGCACAATACATGCTTCAACCCCTGGTAGGCCTCTGGGGTACCTATGCCCTGGGTACATAGTATACCATATACTAGGGACTTATAAGGGCACTCCAGAATCCAATCTGTGGTGTACCTAAAGTACATGGAATCAATTTATAAGAGAAAGCAGATAGGCTGGGGATCTGAATAGCAGGTTCCCAGCCAAACGAAGTCAAAAACCATCAAAACACCAGAAAAAAAGTGGGGGCAACCATGTAGTCAGATTCCACCTTCCTACGTGTTGTTTCTCCTACTTAACTGTTTTCTTCCACACTGAGATCCCCACCTGTGTTGCTACTTACTTTATGATTATAGTGGTCTTATCAGATTCAAGTGGAATTGTTGATGTTACTAGGGATGAAGAATCTTGGCAGAAAGATTTTAAAGATCCCACTCCATCTTCATTCTGGGTTAATGTTGTGTGATTGACCGATAGGGAATTCACAATATGATCGGAATTTGAAGTGGATTTCTCCAAAAGTTTTGACATTGAATCAAGTATACCCTGTAGAACAAGGAGGGCTTCAGATAATAAAGTACATTCTCACTGGGTTGTTGAACGCTGGCATTAACACGGAGCTTTGGAATTTAGAGAGGACATCCAGGGGTAGCATACTGCATTCGAACTAAGTCAGTGTTAACACTGCTGCAGCATCACTTTTTTGACGCTGCCGCGTTTTTTTAGCGGCATATTTACAAAGTGACGCTAGAGCTCCTTACTGTCACTTTTTTACTGCTAGTGCCTATTTTTTTCTACAGCAGTTCTGCTAGCAGCAGTTTCTGAAAATTATATGCAAGTTAGGCATTCCCTCGGAAAAACCCTCGCACAACTGACGTTGCCATATGTACAAGGATTTTCTTAAACGCCACTACTATTTTTCAAAAACAGCGGCTATCCCATTAGCGGCAATTTTTTACTGCTAAGGAAAAGCTGGTCTTAAAAATGACTCTAGCACACTGGTAAGAAAGCAGAACAGGCCCAAAGCATTTTGGCAAGCTCAACTATGCTTTGGATCTACTGCTATTGCTGCTAGGAGCACCAAGGTGACCACCACCATAACAGAGGCAGCGCAGGAGAAGGGAGCGAAAATACTGTCAGAGGATAACCCTCATTGACCTCAGGGAGAAGGAGGACCTTGCCCATTATAGGCTCAGGAGGGAGTCCATTGTCTGCCTCTTGTAACAGATTGTGCCAAGGCTGCAGCCAACTTCGCAGTACTACATCAACATACCTCTGCAGGCCAAGCTACTGGCTGTACTTTGAGCACACTGGAGCGGTGCACTACCAGGTGAGTATAATGTTAATAAAGAAGCTTGATCAGTGTCTTCGTTGCAAAAATATAAGTCTTTATTTCAAACAGTCCATGCAAAGCATCAGCCAACGCGTTTCGTTCAATTGATGAACTTCGTCAGGGCAAGCGTGAAGATTGGCGAGTAGTGGCGAACAGTGCTTCGTTGCGGAGAGGATCTTGTAGCCCAATCTGGTCCGGGCCCTGGTCAGAGATGAAGGCCAGGTTTGTTGGTCTTTGGACTGTGTCAGTTGCATGGGCCTCCTTGATAAGAGCCCGCTTAGTGTTCACGAGTCGAGACGAAGTTGCGCCTGACTGCAGGAACACTAAGCGGGCTCTTATCAAGGAGGCCCACGCAACTGACACAGTCCAAAGACCGACAAACCTGGCCTTCATCTCTGACCAGGGCCCGGACCAGATTGGGCCACAAGATCCTCTCCGCAACTAAGCACTGTTCGCCACTACTCGCCAATCTTCACGCTTGCCCTGACGAAGTTCATCAATTGAACGAAACGCGTTGGCTGATGCTTTGCATGGACTGTTTGAAATAAAGACTTATATTTTTGCAACGAAGACACTGATCAAGCTTCTTTATTAACATTATACTCACCTGGTAATGCACCGCTCCAGTGTGCTCAAAGTACTGTATATCTGCCTAGCAGTTGGCATCCCACAACGGCGGGTGCCGGAGCTGATTGTGCACACCAATTCTTATCATATTACTAATCTATTACATGGGGAACACACCGAGGAGGTGCGGCTTTTGGAGTCCGCCATTGGTTCTCTTTTCTCATTCAAGCTACTGGCTGTACTACACATGCTGGTGTCAGGAACTTTTCAACCCACTACAGCCAGAGTGGCAGGTTTATCCTAGGAATTCTTCTCCAGGTTCCTCCCCACCGTCCTGGATGCCATCATAAGCCTCACGCCCCAGTACCTCTACTTTCCCAGCACAGCAACAACAGGACAACAAGCAAGGCTTTTATGCCAATACAGGATTTTCACATGTATTGGGGGCAATGGACTGCACACATATGCAACTTGTGCCTCCTGCGGCTACATCCCATATCTACTGCACAGGAGGCACACCTATTCCATGAATGTTTAGGCAATCGTGGACCATCTGGGCCTTTTCATCAATGTCGTTGCCAAGTACCCAGACAGTGCACATGACTCATTAATCTTCCAGCATTCCCCCATCAATGAGCGTTTCCAGCATGGGACCTATGGGAATGGCCTACTGATTGGTAAGTACATCTCAAGCACATGACAGACCACAAGCCATCAGTCATGTAGGAATACGTTGACATTTCAGTCTTGGATTGAATGAGACAGTGCATATGTAGTAGGTGTGGGCGTATATACTTGTGCCATACTACATGGCCTATGCGCAACACATTTCCTTCAAGTCACACATGTCTTCACAGACTACGCCACTGTGGGCCACAAGTATAAGAGAACTGTGCGGATTAATTTTCACTATTCATGATACTTTGGTGGAGCAGCTTCCCAAACCACATCAATGTAGCAATGCAAAGTCTGTCTTTATGACACTGCATGGCCTCATTGGTATGCAGTAAAGCAAGCCACACCAAAGTGCAGCATTCATTCTCCCTACGTTAACGATGTCTACCATGGGCCTTGCAGTGGCCTGTCCCATCCAACACCAATTATTAACTCAGACATTTACACAGAACCTATGTTCAGGGACCCTGGGACAGTATGCAAATAATGTGCCTCTCAAGGGGAGGTGAAATGAGGATACAGAATCACATGTCTCTTTGTCATGTCCAATAACTATGTGTCCAGCATTCTGCATGTCACATAGAAGTAGTATATAGCATAGACGGTGTGTCATTGGTGCTGGAATGTGTCCCTTAAAGCATGACATCATATGAGGACAATAAGCTGACACATGTGCACTATGGTGCAAGGGGGGGCTGGTGGTAGCACTAGTCACTATCAGGTGACGTTGCGAATGTAGACAAACTGTGGATGCGCCTTTATGTAAACTGAAAGGCACAATCCACAAATTCACTTTGGATGCAGGTAGGCCTGGGCGGTGAACGCCGCTCAGTTTGTGGAATTTGCAGACTCTTCTGCACTGCGCTCCGCGGAGCACGCGGAGTTCGAAAAAATCAGCTCTGCGAGTTTTTTCCTTGCTCGTACTCACCCAACGTCATGTTGGTGAGCACGAGCGAGGAAAATCCCCCTCCTGGCGAGATTTCTTGGCACGGACGGTCGCGGATGGTCGCGACCGCTCGCGTTGAGAAACCTTCCGTTCATGTTGAGAAAGCTGCCTCTCTGGTAGAAAATCTACTTGAGCGGCAAGAAAAGAAGCAGCACACTCTTGCACTGCGCATGGTGCCATTAATGCTGATTTTGCAGTGTGAGACAAACACCCGGTGCTGAAAATCAATGCGAACGGCATGACCAACGCACTCTGCCGCTTGAGGAACACCGCGTAGCGCAGCAGAGTTTTTTGGTCACTTCGTGGAGTTACGCATAACTCTGCGAACTCCGCCTAGTTCTAGATGCAGGTCAGCTCAGCCAGTTCACATCCATTGCTGCCCAGTGGCAACAAATGCTACATGAGGCCCTGTGTGTGCATTCAATAGTGTCAAACACCCTCACAAATGCAATAAATAGTAAAAAGTTGCTACCAAATACCCTGTTGAAGCAAGGCAATCCCTGTGTCTGGTCTGTGTTTCACATGTAAATCCCATGGTTAGGAGGCAAGAAGTTGTATCCCACACCTGTGAAAGTGAGATATATGGTCATATATGAACCTCACAGGATCAGCTCTAGCATGCAACATTATAGCACCAATCATATACACACATCACATACTATGTGCACCCCATATCTATTTGTGCAGAAAACACTACAGCATTCATCCAGGATGCCTAACTGTGCTGCAAGGTGCAGCCTCATGCACAAACTACATCTCCCATGACAGCCAACAATACGGTTCTCAGGGAAATTATGTGACTGTCTTGGTGCAATGCTGCATTGGTTGGGCCTGCGCAGCCACATAACCACCCGGACAATGAATCATGTTGAAGATATAGCTTACACTGTCCACAAGACATGAGGCCCTGTAGTGTAGTTAGTACACTAGTTGCACTGTACATTGAAAGATTGACTCTTATCCATAACCTCTTTTTTACTGTCACCATAGTGGACACTGTGCACTGCCATGTGCATACTACCAGGTCCCACATATACATCCACTCACTATCCTTCCAATGGCGGAGCACATAGAACAATATTGACTCCAATTCTCAATGCAACATATGTGTGATTGAAGTAACACACATCACCTGCTCCTGCTACATGTTGTCAAATCAGACAGGTATCTGTTCAGAAATGGCATTAGCAGCTATTAATAGACACAATAGATGAATGTGAGACATGTGTCTTCTCAATGGCAAATTGACTCTCCTTACTGGTGAGAATTCATCACCTACATGGCATTTGTACTTACCAGATTGACAAATAGTAAGTGAATCACAGAGGGCAGCACAGCTGTATGTGTAGCTCAGTGTCAGCCATTTCCAGTTCCTACTTGTGTGTATATCACACTATGTCATGGCAAATCAATTACTCTAAGCAAGGTGTATGAGTCAAGCAGGACACAGAACAGATTGGTAATGGATGTTGAGCTATCCCTTGTCATGACTCTTGACTAAAATGACACCTCTTTTCTTTGCAGCTGACCAAGGTTACACTCTGATGTCGTGGGCCATGACTCCAGTCACGATCCTACAAACAGAAGCAAACCAGACATACAACCATGCCCTATGCCACACCAAGTCCATAATTGAGTGGACTTTTGGAGTATTAAAATCCCGTTTTCGAAGCCTGGACATATCTGGGGGTAGATTGCTCTACTCACCAACCATGGTGTGTAAAATGATTTTGGCCTGCTGCATTTTGCACAATATCTGTGTCAGGACAAACATGCCATGGGCAGATGAAAGTGGGGAGCAGGAAATACTGGACAATGAGGAGGAGGAAGATGAGGAGCCTCAGCAACCTGGACCATCGGTTGCTGCAACATGGCGGAGGGACAAAATTATAAACAATTTTTTTACAGAAGCATGAATGTTCAATATCATACCCAACAATGATGAAATATCACACATTGTTCATCAATCTGTAAATAAATCTCTGAGCACTACCACTGTGCATGTATTTTTTTCATAGTTCAAGTAAACACCTAAACATTCACATTGTTACTTCTTGTCACGCCGATTACAAATGTAGCTATGTGTCACAAACAGCGTTGACCAACATCTGGTACAAATGACTTAGGGCTTGATTACGAGTTTGGCAGTCCTGGAGCCGACCACCCGCCAGATTACGAGTAATCTTGTGGTCTGGCAGGGCAGTCCTTTGTCGTTCCCACAGCGGTGCCTATTAAAAAGGCACCGCAATAGGAACGCCAAAGCCTGTTACTGCATCGCATAGACTGTAAAGTCCATGCAGTGCAGGAAAGTTGGTGACTGCACACAGGGTGGCACAACATGTTCTCCCCCTGTAGGCACCTCCGGGCCCCGTAGGGCCCCCCTGGTTTCTTCACCGCCACAGTTTTCATGGCGGCCTCACCTTCATGAAAACTGTGGTGGTGAGGAAACTTGTAATATGCTTGGCGGTGCCGCAGTGGCACCATCAAGCATAATGTGGCCTCACGACCATCGCCACTGCACCTCCACCATGAGTTTGGCGGCCCTATGGACCACCAAACTCATAATTAGGCCCTTAGAGTGCATGCCAACTACTTGTAGCAGATAGTCCTCCATTGCCTGCCACAATTAACATGGTGTGGTCAAGTAGATGGTGTGCAATGACTGTGTGAGTGTCTCTCCTGATGCTAGCCATGCGTACGGCCTCATACTTGTGGACGATAGTAGTATCCACTCATAGTATGATGGCTTTCAAGTGTTCCACATAGTATGTGCCAGGAAACACAGTCACAAAACTACAGTCTACATATGCTACAACAACAACTGTATCCACATGTCAAATCAATTACGCCATCTCACAGAGACAAATGCTACATACTATACTTTGCCAGTCTAACAGATTCGTATGTGAACACCCACTACTATGCACAAGCAACACCACCTTGATGCAGAGTGTAGTCATGGTGTGATTTACATAGCCTTACTATCAGCCATATGTAGGAGGTCACACTAAGGCATGCATGGTGATCTACCATAGCACAATCACCATGACTGAGGATCATGTTAGTTATAAGATATGACATTGTCACTTTCCTGTGGGGTATGCCCCTGTGATATGGAATGCAAATACTTTATCTGACAAATGGCACCAGTCATACATCCCCTTCCATGTGGGTGCAGCCAATTGCTGCACAGTCACAAATTTCCACACAGCCTGTTGGCTCCACTGAGGGATTTGGTGCTTTTTGGCATTAGGCTGAGCAGTCGTAGATGTGGGTGAGCTGACCCCATGGCAGTGCTAGTTCATAGCATCCATGTGGGAAGTTAATACTATGTCAATGGGTGCTATCAATAACTTATCACACAGGGCACCTTTAGTAAGGTGCGCCATTGTGTTACTACAGTGTTTGGGCACAATGCATAGTATGATCTGTGAACAGGACTAACTCACACATATGTAGACTTCCAAACACACATATGAAACAAATGCATTCACTGTAAACAGGTTAACTCCACTATTCACACACAACACTGCATGTACTGAAACTTTTTTAATGAATTGTGCATCCCAGATCATAAAAACACATGATTCACACCTCTTGCATTAAAAAAAATTATGGAACACCATTCAGCATGAACTTTTTCAGCCGCCGCATCAGTGAAAAATTACGCTTCCCTGCCTATGCGCGATATAAACAGTATTCTCCATAGTCAGGCCTTTTGTGAAATCGCCGCATTGAGCGGTACCATAAAAAAAATGACGCAGCGGCTGAAAATGTGCCACATCCACCCAGGAAGTGAAGCAATGGATAAAGGGAAGTGATGTCATGGATCCTGCATGCTACAAACCAGAAACTGTGAAGCTACTTTGACTTTCCAAACAAGTCACAGTTTTGCTGTCTGAGCTTGGGAGTGGTGGTGTTGTGCTTGTGCTGGAGAGTGGTGTTGGTGTTTTTGGAGCTGGTGCGTCGTGTCTGCTGTCCCTGTTGAATCCCAAAAGTCATTTTTGAGCTTATTTGTTGTATATTGTGGTTTATTGTCTTGTGTGCTATTGAGTGTTTGTCTCTTGGGGTATAATTGTTATAGGGGTAGTATGGTGGTTTTTTTGTGTGTTTGCGTTAGAATATTGTGGGTGGGATCATGTCGGGGCATAGTTGTTCTCGTCCCATGAATGAGCAGGAGTTCGGGGCATTTTTGTGGCTGGCATGCCATTACTTGCCCAACATGTTATCTAGTGGGGGCAGAGTTATCCAGGTCTATCCTGTCAAGGTCTGCAAACATAGATTGGACTGCGTATGCCTCCAGATGCAGTGGCTTTATGGAGAGGACTGTGACACCAAGCATTTGAAGCATCGCTGGGCATATGTGGTCGGCAGGTAGTCTGACCTCCTTGACTGCATGGACAGTGAAGTTGGTGGAGCAACATGTAAGTACAAATAATGTGTCTGCTATCCTATGTTTCTAATGTACCCATTGATGATTTGTGGAACCATGAATTATGGCTCACAAGAAAGTTTGACTCAAATTAGCCATGTCTCCATGCAAATGGGGCAAATGCAGTGCATTTAGTGCTGTCACAATATGTGCTCCAGTGCTATCTGTGAAACTGTGGGGTCCACACTAGTATGTGTGTTACTGTAGGTGATAGAAATGAGTACCAGGGACGCATGAAGCTGACGTACATTGCCATAACCTGTCCAGACAACTCATATGATGACAGAGCAGGTAGTGCAGATGTGCTCCACAGCTGCTTATTTCACAAGAGGCATTTATCATGTACAGTTGTGATGGACCATCACATAACATACGTCAATCATAAAGGGGCTTATTTACAAGGCCCTTGCACTGTTGGCATATCACTTCTTACAACGTCAGAAGTGATGCACCAGCTACACAAGAGTCTTGCAAAGAAGGCCCATAGTGATGTGCCAATGATCCTCCTTGGCATACCTCCCCTTATTTAACAAGCATTTATGAGGCCTGCCATGGCTCACACTGGTTAGCTCACCTCTTGAATGTGTGAAGACACATAACACTGGTGTTGTACAGCATTTCCCATGTGATAGGTATAGTTCCTTGATGCCCACTATGGCTACACTGTGCTTTGCACTGTTTTGACAGACTACATACCTCTGACTGCATTGCAAATCCCACATGCTGCTTTTGCATGGCCTCATGGAGGTGTTTGTGAGGCCAGAGCCACTGGAGCTGTCTTTACATATGGAACATGGCTACATGACTCTAGTAATGAGAGCCCAAATGTATGTCAGATGGGAACCCACTGACATGGTACAGTATCCAAGTGTATGCTAGCCTGAATGAGACACATCTCTACCTATACCATACATGTTAAACTTCTAAACTGTAATGTTCAGCTTAGGGATGCATGTGACATAAGTGTACAATAGCATGCACTCAGCAGCACTGACAGGTATAATAGTCACATTACTTAGGGAACAGGTACGCATGAAGTGAGATGTGCGTATCGTACTCATTTAGTGGTGTCAGCATTTAAGAGGGCCTCCGTATAGTATCACCTTACTGAGCATGTTATATGAATTATGTAGGTGCACAGCATCATTCAAATTGTGTAATTTGGTTTTGATGTGGTTCATTACTACCTGGTTCTGCAAAATGGCCAACAGGTGCATGTTTAAGGCATTCATATGTATGTTCTCCTCAGCCAGCCTTACCAATGTGTATCAACCTGGCATGTCAACTATGTCATCTGAATACTTACAACCTGAAGGGTTACATAGCCAATAGCTTTGCATATGTACTGTGCTGTTGTTGCATATCAAATATGTGCAATAAGTTTAATGATCTGATATATATGTTATATCTTGTAGATGGACCTCCTTCATACACCAAATCTGAGGTGGCAAGCTACAAGAACCCCAACTTCACTGGAGAGTGCCTTCTTCACAGCTAATTGCATAGTGCAAGGAGTGAGGGTGATGTAAGATGATGTGGGAATTGCCAGAATCAATGTGCATCCTCTTCACAATATAACTTTTGGAAGGAGATAAATAGGTCATGAAACGTAGAGGTGACCTATTGCATGGCTATCAGCCTCTGACTACTGTCAGGGAGAACACTTTGCCAATATGGGATGGACCACCTGATAGTTGCTTTACAGGGGAAACCATGGATCCCAGTGTCAGACAAAGCAAATGTATGAGGTAGTGGATAAACGTCTGGAAATGGATGTGGATGTGAATGCTACAGAATGCATGTGAGTTGCACATGCTATGATATTGGGAGCATGTATTGAGCGGTGGCATGGTCCACCATGGAGTTACTACGGGTCAAATATGAGATGATTCATATGCCTCTGTATGATGTGAGGTTCTAATCCTGTGCCCATTTTTATATGTCATACCTGCCAAATAATCTGTAGAGGTAGCAATGTGTCCTGATGTGGCACCTTGCCTTATCAATTACTAAACGTTGTGAGACAATACATGTACTGTCATGACATAGGACTTCTTGATGTGGCAATTTCCTATGGCATAAAGGCCATTGCAGCATGCTAAAGGTACACTGATATACAGTGAAGGTGAAAAAGTGTACTGTGAGAAGTTGGCCTGGCATATGCTGCCCACTAATTATAGTGGGCACCTTGCACCAGTCCAAACAACCCCTTATTGGAGATAGGTTAAAGACAACCTTATTGAAAGCTATCCTAGTGGTAGCTATGGAGAGCAGCCTTCAGGCTAAGTCTTGAAGGAATGTAAAGCAGCTTGTTTTACCAGTCTATAATCTCTTGAGTGACCAAATGAAAGAGCACCACACCAGGTATATATTCAAAATATATGTATTTATTGCTAAACACACCCTTCTAGTCTCTTTATGAGGCTAGAGTTCGAAGTACATAAGTTAGAAGTTATTTAAACACAGTAATAGCACAAATACACGTTTGGGCCCTAGGGGCGTACCAAACCATATACCAATAAAGTGGTATGCGAACCACGACTGAACTAGACACTAGGCCTAGAGCCTCTAGAAGCGCTTGGACCACAAGGAACCACCCAAGGTAGTGACACAGGGGACCCACGGGAGACGCGTGCAGTGTAAATACACAACCGCGATACGCCGTTGACTTCTATGGAGAAAGTCGTGATCGGGAAATTAGAGAAAAGGGACACTTAAAAGAGGACTTGGACCAAACCCTTTGAGATCTAGGACTTTGAAGAGTCTCTACCCACGGGAGCACCGGAGTACTCGTGTTACCTCACCCAGGGAAGCCGGGTGCATAGGTGCCTTTCGGGGTCGGGTTTCGTCGTCGATTTGAATGGCGATCTGCTGCAAAGTGCTGCTGGCGACCAAGTGAAAAGTGTCCGGGTGGATCCAAGAGTGGATCGGAGTTCTGAAGAACCTGAAAGCAGAGGGGACAGAGTCTGGGTCACTAGCCAGTGACCAGGAAGGCGATGGACAGATGCCCACCGATGTCGAGTGCTTCAGGTGCGTTGACGGTCATCTTGACTCTTCAGCCACGAGGTCCAGGAGGCGTTGTCGGCGACCAGGAGCAGGATTCGGGCTGGTACACGATGTCTGTCGAGTGCTGAGGTGTCGGCGACCGGATTGGACCCAACAAGCCTTGGCAACGGCAAGTCTTGATGCAGAGGAAGATCGTCGATGGTGCAGACCAGCAAGGTCTGGGGAACTCACCCAGCGAGGGTAAGTGAGGGCAGGCCTGGAGCAAACAGGATACCAAGTTAGAAAAAGATTGGCCTTCGTTAAGGGCTACTAGCCAATGGGCTAGCGACCGCGAAGGAGCCTCGTGACGCCGCATGTGGAGCTGGCTTACAGGACACTCGTGGAGTGGGGGCCAGTGATCTTCAGTGCAGGTGGTGCTGGAGGCTAGGGCTACTCGGAGCCCAAAGTACGACTTCTTGGAAGACCCAGAAGAGGATGCACTTGCAAATGTGCTCGGTGTCCAGGGGTCACGGTCTCAAGTCACCCACGATAGCCACGGGCCTCAGCTTTGCTGGGAATTCAGGGTAGCCTCGGGGAAGTCTGAGAATCCACATCTGGTGATGCGATGACTTCAGCGTCCGACGGGAGCTTCAGAAATGCGAACCGGACAGATGCTTCTTTGGTGCCTGCCAAGCAGGGGAGTCACTCCTTGACCCCAAGGGAGATTCTTCTGTCCTCTAATCGTGAGTAGAGCGTTGAAGGTCCAGGATTCAGTTTCAGAGTTTTGTCCAGGGATAATCTAAAGTCCTAAGGACTGGGTTCCTATACTTATACTAAGGATAGGGGTTGGACTACTCTGTGGCCCCACCTATGGGTGGGTCAGGGCAGAGGGGTGGCTACACCCCTTTCCCTTTGTCCAGTTCGCGCCAAAGCAGGGGCTGGAAGCCCCTGATTCGGTTTGAACTGGGGTATGCACAGGGACACCAAATGTGCCCCCAGTGCAGGACTTCAAAGCACACAGATGGTGCTCCCGCCCAGCCCCAATACACATTATCCTGTCTGGGGAGGTGGTCACACCTCCCTGGGACAGGAAACCTATTGTCCAGGCCTCCCCTGCCGGAGTTTCGTCCAGCAGCAGGAGGCCAGACTCGTGTCTGTGGCAGCAGCATCCATTTTGTGATGCCAGGGCTTTGGAAAGAAGTTACCGGGTTAGTCAGAGTTAACATGTCTTTCCCTCTAGAAGGGTGGAATGCTACCCCCGCCGCCAGAATTGGCGGGGGGGTAGTATTCCAAGATGTTTGACACCAAACACGACATGTTTAGGTGCAGCCATTCCAAAGTTAGCATTTTACCGCGAGGTTATAATGCGCTTAAGAGTATATGGTCAGGCTGCACTACAAACAGCATCAGAGATGTTCTCCGAACGCTGCAGAGGGGCCCTGCTCATGCAGGGGCACCCTCTCACATAGGAACCATGCACTCTGCCTTTAGGATTGATAAGGCCTGCCTTAGGAGTGACTTATAGGTTTATATGTGTGTATGTATTTAGTGATATAGGTAACCTATATCACAGTAAGGGGTGCATGCACCACCTTACCGAGGCTGCAGTAGCAGACCTGTGGTGTCAGTTTGGATGGCCTTCCAGGGGTGGCATAATACATGCTGCAGCCCCTGGCAGGCCTCTGAGGTACCTATGCCCTTGGTACATAGTATACCATATACTAGGGACTTATAAGGGCTCTCCAGATCCCAATCAGTGATGTGCCTAAGGCACATGGAAACCATTTTAGAGAGGAAGCAGCTAGGCTGGGGTTCTGATTAGCAGGGCCCCAGCCAGACTAATGTCGAAAAACAGTGAAGCATCAGCAAAAAGTGGGGGTACCCATGTGAAGCAGATCCTACTCTCCTACACAACCCCCCCAAACGTAGGGACATTAAACTAACCTTGCCCAGTTAAGTCTTCATGTTCTAAGTGGAAATACCTAGAGAGTCCATCTGCATTGGCATGGTTACTCCCAGGTCTATGTTCCACTGTAAAGTCCATCCCCTGTAGGGAAATGGACCACCTAAGCAGTTTGGGGTTTTCACCCTTCATTTGTTTTAGCCATAAGAGGGGCTTATGGTCTGTCTGAACCAGGAAGTGTGTACCAAACAAGTATGGCCTCAACTTCTTCAGAGCCCAGACCACAGCAAAGGCCTCCCTCTCTATGGCTGACCAACGTTTCTCTCTAGGGGTCAGCCTTCTGCTAATAAAAGCTACTGGCTGATCCTGACCTTCTTCATTCAATTGTGACAGTACAGCCCCTACCCCCAATTCAGATGCATCAGTTTGAACAATGAACTTCTTGGAGTAATCAGGACTCTGTAGAATGGGAGCAGTGCACATGGCCTGCTTCAGGTCATCAAATGCCTTTTGACAGCTAACTGTCCACTGAACCTTTTTGGGCATTTTCTTAGAAGTTAAGTCATTCAGGGGTGTCACTATTGATCCATACCCCTTGACAAATCTACTATAGTACCCAGTCAGGCCTAAGAAGGCTCTCACCTGAGTCTGGGTAATGGGAGCAGTCCAGTCCATGATAGTCTGGATCTTGCTCTGCAAAGGTTGAACCTGGCCTCCACTCACAAGGTGGCCCAGGTACACAACCTGACTCTGCCCTATCTGGCACTTAGTGGCCTTGATAGTCAGGCCTGCCTTTTGCAGGGCCTGTAAAACATTCCTGAGGTGGACCAGGTGATCCTCCCAGGTGGAGCTAAAGACAGCAATATCATCTAGATATGCTGCACTATAGGCTTCCAGACCCGTGAGAACTGTATTCACCAACCTCTGGAAAGTGGCAGGTGCATTCTTCAGTCCAAAGGGCATTACCACAAATTGATAATGCCCACTAGGGGTTGAGAATGCTGTTTTGGGCTTTGCAGTATCAGCTAGTCTGATCTGCCAGTAGCCAGCTGTTAGGTCAAATGTGCTGAGATATTTGGCAGAGGCCAAAGTATCTATGAGCTCATCTGCCCTGGGTATTGGATGGGCATCAGTCCTAGTGACTGCATTGAGACCCCTGTAGTCCACACAAAACCTCATCTCTCTTTTTCCACCACTGGTGTGAGGTTTTGGTACAAGGACCACTGGACTAGCCCAAGGGCTATCTGAGGGTTCAATAACTCCCAATTCCAACATTTTCTGGACTTCAGTCCTGATACAGTCCCTGACATGGTCAGGTTGCCTATAAATCTTGTTTTTAATAGGCAGAC
The DNA here is from genome assembly GCA_963921515.1 of Calotriton arnoldi. Classification (NCBI taxonomy): domain Eukaryota; kingdom Metazoa; phylum Chordata; class Amphibia; order Caudata; family Salamandridae; genus Calotriton; species Calotriton arnoldi. Next base: position 13,889 of record CAWUFW010014355.1, on the reverse strand, counting down.
TGTCCCCAGTGTCCACTTCATGAGTGCACCAGGTGGTCTGACTGGGTGTCAGTGAAAACATATGTCTAAACTGATTGAGAACTTGCCTGCAATCAGTTTGTTGCTGGGTAGTGAGGCTGCCTGCCAAGGCTACACCATCAACTGACCCATCGTCAGGGTTCTGCGAGAGCAGGTCAGGGAGTGGGTCACTCTCTTCTTCCTGCCCTTCATCAGTAGCCATGAGCAAGCCCATGTCTGCCCTGTCCACATATGGTTTTAACCTGTTGACATGGAGAACCCTGTGGGGACTCCTGGGTGTTCCTAGGTCTACTAAGTAAGTGACCTCACCCTTCTGCTCAACAATAGTGTGGGGTCCACTCCATTTGTCTTGGAGAGCTGCTGGGGCCACTGGCTCCAACACCCACACCTTCTGTCCTGGCTGGTAAACAGTCAGAACAGCCTTTTGGTCATGCCAGGCCTTTTGAAGTTCCTGGCTAGCCTCAAGGTTTTTGGTTGCCTTTTTCATGTACTCAGCCATCCTGGAGCGGAGACCAAGTACATAGTCCACTATATCTTGCTTTGGGGGCTTGAGAGGTAACTCCCATCCTTCCTTCACCAAGCACAGTGGACCCCTCACAGGGTGGCCAAACAGAAGTTCAAAAGGGCTGTAACCAACCCCTTCTGAGGCACCTCCCTATATGCGAATAAAAGGCAGGGCAAGAGTATGTCCCATCTATGCCTAAGCTTTTCTGGGAGCCCTTTAATCATGCCCTTCAAGGTTTTGTTGAATCTCTCAACTAAACCATTGCATTGTGGGTGATAGGGTGTGGTGAACTTATAAGTCACTCCACACTCCTTCCACATTGCTTTTAAGTACCCAGACATGAAGTTAGCACCCCTGTCTGATACTACCTCCTTAGGAAAGCCCACTCTTGAGAAAATTCCCAGGAGGGCCCTTGCCACCACAGGTGCTGTAGTGGTCCTGAGGGGAATAGCTTCTGGGTACCTGGTGGCATGATCCACTACCACCAGGATAAACCTGTGCCCAGATGCTGTTTGGGGATCCATGGGACCAACAATGTCAATCCCTACCCTTTCAAAGGGCACCCCCACCACAGGTAGTGGTATCAGGGGGCCTTTGTAGTGCCACCTGCCTTGCCACTGGCCTGGCAGGTTACACAGGAGCGACAAAACTCCTTGGTGTCTTCAGACATGTGGGGCCAGTGAAAGTGAGGGACAATTCTGTCCCAAGTCTTGTTCTGGCCCAGGTGACCTGCTAAGGGAATATCATGGGCTAGGGTCAATAGGAAGCCCCTGAACTTCAGAGGTATAACCAACCTCCTGGTGGCACCAGGCTTGGGGTCTCTACACTCTGAGTACAGGAGTCCATCATCCCAATACACTGTATGGGGACCACTAGCTTTCCCAGCAGCCTCAGCAGCAGCTTGCTGTCTGAGGGGTTCAAGGGAGGGGCAGCTCTGCTGCTCCTGGCTCAGATCTGCCCTAGAAGGTCCCCCTGTCCCCAAGAACTCAACCTGGTCAGGTTCCAGTTCCTCTGGGACAGTTCCTTCTTCAGGGCTGAGATCATCCCCCTCAAGGGACTGATCTTCCTCCTGAGCCAAGGGGAAGGCACTGCCTTAACCCTACTACTCCTCCTCTTGGAAGGCACTTGGTCCATTCTTCCAGAATCCAAGGCCTGTTCAGTGCTAGACATTTTGGCTTGTGACCTGGTCACAGCAAACACATCTGCAGGGATCCCCAGCATTTCTGCATGGGTCCTGAGCTCCACTTCTGCCCAAGCAGAAGTCTCTAAGTCATTGCCAAGCAAGCATTCGACTGGTAGGTTTGCACTTACCACAACCTTTTTAAGGCCAGTTACCCCTCCCCAGGAGAAGTTAACAACTGCCAGAGTATGGTCTGTTCTGACATTGCTAGCATTGGTCACTTGGTACATCTCACCAAGTATAACTTGCCCAGGATTCACAAGGTCTTGTGTCACCATTGTGACACTTGCCCCTGTGTCCCTAAATGCCAAAGCCTCACGTCCATTGATTAAAGGCTGTTGTCTGTACTTGCCCAGATTACTGGGACTCACAGAGGAGGTCACATCCATGCCTCCATCACAGACTAACACAGCCTGAGTCAGTTCTCTGACTAGGTCAGAGCCCAACTCAGTACCCAGGGTGAACCCTACTAAACCCTTGGCTGGAGCACTCCCACCAACTGTACTAGGGGGAACAGGTGCCTTAGGGGCATTGGTGGGTGCTGGACTGGAGTCTTTGGACTTGGTGCAATCACTGGTCCAGTGGGTCTTTTGCTTACAGACCTTGCACCATGGTTTTCTTTGGCCTTTCCCTTTGGTAGACTGTGAATCCCCACCAGAAGAAGATTTTTGGGGGCCTGATGAAGACTTTTGATCTTTACCCTTCTCCCCACCCTTTTCAGAGTTCTTAGCATCTTGCTTCTTGGTTTCCCCACCTTGGTTCTGTACCTTCTGCTTCACCCTGGTTCTGACCCATTTGTCTGCCTTCTTTCCCAATTCTTGGGGAGAGGTCAGATCAGAGTCTACCAGGTATTGATGCAACAGCTGATTTTGACAGTTATTAAGAATCTGCTCCCTCATTATCAGATTGTACAATCCTGAGAAGTCACACACCTTACTGCCCATCAACCAGCCTTCCAGAGCCTTGGCAGAACAATCCACATAGTCTACCCAGTCTTGAGTCTGTGCTTTTTGGGTATCTCTGAACTTCAACCTGTACTGTTCAGTGGTTAGGCCAAACCCATCAATAAGAGCACTCTTCAAGACCTTGTAATTATCAGCATCCTCCTCTCTAACAGTGAGGAGCTTATCTCTACCTTTGTCAGCAAAGGAGAGCCACAAGATTGCTGCCCACTGCTCCTGAGGGACCTTCTGTACCTTACAGGCCCTCTCTAGAGCAGTTATCCACTTGTGGATGTCATCCCCATTCTGATAGGGAGGGACAATCTTGCTCAGGTTCCTATGGTCATAGGACCTTTCCCTATCTCTAGGGATATGGCTGCCACCATGGGACTCTAGTCCCAACTTTCTTCTCTCTCTAAAGAGATCTAGGGACTCCCTGTCTATGGCTAGTTGCTTCTTTTTGAGTTCAAGCTGAGCTTCCTCATATAGAACCAGCCTCTTTCTTCTCTCATGAGAGGATTCCCTCCTATGAGATGAGACAGAGCTCCCTATTGAGGTGCCAGAGTGGTTAGACTCCTGAGAAGAAGATCTAGACCTTCTGGGCACACTCACAATCCTTCCTGGGGGGACAAAGGGAGCATCATTCTGATCCTCCTCTTCATCTTCCTCAGGAGGGGTTGGATTATCCAGGTCAGGGCCATTGTCGCCCTCCTGGCCAGTTTCAGAGGGGGGTCTGGGGGTACTGGTACCCCTGGTCCCATCCTCCTCATCTGCCCCACCCTCAGCTCCTACCCCTTCAGTCCCCACGGGCTTACTAAGGTCATAAGCCACCAACAACTCCTTGAGGTGTTGGGTGGTGGGGCTTTGGCCTGTCCTTAATTTTCTCAAGTTGCATAAAGCTCTCAATTCCAAGAATGGGAGTGTATCATACTTGGAGGGTGGAAGCTCAATGGCTTCCTGCAAGGATTCTTTAGATCCTACCCTTAAAGACATTACTAGTGTGGTGTGGTGTATGCACTACCTACTCTAGTGTGGCCTACTAAACTCTCTTGAGTTGTAGAAAGGGTTGTGCTATCCCTTAACACACAACTCTAAGTTCAGTAGAACTTACTGTATTCTAAGCTTAAATTATATGTACCTTAGGTACCTTTAGTGGTTTTCAGTTGATCAATTCAATTGAGATTATCTGGTAAAACAATAGCAAGCTGGAATCCCACACGCTGCACACCAATGTGAGAAGTTGGCCTGGCATATGCTGTCCACTAATTATAGTGGGCACCTTGCACCAGTCCAAACAACCCCTTATTGGAGATAGGTTAAAGACAACCTTATTGAAAGCTATCCTAGTGGTAGCTATGGAGAGCAGCCTTCAGGCTAAGTCTTGAAGGAATGTAAAGCAGCTTGTTTTACCAGTCTATAATCTCTTGAGTGACCAAATGAAAGAGCACCACACCAGGTATATATTCAAAATATATGTATTTATTGCTAAACACACCCCTCTAGTCTCTTTATGAGGCTAGAGTTCGAAGTACATAAGTTAGAAGTTATTTAAACACAGTAATAGCACAAATACACGTTTGGGCCCTAGGGGCGTACCAAACCATATACCAATAAAGTGGTATGCGAACCACGACTGAACTAGACACTAGGCCTAGAGCCTCTAGAAGTGCTTGGACCACAAGGAACCACCCAAGGTAGTGACACAGGGGACCCACGGGAGACGCGTGCAGTGTAAATACACAACCGCGATACGCCGTTGACTTCTATGGAGAAAGTCGTGATCGGGAAATTAGAGAAAAGGGACACTTAAAAGAGGACTTGGACCAAACCCTTTGAGATCTAGGACTTTGAAGAGTCTCTACCCACGGGAGCACCGGAGTACTCGTGTTACCTCACCCAGGGAAGCCGGGTGCATAGGTGCCTTTCGGGGTCGGGTTTCGTCGTCGATTTGAATGGCGATCTGCTGCAAAGTGCTGCTGGCGACCAAGTGAAAAGTGTCCGGGTGGATCCAAGAGTGGATCGGAGTTCTGAAGAACCTGAAAGCAGAGGGGACAGAGTCTGGGTCACTAGCCAGTGACCAGGAAGGCGATGGACAGATGCCCACCGATGTCGAGTGCTTCAGGTGCGTTGACGGTCGTCTTGACTCTTCAGCCACGAGGTCCAGGAGGCGTTGTCGGCGACCAGGAGCAGGATTCGGGCTGGTACACAATGTCTGTCGAGTGCTGAGGTGTCGGCGACCGGATTGGACCCAACAAGCCTTGGCAACGGCAAGTCTCGATGCAGAGGAAGATCGTCGATGGTGCAGACCAGCAAGGTCTGGGGAACTCACCCAGCGAGGGTAAGTGAGGGCAGGCCTGGAGCAACCAGGATGCCAAGTTAGAAAAAGATTGGCCTTCGTTAAGGGCTACTAGCCAACGGGCTAGCGACCGCAAAGGAGCCTCGTGACGCCGCACGTGGATCTGGCTTACAGGACACTCGTGGAGTGGGGGCCAGTGATCTTCGGTGCAGGTGGTGCTGGAGGCTAGGGCTACTCGGAGCCCAAAGCACGACTTCTTGGGAGACCCAGAAGAGGATGCACTTGCAAATGTGCTCGGTGTCCAGGGGTCACGGTCTCAAGTCACCCACGATAGCCACGGGCCTCAGCTTTGCTGGGGACTCAGGGTAGCCTCGGGGAAGTCTGAGAATCCACCTCTGGTGATGCGATGACTTCGGCGTCCGACGGGAGCTTCAGAAATGCGAACCGGACAGATGCTTCTTTGGTGCCTGCCAAGCAAGGGAGTCACTCCTTGACCCCAAGGGAGATTCTTCTGTCCTCTAATCGTGAGTAGAGCGTCGAAGGTCCAGGATTCAGTTTCAGAGTTTCGTCCAGGGATAATCTAAAGTCCTAAGGACTGGGTTCCTATACTTATACTAAAGATAGGGGTTGGACTACTCTGTGGCCCCACCTATGGGTGGGTCAGGGCAGAGGGGTGGCTACACCCCTTTCCCTTTGTCCAGTTCGCGCCAAAGCAGGGGCTGGAAGCCCCTGATCCGGTTTGAACTGGGGTATGCACAGGGACACCAAATGTGCCCCCAGTGCAGGACTTCAAAGCACACAGATGGTGCTCCCGCCCAGCCCCAATACACATTATCCTGTCTGGGGAGGTGGTCACACCTCCCTGGGACAGGAAACCTATTGTCCAGGCCTCCCCTGCCGGAGTTTCGTCCAGCAGCAGGAGGCCAGACTCGTGTCTGTGGCAGCAGCATCCATTTTGTGATGCCAGGGCTTTGGAAAGAAGTTACCGGGTTAGTCAGAGTTAACATGTCTTTCCCTCTAGAAGGGTGGAATGCTACCCCCGCCGCCAGAATTGGCGGGGGGTAGTATTCCAAGATGTTTGACACCAAACACGACATGTTTAGGTGCAGCCATTCCAAAGTTAGCATTTTACCGCGAGGTTATAATGCGCTTAAGAGTATATGGTCAGGCTGCACTACAAACAGCATCAGAGATGGTCTCCGAACGCTGCAGAGGGGCCCTGCTCATGCAGGGGCACCCTCTCACATAGGAACCATGCACTCTGCCTTTAGGATTGATAAGGCCTGCCTTAGGAGTGACTTATAGGTTTATATGTGTGTATGTATTTAGTGATATAGGTAACCTATATCACAGTAAGGGGTGCATGCACCACCTTACCCAGGCTGCAGTAGCAGACCTGTGGTGTCAGTTTGGATGGCCTTCCAGGGGTGGCATAATACATGCTGCAGCCCCTGGCAGGCCTCTGAGGTACCTATGCCCTTGGTACATAGTATACCATATACTAGGGACTTATAAGGGCACTCCAGATCCCAATCAGTGATGTGCCTAAGGCACATGGAAACCATTTTAGAGAGGAAGCAGCTAGGCTGGGGTTCTGATTAGCAGGGCCCCAGCCAGACTAATGTCGAAAAACAGTGAAGCATCAGCAAAAAGTGGGGGTACCCATGTGAAGCAGATCCTACTCTCCTACACAACCCCCCCCAAACGTAGGGACATTAAACTAACCTTGCCCAGTTAAGTCTTCATGTTCTAAGTGGAAATACCTAGAGAGTCCATCTGCATTGGCATGGTTACTCCCAGGTCTATGTTCCACTGTAAAGTCCATCCCCTGTAGGGAAATGGACCACCTAAGCAGTTTGGGGTTTTCACCCTTCATTTGTTTTAGCCATAAGAGGGGCTTATGGTCTGTCTGAACCAGGAAGTGTGTACCAAACAAGTATGGCCTCAACTTCTTCAGAGCCCAGACCACAGCAAAGGCCTCCCTCTCTATGGCTGACCAACGTTTCTCTCTAGGGGTCAGCCTTCTGCTAATAAAAGCTACTGGCTGATCCTGACCTTCTTCATTCAATTGTGACAGTACAGCCCCTACCCCCAATTCAGATGCATCAGTTTGAACAATGAACTTCTTGGAGTAATCAGGACTCTGTAGAATGGGAGCAGTGCACATGGCCTGCTTCAGGTCATCAAATGCCTTTTGACAGCTAACTGTCCACTGAACCTTTTTGGGCATTTTCTTAGAAGTTAAGTCATTCAGGGGTGTCACTATTGATCCATACCCCTTGACAAATCTCCTATAGTACCCAGTCAGGCCTAAGAAGGCTCTCACCTGAGTCTGGGTAGTGGGAGCAGTCCAGTCCATGATAGTCTGGATCTTGCTCTGCAAAGGTTGAACCTGGCCTCCACCCACAAGGTGGCCCAGGTACACAACCTGACTCTGCCCTATCTGGCACTTAGTGGCCTTGATAGTCAGGCCTGCCTTTTGCAGGGCCTGTAAAACATTCCTGAGGTGGACCAGGTGATCCTCCCAGGTGGAGCTAAAGACAGCAATATCATCTAGATATGCTGCACTATAGGCTTCCAGACCTGTGAGAACTGTATTCACCAACCTCTGGAAAGTGGCAGGTGCATTCTTCAGACCAAAGGGCATTACCACAAATTGATAATGCCCACTAGGGGTTGAGAATGCTGTTTTGGGCTTTGCAGTATCAGCTAGTCTGATCTGCCAGTAGCCAGCTGTTAGGTCAAATGTGCTGAGATATTTGGCAGAGGCCAAAGTATCTATGAGCTCATCTGCCCTGGGTATTGGATGGGCATCAGTCCTAGTGACTGCATTGAGACCCCTGTAGTCCACACAAAACCTCATCTCTCTTTTTCCACCACTGGTGTGAGGTTTTGGTACAAGGACCACTGGACTAGCCCAAGGGCTATCTGAGGGTTCAATAACTCCCAATTCCAACATTTTCTGGACTTCAGTCCTGATACAGTCCCTGACATGGTCAGGTTGCCTATAAATCTTGTTTTTAATAGGCAGACTGTCCCCAGTGTCCACTTCATGAGTGCACCAGGTGGTCTGACTGGGTGTCAGTGAAAACATATGTCTAAACTGATTGAGAACTTGCCTGCAATCAGTTTGTTGCTGGGTAGTGAGGCTGCCTGCCAAGGCTACACCATCAACTGACCCATCGTCAGGGTTCTGTGAGAGCAGGTCAGGGAGTGGGTCACTCTCTTCCTCCTGCCCTTCATCAGTAGCCATGAGCAAGCCCATGTCTGCCCTGTCCACATATGGTTTTAACCTGTTGACATGGAGAACCCTGTGGGGACTCCTGGGTGTTCCTAGGTCTACTAAGTAAGTGACCTCACCCTTCTGCTCAACAATAGTGTGGGGTCCACTCCATTTGTCTTGGAGAGCTGCTGGGGCCACTGGCTCCAACACCCACACCTTCTGTCCTGGCTGGTAAACAGTCAGAACAGCCTTTTGGTCATGCCAGGCCTTTTGAAGTTCCTGGCTAGCCTCAAGGTTTTTGGTTGCCTTTTTCATGTACTCAGCCATCCTGGAGCGGAGACCAAGTACATAGTCCACTATATCTTGCTTTGGGGGCTTGAGAGGTAACTCCCATCCTTCCTTCACCAAGCACAGTGGACCCCTCACAGGGTGGCCAAACAGAAGTTCAAAAGGGCTGTAACCAACCCCTTCTGAGGCACCTCCCTATATGCGAATAAAAGGCAGGGCAAGAGTATGTCCCATCTACGCCTAAGCTTTTCTGGGAGCCCTTTAATCATGCCCTTCAAGGTTTTGTTGAATCTCTCAACTAAACCATTGCATTGTGGGTGATAGGGTGTGGTGAACTTATAAGTCACTCCACACTCCTTCCACATTGCTTTTAAGTACCCAGACATGAAGTTAGCACCCCTGTCTGATACTACCTCCTTAGGAAAGCCCACTCTTGAGAAAATTCCCAGGAGGGCCCTTGCCACCACAGGTGCTGTAGTGGTCCTGAGGGGAATAGCTTCTGGGTACCTGGTGGCATGATCCACTACCACCAGGATAAACCTGTGCCCAGAGGCTGTTTGGGGATCCATGGGACCAACAATGTCAATCCCTACCCTTTCAAAGGGCACCCCCACCACAGGTAGTGGTATCAGGGGGGCCTTTGTAGTGCCACCTGCCTTGCCACTGGCTTGGCAGGTTACACAGGAGCGACAAAACTCCTTGCTGTCTTCAGACATGTGGGGCCAGTGAAAGTGAGGGACAATTCTGTCCCAAGTCTTGTTCTGGCCCAGGTGACCTGCTAAGGGAATATCATGGGCTAGGGTCAATAGGAAGCCCCTGAACTTCAGAGGTATAACCAACCTCCTGGTAGCACCAGGCTTGGGGTCTCTACTCTCTGAGTACAGGAGTCCATCATCCCAATACACTGTATGGGGACCACTAGCTTTCCCAGCAGCCTCAGCAGCAGCTTGCTGTCTGAGGGGTTCAAGGGAGGAGCAGCTCTGCTGCTCCTGGCTCAGATCTGCCCTAGAAGGTCCCCCTGTCCCCAAGAACTCAACCTGGTCAGGTTCCAGTTCCTCTGGGACAGTTCCTTCTTCAGGGCTGAGATCATCCCCCTCAAGGGACTGATCTTCCTCCTGAGCCAAGGGGGAAGGCACTGCCTTAACCCTACTACTCCTCCTCTTGGAAGGCACTTGGTCCATTCTTCCAGAATCCAAGGCCTGTTCAGTGCTAGACATTTTGGCTTGTGACCTGGTCACAGCAAACACATCTGCAGGGATCCCCAGCATTTCTGCATGGGTCCTGAGCTCCACTTCTGCCCAAGCAGAAGTCTCTAAGTCATTGCCAAGCAAGCATTCGACTGGTAGGTTTGCACTTACCACAACCTTCTTAAGGCCAGTTACCCCTCCCCAGGAGAAGTTAACAACTGCCAGAGTATGGTCTGTTCTGACATTGCTAGCATTGGTCACTTGGTACATCTCACCAAGTATAACTTGCCCAGGATTCACAAGGTCTTGTGTCACCATTGTGACACTTGCCCCTGTGTCCCTAAATGCCAAAGCCTCACGTCCATTGATTAAAGGCTGTTGTCTGTACTTGCCCAGATTACTGGGACTCACAGAGGAGGTCACATCCATGCCTCCATCACAGACTAACACAGCCTGAGTCAGTTCTCTGACTAGGTCAGAGCCCAACTCAGTACCCAGGGTGAACCCTACTAAACCCTTGGCTGGAGCACTCCCACCAACTGTACTAGGGGGAACAGGTGCCTTAGGGGCATTGGTGGGTGCTGGACTGGAGTCTTTGGACTTGGTGCAATCACTGGTCCAGTGGGTCTTTTGCTTACAGACCTTGCACCATGGTTTTCTTTGGCCTTTCCCTTTGGTAGACTGTGAATCCCCACCAGAAGAAGATTTTTGGGGGCCTGATGAAGACTTTTGATCTTTACCCTTCTCCCCACCCTTTTCAGAGTTCTTAGCATCTTGCTTCTTGGTTTCCCCACCTTGGTTCTGTACCTTCTGCTTCACCCTGGTTCTGACCCATTTGTCTGCCTTCTTTCCCAATTCTTGGGGAGAGGTCAGATCAGAGTCTACCAGGTATTGATGCAACAGCTGATTTTGACAGTTATTAAGAATCTGCTCCCTCATTATCAGATTGTACAATCCTGAGAAGTCACACACCTTACTGCCCATCAACCAGCCTTCCAGAGCCTTGGCAGAACAATCCACATAGTCTACCCAGTCTTGAGTCTGTGCTTTTTGGGTATCTCTGAACTTCAACCTGTACTGTTCAGTGGTTAGGCCAAACCCATCAATAAGAGCACTCTTCAAGACCTTGTAATTATCAGCATCCTCCTCTCTAACAGTGAGGAGCTTATCTCTACCTTTGTCAGCAAAGGAGAGCCACAAGATTGCTGCCCACTGCTCCTGAGGGACCTTCTGTACCTTACAGGCCCTCTCTAGAGCAGTTATCCACTTGTGGATGTCATCCCCATTCTGATAGGGAGGGACAATCTTGCTCAGGTTCCTATGGTCATAGGACCTTTCCCTATCTCTAGGGATATGGCTGCCACCATGGGACTCTAGTCCCAACTTTCTTCTCTCTCTAAAGAGATCTAGGGACTCCCTGTCTATGGCTAGTTGCTTCTTTTTGAGTTCAAGCTGAGCTTCCTCATATAGAACCAGCCTCTTTCTTCTCTCATGAGAGGATTCCCTCCTATGAGATGAGACAGAGCTCCCTATTGAGGTGCCAGAGTGGTTAGACTCCTGAGAAGAAGATCTAGACCTTCTGGGCACACTCACAATCCTTCCTGGGGGACAAAGGGGGCATCATTCTGATCCTCCTCTTCATCTTCCTCAGGAGGGGTTGGATTATCCAGGTCAGGGCCATTGTCGCCCTCCTGGCCAGTTTCAGAGGGGGGCTGGGGGTACTGGTACCCCTGGTCCCATCCTCATCATCTGCCCCACCCTCAGCTCCTACCCCTTCAGTCCCCAAGGGCTTACTAAGGTCATAAGCCACCAACAACTCCTTGAGGTGTTGGGTGGTGGGGCTTTGGCCTGTCCTTAATTTTCTCAAGTTGCATAAAGCTCTCAATTCCAAGAATGGGAGTGTATCATACTTGGAGGGTGGAAGCTCAATGGCTTCCTGCAAGGATTCTTTAGATCCTACCCTTAAAGACATTACTAGTGTGGTGTGGTGTATGCACTACCTACTCTAGTGTGGCCTACTAAACTCTCTTGAGTTGTAGAAAGGGTTGTGCTATCCCTTAACACACAACTCTAAGTTCAGTAGAACTTACTGTATTCTAAGCTTAAATTATATGTACCTTAGGTACCTTTAGTGGTTTTCAGTTGATCAATTCAATTGAGATTATCTGGTAAAACAATAGCAAGCTGGAATCCCACACGCTGCACACCAATGTGAGAAGTTGGCCTGGCATATGCTGTCCACTAATTATAGTGGGCACCTTGCACCAGTCCAAACAACCCCTTATTGGAGATAGGTTAAAGACAACCTTATTGAAAGCTATCCTAGTGGTAGCTATGGAGAGCAGCCTTCAGGCTAAGTCTTGAAGGAATGTAAAGCAGCTTGTTTTACCAGTCTATAATCTCTTGAGTGACCAAATGAAAGAGCACCACACCAGGTATATATTCAAAATATATGTATTTATTGCTAAACACACCCCTCTAGTCTCTTTATGAGGCTAGAGTTCGAAGTACATAAGTTAGAAGTTATTTAAACACAGTAATAGCACAAATACACGTTTGGGCCCTAGGGGCGTACCAAACCATATACCAATAAAGTGGTATGCGAACCACGACTGAACTAGACACTAGGCCTAGAGCCTCTAGAAGTGCTTGGACCACAAGGAACCACCCAAGGTAGTGACACAGGGGACCCACGGGAGACGCGTGCAGTGTAAATACACAACCGCGATACGCCGTTGACTTCTATGGAGAAAGTCGTGATCGGGAAATTAGAGAAAAGGGACACTTAAAAGAGGACTTGGACCAAACCCTTTGAGATCTAGGACTTTGAAGAGTCTCTACCCACGGGAGCACCGGAGTACTCGTGTTACCTCACCCAGGGAAGCCGGGTGCATAGGTGCCTTTCGGGGTCGGGTTTCGTCGTCGATTTGAATGGCGATCTGCTGCAAAGTGCTGCTGGCGACCAAGTGAAAAGTGTCCGGGTGGATCCAAGAGTGGATCGGAGTTCTGAAGAACCTGAAAGCAGAGGGGACAGAGTCTGGGTCACTAGCCAGTGACCAGGAAGGCGATGGACAGATGCCCACCGATGTCGAGTGCTTCAGGTGCGTTGACGGTCATCTTGACTCTTCAGCCACGAGGTCCAGGAGGCGTTGTCGGCGACCAGGAGCAGGATTCGGGCTGGTACACGATGTCTGTCGAGTGCTGAGGTGTCGGCGACCGGATTGGACCCAACAAGCCTTGGCAACGGCAAGTCTTGATGCAGAGGAAGATCGTCGATGGTGCAGACCAGCAAGGTCTGGGGAACTCACCCAGCGAGGGTAAGTGAGGGCAGGCCTGGAGCAACCAGGATGCCAAGTTAGAAAAAGATTGGCCTTCGTTAAGGGCTACTAGCCAACGGGCTAGCGACCGCGAAGGAGCCTCGTGACGCCGCACGTGGATCTGGCTTACAGGACACTCGTGGAGTGGGGGCCAGTGATCTTCAGTGCAGGTGGTGCTGGAGGCTAGGGCTACTCGGAGCCCAAAGCACGACTTCTTGGGAGACCCAGAAGAGGATGCACTTGCAAATGTGCTCGGTGTCCAGGGGTCACGGTCTCAAGTCACCCACGATAGCCACGGGCCTCAGCTTTGCTGGGGACTCAGGGTAGCCTCGGGGAAGTCTGAGAATCCACCTCTGGTGATGCGATGACTTCGGCGTCCGACGGGAGCTTCAGAAATGCGAACCGGACAGATGCTTCTTTGGTGCCTGCCAAGCAGGGGAGTCACTCCTTGACCCCAAGGGAGATTCTTCTGTCCTCTAATCGTGAGTAGAGCGTCGAAGGTCCAGGATTCAGTTTCAGAGTTTCGTCCAGGGATAATCTAAAGTCCTAAGGACTGGGTTCCTATACTTATACTAAGGATAGGGGTTGGACTACTCTGTGGCCCCACCTATGGGTGGGTCAGGGCAGAGGGGTGGCTACACCCCTTTCCCTTTGTCCAGTTCACGCCAAAGCAGGGGCTGGAAGCCCCTGATCCGGTTTGAACTGGGGTATGCACTAGGGACACCAAATGTGCCCCCAGTGCAGGACTTCAAAGCACACAGATGGTGCTCCCGCCCAGCCCCAATACACATTATCCTGTCTGGGGAGGTGGTCACACCTCCCTGGGACAGGAAACCTATTGTCCAGGCCTCCCCTGCTGGAGTTTCGTCCAGCAGCAGGAGGCCAGACTCGTGTCTGTGGCAGCAGCATCCATTTTGTGATGCCAGGGCTTTGG